>HG992153.1:9437570-9969101 GCA_905220505.1 Laothoe populi
GCGAGAGACGATCTATCCTCCGCTACTCAACACAATCATGCCGGCCTGCTTCTTCACACTACAGCATTGGCAAGAAGGTGAAGAAGCGGTCGAGAGTCTATTGTCAGAGTACTCAGAAGGCCGCGAAACGGTCAAACATCGTACGCCAACTTTAGACCCCCGACCCGAGGATCAAACCTGAGACCTCAGCATAGCAGCTGTAACGCATGTACAATTACAACTGCGCCAATGAGGCAGTGTTTTTATACAATTATATAAATAATATAATTGCATAAAAAAACGATCACCTGTCTTAGGCGTATACCTCTGACGTGTTGTAGTTTTTGTAAAATCATTATTCAGAGGGGTAAATATACATATGCGAAAGTTAGAATGTATGTTTGATACTATTTCACGTTATAATGGCTCAACGGATTTGGGATGAAGATAGCTTGAATAATTGATAAATACACACGCTACATTTATCCCGATTTCAGGTTCGATTCTCGCACCATAGAAAACTTTTCTCATATAAAAGTCAAACAACCAAATCCCTATGTAATAATAAATAATATTAGCCCTGTATTAAACATTGTCCCACTGCTGGGCACGGGCCTCCTCTACTAATGAGGGGTTAGGCCTTTTTCCACCACGCTAGCCTAATGCGGGTTGGTAGACTTCACATACCTTCGACATTCTTATGCGAATTCTCAGGTATTTAGGTTTCCTCACGGCGTTTTCTTTCACCGTTAAAGCAAGCGATAATTAACAATGAATACACACGTAACTTTAAAAATCAGATCATATGCCATTTGGGTTTCGAACATACGACTTTCGTCTTGACAGTCCGTACCGCAACCAACTAGGCTATTGCTACTTTCCTATGTGTACTTTAGCATTGAATTAAGCATAATACCTATTATTATGCTGTTTATATTGATTGGTTTTATGAGTTATGAGTCAATAATAAATATTTATTCATATCAACCTGAATGCCGGCACCATAAATAAAATTGACATCGCGGCAATTAAAACACTGTAAAAATAACATTAACTGTATTTGCCGACGTCGCTAGTTGTAAATTATAGTTATACTTAAACGTTTTACGTATTCCAGACACATACACATAGGCGTGTTTTATTTTCCAGTCTGTAAATTGTTCTATCGCGTTATTTCAGGTTTTATTTGAGTGATCGTTGCTTTTAAAAGAATTGACGCAGCCAGGGAATATCATGATTTATTATTGATAAATGAGGCTTTGTTTTAAGGCATTATAACATTTGCGTGAAATTCCCACACGTAAAGTGTATTTTTTTTGAAATCAAAAAAACAAATACCGCAACTTAAGTGATATAATATGTAATTTAGTAGCTGTTGCTTAAAATCGCGTTTCGTTGAAATGACGGTCATTTAATACGTCTTACAGTCGGTTGGTCAAAGTACAATAGTGTATCTATTTTCATAATAATAATTAATTAAATACTATTATGTACACAAACTGCCCTCCCCTTTTCTTTCCCTTTTCAAATTTTTCTATCCCATGGCTGTCTTGAAAAGATCGCCGAGAGCGATAAGACCGCAAATTATACTTTAAATCATTTTTGGTTTCCTATTTTTATGTATTTTAGTGTACAATAAAGAGTATTAACATATTGAACACGCAAGTTGAAAAGAAATGAAATGAAATGAAATCGTTTATTGATCAAGTAGGCAATTACATAGCTCTTATGACAAGTCAGAACATTTAAAAAAAGTAAAGAATTTTTATGAAAAGCATATCAGCTTATGTATACATAGCATCATCAATACACTAGCAAGTAAAACAAGTACTACAGTACTACAAGTTGCTGTATTGACCCACAGGGTTCATGTGTAAAAGGGTAGAGAACGATTTAGCTATCGATTTTAGCCTATCAAATGCTTTTCAAGCGTTATATACTTTGCTTACAGCCTAATTGAAATAAAACATTAAAATTAAAGATGATTACAGTACTTCGTGATTGGAAAGTGTTTGATGGATACTTGGGCAATATATGCACAAGTTCATTATAGCCTAACTAAGGTTAAAACGAAGGTAAAAACATATAAAACGACATACTTGACTTATTCATCAACGCCTAGATCAAACCACTGAAACCAAAAAGCTAAAATTTACAGCGCATGTCTCATAACTACTATTTTTTGATATTCTATTCCTAAAGGACTGAAGCGGGGTTTAAAAGTTAGTTTGGGAACTTCATATTTTTTCTCCTTTATCTGAAACTTAGTAATCTTGCTCTTCGACGCAGTTATCAAAACATATATTTCAGCGTCTTTGCAAAATTCAACCCCTGAAGGAAGAAAGGGGTTGAAAAGTAATAATAAAAAAGAGCCAGTCAAAGTGATAGAGTCGTTATCTCTGGGTGCTGCCTGATCGCGCTACCAATAAATTGTACCTATACTTGGTCGCAGAGTAAATCAGTCCCTAGGTGTCCCACACTAGGTAACACATTACCCACCATAGAGTTGTATAGATTTTGTGACAGCGTGAGTCAACTGGGATGCCGTGGATGTCGTCTCAGTGAGATAATGCTCAAGAAGACATTGCTCTATATAGCCCATATCACTTTTTTGCCCATGGCCTAGTGTGAAGAAGCAGGCCGGCGTGACTGTGTTGAGTAGCGGGGGATAAATTGTCTCTCGATACTCTAGTTGTACGGCACTGCACTTACCATCAGGTGCAGTGTGGTCACTTTGCCGTAATAGGATAAAAAAGCTTTAAAATTATATATTTTTTTAAATTAAGCAACTGTCCACTTTGTAATCAACAATCGTCAAAGTTAAGTATTTCTCCATATTTACAATGTATTATATAAGACTTAGGCCTAACCCCTCTCATTAGTAGAGGAGGCCCGTGCCCAGCAGTGGGACAATGTTTAATACAGGGCTAGTGTTAGTATTATTGTTATACAAGTTCTATTAAATCTAAAAAGGTATAAAAATAATTAAAATAATACACAAATACTGCCATCCCATGTCCCAAAAATAAAAAAGAACCTGTGGCTTTATTTTAGTATTCTATGTGCAAAACATCAATACTCTTATGAAGATCCGATTACGAAGATGCTTTATTTACATTTACAATACTTATATCCATTCAGGTAGGTAGTATTTCCACTATAAATTCAATTATTTTAATCTATACTAATATATAACGAGGTAAAGTTTGGATGTTCGGGGTAATCTCCGGTACTACTGGTCCGATTTTGAAAAATCTTTCACTGTTAGAAAGGTTTATTATCCCTTAGTACTATAGTCAAATTTTTATTATGATAAATATATATTTGGTAAAAAATAACCTCCATGCGGGTGGAGCCGCGGGCAACAGCTAGTATTAAATTAAACAGTATAAGTGTCTCATTGGTGTAGCGGTAGCGTACCTAAGCTGAGAAACTATAAGATCCTAAGTACAAATCCTATGTCAGGCGATTACAATATTCTTAACACATGTGAGTTTGAGTATTAATTTCGAAAAATTACATATCAATTGCTCGTATTGGAATTTGTGCCCGGTATGACGATAAGGTCGCCACCTATGACATAAAAAAAGAATAAGTTCGGTTCGGAAATCATGGATGTACCTAGTAGTATTGTACTAGATCATATTAAGCAGTATGACACCTTATATTTAATATCCGAAATTAGTAAATGATCTTAATCAAAATGTTATCTAATCATATTGATATGAGCCGGGCAAGAACAGAAAAGGTTTAATCATGGTGCCATGACGCCTGTTATAGAAACGGCGCATTGCCACGAAGATCCAGTTCAAATGAAGGGAGTCACGTATGGCGTCCACTTCTCTCGGCATACCAGTATCTGCCCGCCTCAGAATGTCTCTTGCCAATTAAATTTAGCTTAGTGACACTTGGCATCCAGATACCACGGTCCATATCAATGTTCTTAACTTAAAAAAATATTAAATTGGAAATTATCGATTTCTCTAGACAATAAATTGTTACATAACAATAATGTATTACAGATTTATCTAATAATAATATTGTAATATCCTGTTTATTATGATGCTACCATGTTTATGTAATCTATAGTAACATTACATAAACATAGTTATTCTTTGTTTTCTCTCCCTTCGATGTTACGACGCGACGTGGTATTGAATTGTCATATTAGTTATAAAATGTACTTTAGTGTTCAATAAAAGCTTTAATTATTTAATTTTCTTTCCAGGTAAGTACTTATTTACACACGATGCGATTGAAGTGAATTGGACTTTTTACAATTGACTTCATAAAATAGGTGAGTAATAAGCGAATATCGGCGCTTAGCGAAGCTTTAGAATTTTAAGACATGTTTCTTTCGTTTACTGAATAATAAGTTATACGGTTTTATTTAATTACTTTATTTCCATTGCATTGGAACGAATATTAACCAAAATATATTATTATGTTTGTAGTATGACGCCATGACGCGACGTCATGTCAGTTATAAAACTCTACGTAAGACCAACTACGGCAAATCGGCTCGTAGCATTCACTAACGTAGTAGCAGTAGTAGCGAAGTTACAACACGATTCTTTCGCCTTTATATATCAAAAGTAAATACTGTAATGTATACGTAATATTGGCTTCATTAAGCGATAATCATGATCTTGTAATTATTAGTAATGATAAGTCTTTAATTAAGGGGTGTTTGGTTTCCTTTTGAATTTCGCCTTCCTCATTGGTAGATTAATATTTTTATACAACACGTATTGTTTTCTGATTATTATTACATTTATTGGTTGTAAAAGCAGGTGCTTGGTTATATAATAATATTAGCAATAAGTTTCAGTAGTTTAAGGGCCGGAGAATTATATTTTTGTAAATGGTAGGGTAATGCTAAAAATATTTTTATACAGCTTGAGTGACTTGAGTGGGTAGTAACCCATTTCGAACTAGTACCACTATCTCACTCAAAACCTACATAAAGTGCTATTGTATACGATATTTTCAAGTATTGTTAAAGAAATGTAAAATATGATTATTTTGTGCGTTTTGTACATTTATGAAAATCCATACTCATGTAATACTAATTAATTTGTAGCAATATTTATAAATGTATTTATAAAAGTGGTAGAGCCAGGCTGTAGACACATTTGTCTACAGCATGAATGGGCCGGCTCGACCGGGGTAGTACCACTGTCTCACAGAAAACCAACGTAAAGTGACAGTTCACTGTCGCGTTTCGTATGGTAAGTGAGATATCCGGAGGCCCAGATTCCCCTTTCCCTTCCCTAATCCCTATTCCTGTCCTTTAAGGCCGACAGCGCATACGTGATACTTTCGGTATTGTGGATGTTCATGGGCGGTGGAGATCACTTAACATCAGGTGACCCACTGGCTCGTTTGTCGGACTATGATATAAAAAAATAAAAAAAAAAATGTAAAATTGTAGGTATTTCATTTACATCTATTTTAAAAGTTTCCTAATGGCCGGGTAATTTTATAAAAACCTGGCAATGTAAAAAATATGAAAATTCTTTTGTTTAAAAAGCGATGTCAACCGTTTGTAACGCAAGTAATTTTAATTGCTAATGAGTTACAAAATTATGCGTTAAATTAAAATGTTCAACGACTAAGTTTGTTGGGGTTAACACTTCAAGTTGCCTGAATAGAAATTTTACTGTTTAGCAAAATTTTGAATTATTTTAAGGGGAAATTATGAAAGCTGTACAGTATATACCAATTTGTAATTAAAAGACCACTGTTATGTATATTTAAATTCAATTTTGTTGCTCATATTTTCTAGTGATTTAAAACAATTAAATTTTATGATTGTGAGAAAAGTTAACATACATCTACTTGCATTTAAATTCTTTGTAAATTAACAATTTATGCCGCTTTATATATTAATAAATTATGTAGGTTGTCTATACTTAATTCACATTTTCTCTTAAAATTTGCAATGTTAATATAGTTAATGTAAACGAAAAAAGACGTTTTCAGTTTATTATTGAGATTGGAGTAGGTGTACAGAAATAAATATTGAAGCTAATATTGAAGATAGGCAACATTGACAAATTTGCTACAGACGGGTCCCTGAGAATACTTGGCAATATAATACGTGTTCTGTAGTACCTTCTCTGATTATTATCATCTATGAATACCTATTACTTTATATTAAACAACTTAAGAGCCAATAAAATCATTCGTATCTGTTATTATTACCTGAAGACAGATTGAGCGCGTCATAAATTCATAATCGTACCGTGGCGAGTGTTTAACGCGATCGTTAAAACACGGTCAGTGGAATTATGCGCCGGTATTAGTGTCGAGAACGATAAGACATATTTCAACATCATCGCACGGGCTTCGATAAATACTTAGCTTTGCTTAAAAGTGCGGGACGGTATGTGAAGAATTTCAGGCATTGGGTGCGGAGAGCGGTGCGGGGGCGCGGCCGCCCGCCCAAGCTTGAAACGGGTGCCAGCCAGTCGGCAGTCGGCCTCTCGGCCTCTAGCAGTGAGAGCTTAGGTTTCGGGCCCTAACAGCGCTCCTCGCGCCAATTTCGTAAACATACTTCTCGCACCGTTTTTGCGTCACTTCTAAAGGCAGTCCACAATATTTTTTTCTGCGATTTTGACACAAAGATCTATTGTATAAATAAGTGAGTGTTAAAGTCGTCATCTATAAGTGGATTTTTTTTGCCATGTGTGGTGAACACCACGCGGCCACCTCCGCTGGCTGATCATTTTTACATCAACATCGTTCTCACCACGTTTACTGGTAAGTATTGTTAATTGTATTATAATTATAGTATTACTGAATTCATTTTCTGCCACTATGAAAGTAATAACGAGTTAGTATTTAAGTATGTTTTATTCTCAGATTTTACAATTCCGGTATTATATTTATCGGATATTTATAATCAGGTATTATATTTATCGTTAAATAATGTTAACGTGTTTTTATTTAAAAATGGAATCACGCATTAAATAAGTTACGGACGTAAGCAGATATTTTAGCGATGACGTAGATTTGATTTGGACGTGATTACAAATGCTTGTTACAACTAAATATTTATTTGTACTTACAATTACCACAACATTGTCTTCATATTTATTGCTGTTAGCCACTTTTAATTTCTATTGTTAAAAATGGAGAAGAAAAACCTTTGCTGACACAATATCTATTAACTTAATAGCTTGTAAAACTTATAATTACCAAATAAGCACACGTTGCATTTTCAACTTAAAGTGACTAATATATAAAGTTTAAAAACACTTAATTTGTGGATGTTCATAGGCGGATCACTAATCACACAGGATAACCATTTTCGTTTGTCAGCATTTTCTTATTAAGATATTTATTTGCAATACTATTGTACATACATACGGACTTACATACGGACTTTCACAAAATTAAAATAAAGATAGTACCTTCGCCTGTACGGCCTCTAGGAGCCATTTGAACCAGATAACTTTTTAAAATACTGAATATTCAATTACATTGAGGCAATTGCAATGTCAACCATATAAACCATATTCAAATGGAATAAAGTTAGAATTAGACAATAAAATAAATTCGGCGAAAAGTGGGTGTACTGGTTACACCTCTGCCTACCCCTTCGGGGATTATAGGCGTGAGTGTATATGTATGTATGTTAGACAATAAACATCGACTTAAATGTAAATGTTATTATTAAAAAATCATTTTTAGTTGTTTATACAAAGCAAATATATTTAAAATTAATAGACCCTGGTGACAGTTTGGTTTTTTTTAAGAATAGACCTCCAATCTACATAAATATGTTTTAGTCGAATGGATGTTTTTCTTAATAAAAATATTGAATAGCTGCTTTAACAATGGACCGGGATATTACCATAGTTATTTTTAGTTTAGTATCGCTCATGTATCTGAAGATACGTTTTACAACTAAGCGACTATAAACCTGAAAATATAACTCGATCTCACTGAAAGAATACGAGCACCGTTTCAACTAAATATTTACTTACGTAAAACGTGTTGTTCAATATTACATTTAGCACACGCGATCACAGTACGTTTATATTTACTTCGTGCATCGAAATTACAGCCACGACGAAGGATAATGAGGTGAAAGGGTGCCTACTGCCTAGTTACGTTCATAAGCGTTCTATTAACTCATTATTAAATTAATAGTCTAAAATAACCTTTGTTTATAGCCGCGCATGAATATTCCCAGCGAGAAACACATGAGCCGTAAATACGCATATTTATTCGTTAACAAGATGATATTTTGATATACATTTGCCGCCGAATAATATTTTATGTGTATACAGTATGTTCCAGATACACATTACAAACACAATTATTAATTCAGTTGAATGCTAATATTTTAGCAATTAAGCGAATGCGGCGGAGCTAAGGCTTTACCTAGGGATATAGTGTATAATTATTAATAACAGGGAGTTATTTTTGCAATACAAAAAAGAGAAATGCAATTATTGCAAAATTATATTGCTTTCTATGATAGGTGGTGTAACTGCGAATAGCCTGCTAAAATGAGGTGTCACGTGATGCACCTACGTCCCAACACAAAAATTACATTAAATTTGTGTTGAAGTATTGTGATAACCTTAGTCTCCCGTACCGTGTTCCCTCTTTCTTATGATCCTGGGTCCTTTACTGCGTAGTGTGAAGAAGCTACACAGCAGGCCGGCATCATTGTGTTGAGTAGCGAGGGATAGACTGTCTCCCGCTACTTGATACTCTATCTGACGGCACTGCGCTTACCATCAGGTGCAGTGTGGTCACTTTGCCGCAACATAATAAAAAAAGTCTAGTAGTTCATGATGCTTACTCCATATCATATAAGCTACATGTTCTGGTCTGAGGTTAAGACTACACTATGTGCCTGTTGAATGTATTTGTTTATGATAAACAAATAACTTTTTGGCAAATACCATTATCTGGCCCAGTTTAGTTCACATTAACCAGCTTTTACGCCCAAACGGTAATAAGCTATTTGTTTATTCTAATAATATGATGGAATGTGCCGTGAATGAATATTATGTTAAAGTCTGTTTGACTGAGAAATGTTGTTAGACTGCCTCGGTGGCGCTGTTGTAATTGCGCATGCGTTACGACTTCTGTGCTCAGGTCTCGGGTTCGATCCCTGGGTCGGTGAAGTGAATACTCTGTATCAGCACGGAGTCTGGCATTGTGCCCGATATGGCGATAGGCTCGCCCCCTTTCACATTATGGGACCGTAATAAATTCGGCGATCAGTGGGTGTACTTGTTGCACCTCTGCCTACCCCTTCGGGGATTGCAGGCGTGATGTGCTGTATGTATGTATTTTAACGTCCTTCGTAAAAATAACAACATGCAAGCTATTAAATCATATAAAACATAAGTTTTTACCCCCAGTACCGCTTGGGTTAAAGTATCGGTTGCCTTATAGTGAAAATAGTGGAATTTCTTGTAGGTATTATAAAGACTTAGGCAGCCAGACACAATTTAAAGTTTTTATTTGTCAAACGAGAAATGTAATTCCCGACGAATCTCAATAAATCACTGAAAACCACATCTGAATTGGTTCAGTGGTTGTAGAGGTTAGCGTGCACAAACGACATTTGTTTACCCTTTTATTATAATATACAAGCTTTATCCAGAAGCTCCACTAGCATGATTACGTTTAATGGTATCTAAGCAATAAATAAATACTCGTACCCAAAATATTTCTTACAATTATTTTCCCCGGCGTTAGAACAGAACGCGCTAGCGAGATAAAAAGTATCAATATTTTAATTCATGCCATGATCAATCTGTCTTATTTTGTATTGTGTATGTTTGTTCGTTTGAATAAATATACACTTTTATAACACTTAAAATACGGATATATCATTTTATGAATATGGAATTCGCGATAGATACTACTATCGTTAAATATAAATAAAAATACACCCACACTAGGTAAAACCTGGATCGTGGGTATCAACAACTACGAGGGACTACGGTCCCACAACACCCATACCTGAAATAAACATCTGCCTGTAACACAATGTCTCGGTGCGAGAATCGAACCCACGGCCTCTCGTTTCACAGCCCGCTATTCGCCCACTGCGCCACGGAGGCTGTCAATATAATAATAGTATAATATATAAAGTCTAAAGAGTTAACTTAGTACACCAAAAAGAACTAAACACCAGAAATAGTAATCTTAATTTCAAGTTCACTTCTATCTTGATCAATGGCTTTTTGTATGGTCCCTGATTGATGTGAATGTATTTGACATAAACACGCCTACCTCGGATCAAGGCTTGATTGGTACCTATCGATAGCTTCTGTTGAACCTAATGTCACGTACACTGGTGTTCTGTAATTATTTTTTTATCCCTTTAAGCCCAAATTGAGATGTGTGTGTTACGTGTTACGATTGAATCATGTGTTACTCGCGTTTGTATTTTGTGTACTATGTGAATAGGTCTCATTGGTCTAGTAGCGGTGGCTATAGGGACCCATGTTCAAATTCCAGGTTTTAATTTGTGAACGCGACACACTTGCGTGTGCCACTATGGCGGGTTTTACACCCTGTGTACGGTGGTCGCTATCCGGGTGGATATGAATATCCTTCCACCAGCATGATAGTTAACGAGCTTACCACATAATAAAATTAGTTCGGCGGATCGTGTGGCTAGTAGTTGCATGTCTCCCTAAACGGACAGGGATACACATATTAATAAAATTTGCATGGTCAAACAAATATGAATCTAAATACTGTTTATTTATTTCATTTTATTTGGCTCACAGCTATTAATAACAGACAAATATTATGATCAAATCAATACAATAGATAAGCCAATGACGAGCCACTACATATATTTGCCGATTGGTTATAGTAATAGGTCACGCTGAAGAATTAAGCAAAGCGGTGGTATATTCCAGACCAGGAGGGTTACTCTTGACACACGATTCCAATTTTAAATTGGGATTGGGTTCGAAAACTGTACAATTGGCTCTCTTGAACACAACACCAGCACACGATTTGAATGAATACGGCGGAATTTTAGTAACTAAATGAAATAGAGTATTTACGAATCGCTAGTTCATAAATATTCTATTTCATTTATGTGAGTGAGTTAGAGCTTCAATATTTTCTAGATTGGAATTGAAACTGTATCGAGTTTGAGATTGGAATTGATTTCAAGAGTAGGCCTACAGACCCGTTCTGGTTTATAGAGCTAGAAACATAAAAACATAAAGAGTTCTTCCAAAAAATACCAAAGTGATAAACTTAGGAGTAAGCAAAATATTCTATTCACGAGCATTCATTTATCAATTATTTCTAAGCAATTTCGTTACCCAAAATATATTTGTAATTTATGGTTTATTATTCGCAGTTCAAAGTAAAGATGTTTGTCAAGGAAGGTTAGATATGATAACAAGGTCGCCATGTTGTCAATATAGACATGATAGTTTTGATAGTGGTAGAGCCACGCTGTAGACATATTTGTCTACAGCATGAATGGGCCGGCTCGACCGGGGTAGTACCACTGTCTCACAGAAAACCAACGTAAAGTGACAGTTTATTGTCGCGTTTCGTATGGTTAGTGAGATATCCGGAAGCCCAAATTCCACCTTCCCTTCCCTAATCCCTATTCCTGTACTTCAAGGCCGACAGCGCATACAAGATACTTTCGGTATTGTGGATGTTCCATGGGCGGTGGAGATCACTTAACATCATGTGACCTTTTTTTTTTTTGTAGTCGCGGGGAAAGCGTTTTATTACTGCCGCCCGCTCCTGAGGGAAGCGGAATAAGAATAAAACGGGTATGCTGGACTAGCCGGTCATACGACCCAACATCCCCCTCGCACGGATGATGGCTATCCGTGCTGCCGCTGGGCCGAGTCCCTAACCCCTATATACAACCCACCCGACACTACCAGCTAAAACCCCGCGGTGGCCTTCTTCGGCGCTTACGGAGCGATCCCGGGGTATTCTAAGGAGTGCTAGAATTGCAGCCGGAATCGCCCCTGCGCGGTGCTGCGTACCGGCTCATCTCCATGGGAGGCTAAGGAGCCCCCGCGCACCGAACAACGACAGCGAACGAGGCCTTACCACCCGCGCTGCCGTCCATCTCGGGGTCGCACGATGCTCCAAATTTGGAGTGCATCGATAAGGGCTGACAGCCCTCCGCTGCACGCCCGCGACCCCCGATGGCCCCTATTACTCGCCTCGTACGACAGGCAGGGGTTACCATGGTGGAATTCAAACGCCCCCATTCCACAGGGCGGGAGACGCCGGTCAGTCGTCCACCCGGCGCCTCCTACGTCTTCTCTGGCGGCGGGAGGGATCGTATCGTTCCCGATCCCTCTCAGCACTCTCCTTCTGCGAGATGACGTTCTCGCATTAGTGGGCCACTGCACGCTAGGACCTCCGGCTGGCGACCATGGACGACACCACGGCCGGCAGCGAGAGGTCTCCTCCGACGACTGCTCTGAGAGCGCTGCGCTCTTCGTCCCAGGCTGGGCACTCCTCCAACGTATGTTGGTCTGTGTCTTCGCGGCAGTTGCCACAGTGGTGGCACACGGCGGACACCTCCTTTCCGATCCGACACAGGTACGAACCGAAACACCCATGGTCCGTCAATACCTGTGTCAGTCGGAACGTAGGCGCCCCGTGGCGCCTGTCTAGCCATCTCTTTAGGACAGGACGCACTGCTGCGACAGTCCTCAAGCCCGCAGTCGGGCTCTCCAGCCTGGTATGCCACTCCTCCACGACGGATCTGCGAAACCGGGCCGCAATCACCCTCGGGGCCAGTCTCTCCTGTCGGCTACTGGACGCCTCCTCCCGCCAGAAGAACGTTGACGAGAGGAGTTTGGCGTCCAACTCCCAACACTCCGGAGTGTGCCGGTCAATACGCAGGCCGCCTCGTGGGAGACCGTGCGGTAGAACGTGCGAACATCATGTGACCTACTGGCCCGTTTGTCAGACTATGCTATAAAAAAAAGGCACAGTGCCCGAGTAGTCAGCTGTAGACGAGAGTCTACGGGTTTGATCCCCGCACCAAAACAAATAACTTTGCAATCCTTTGTTTCGGATCTGGTGTAGAGAGCCCGATAATCTCTCAAGTACCTCACACTGACAACAAAAGATAATCGTATCTATCTATGAGGTCAGAACTGATTTGTGACTGTTGGGTGTGCTTTATTAAGAGCATAGACTTTATACAGCAGGTTATAATCCCAACAGATAAACAATATAAAAAAATTAGATAAAATTTTATTTATAACGGATACTAGAATATCTAGTACTACTAAGAATAGTTTTCAGATAGTAATTTAGCAAGAATGCTTTATAAATATAGCACGTTGAACCCTTATCTGTAGAGGTTTTTTTTTTTATCTTAGCACGGCAAAGTTACCGCACTTCACCTGATGGTAAGCACAGTACGGTCCAATTAGAGTATCGAGTAGCGAGAGACGATCTATCCCCCGCTACTCAACACAATCATGCCGGCCTGCTCCTTCACACTACGCCATGGGCAAGAAGGTGAAGAAGCGGTCGAGGGTCTATTGTCAGAGTACTTAGAAGGCCGCAAAATGGCCAACATTGTACCCCAACTCTAGACCCCCAAAAAACCGGATGTACACTGGCTGATCCCGGAACGCGACACACTTGCGTGTGCCACTATGGCGGGTTTTTCACCCTGTGTACGGTGGTCGCTATCCGGGCGGATATGAATATCCTACCACCAGCAGATATAACGATAGCTTATGATATTTTCATGTATATTATCTCCTTAAAAGTGTATAAAGTTGTAATTGGATTCAGTACATATATGTGCCTGCCTTGCCTGGTGGTAGGAAATTCATATCCTCCCGACACTTGGACCATAACATCATAAAATTTAGAAAGTAATGCAATCAATGTATTCCTTTTATTTGGATCGACATGTGACATTGAATCTAGAGCTTAATTACAGAGTTGTTTTTTTTTAATTACGCGGTAATTTTAAATTTTAAAATGGTATTGTTTTGAATAGTGGAACTCATTACGCTTGTGACTCGAGGGATGTTCGGAATGAGCACTCTGGCATAGCCCGGGGGTAGTTTCTTTATATTGTGAATAGATATTTTTCCTCCCTTCCTTTCTTCATTAGTAGATAGCGGCCGACAGTCTGCAATATATTTGTTACCTAAAAATCTTAATGGTAAAAATCCAAACTATTCCGTGATAATAGCTATTTTCTGATTTTGTACAACCGTGAAACAACATTTAAAAGTAAATATTCAAAAGAACCAATAAATATATTTAACAATAAGTTTATTGTATCAATACGATTTCTATTTATAAAAATAGAAATATATATTTTTATAAATATATACTGCCGGTGGCGCAGTTGTAATTGCGCATATTTACGACTGCTGTGCTGAGGTCTCGGGTTCGATCCCCGGGTCAGGTAAAGTGATATTGGGTTTTTCTATCTAGAAATTCTCAGTATTAGCTCGGAGTCTGGAACCTGTGCCCGGTATGGCGATAGGCTCGCCCCCTATCACATTATGGGACCGAAATTCGGCGAAAAGTGGGTGTACTGATTACACCCCTGCCTGCCCCTTCGGGGATTACAGGCGTGAGTGCATATGTATGTATTTTTATAAATAAAAATAAAATTACAAATGTAAAAACTATACACTCTAGTGCGGCCTATGACCCAAGCCAAGTGGCTAAGAACCCAGAGTGAAGTATCTCCTCACAATGCTTGTGTCCAATACATTTTCCGATTCCGATGGTGATGTTAGTTGAGGTTCGTTAGTACATACCATTAGTGGAAACGACTCAGAATAATAACTACCATGTCAACATCCCACTAATCATTAATCTCATGAGCCAGCTCGAAATATTTAGACATTTTGTCTATTTCGGATTTTACAGTTTTCGTCAAACGGTCTGGTGACTTCAACAGGTTTTGCCCGGCACGCTGTTCAATCTACTACCACAATACTTATATTGTATGTCTTATGAGCATTATAGCAGCGATAGCCTAGTTGGTTGCGGTACGGACTGTCAAGACGAAAGTCGTAGGTTCGAAACCCAAGTGGCATACACCTCTGACTTTTCTAAAGTTATGTATGTATTAAAATGTTAATTATCGCTTGCTTTAACGGTGAAGGAAAACATCGTGAGGAAACCTGCATATCTGAGAGTTTTTCGAAGGTATGAGAAGTCTGCCAACCCGCATTAGGCCAGCGTGGTGGACTAAAGCCTAACCCCTCTCATTAGTAGAGGAGGCCCGTGCCCAGCAGTGGGACAATGTTTAATACAGGGCTAGTATTATTATTATTATCAGCCTTAGCTCATTAGCATAATAGTCTTTCCCGTGATAATAATTTAGAGTTGCCAACCGTCCTGTTTTCCCAGGACATGTCCTGGTTTTTAGAGTGTCCTGTGGAGTCTTGGATAGTTTTTAAGCAGCGTCGTGGGTTTTTAAAGCGCCCTGATAAGGTCCTGTATTTTAAAATTAGCACACCACTTTTGCAATCCTTTACTTTACTTTAGGGGCGGCGTCTCGGGTCGCAAGTGTTTATGCTATTTTAAAACAAATTGAATTGTCCTGGTTTTTCTAACTTCAAATCCTAGTATTTGAATTTCGGGGTTGGTAACCCTATAATAGTTCAATCTCAATACAGCTTTGCATTAAACACAAACAAAATTGGGCACTTTAGTCACGAGTGCGGATACTGTCCAACCTCTGCCTTATATATGGTCCATTTCAAAACTTGAAACAGTCGCTGTGGCTGATATTTACAATTCATCATGAAACAATATATAAATAACACCCAACAGTCATACACATAGTTCTGACTCCACACCTGTCTCGTGGGTATCAACAACTACGAAGGACTACCACAACACCCACCCCCGAAACAAATATCTGTCTGTCAAACAAATATTTGTCCCGGCGCGGTAAGCGAACCCGCGGCCTCTCGTTTCACAGTCAATATGTTTCATGAATTTAAATTGACGTGTTGATATTTTATTTTAGGAAGTTTCAACTTAATAATGTGCTAGTCAGTCAGTGTAAAGTTATATATGCTTTGAGCTTCGCGCAGCAACGTGCCTAAAGAAGTTTTCACTTTAAAAACACTCCATTGTGACTTGATCGGACAAGTCTCGTTCCGAGGTCAGTCATTTGTATCTGGTTACTTCAGGCTGGCATATTTTGCCTACCGTCGTAGGGCGCAACGTGTCTCATCGGTCGATTTTAATTTAGCCTATATTGTATACCATCGGAGCGACATGCTTTAACGATTATTGTAAGTCTATCCATTTTTACTGGATACTGAAAAGTTCGAAATCTTTTCCACTTGAGTACGACACAGTTTGGGTACGCATATTGCTTACTTATTAAAAAAACACCCTATATGTGGTCTCCCTATAAAATCTCTACTAATATAGAGAGATGAGGCCTCAGTCAACCACATCGGCCTAATGCGGGTTGGTAGACTTCACATACCTTTGAGGAATTATGGAATATGCATGTTTCTCCACGAGGCTTTCTTCACCTTTCATACAAATTAATCTGAATAATTTGGGGCGATAATTAAAAATGAATACACTCGTAACTTTAGAAAAGTCAGAGGGCTGGTTTATAACCTACAACTTTCATCTCGAATGTCCGTACCACTCGCAACTAGACTATCGCCGCTTATTACAGTTTATATATAAACATAGCGTAATTTTTTCGATTTGCGATAAACAACCTTAAAGATAGACCAATATCTTTGGCATATATACATGTAATACAGTTAAACATGAACAATATTCTGAGAGTAAATAAGCTTTCTGGCTGAAATTCTACCTAGGTATTTCTAGGAAGGAGCCGACATCAAAATATAACAATGATGGTTTCCGCACCTGATTTGTTTATGATCAATCGTTGTTAAGATTTCGCGTGCGTAACATCCGTAAGTCTATTATTAAATCTCTCTATGAATTTACATTACACATTGTGTTTGATCGTGGGCCTTGAAAAGCCGAATAAAATTCTACCGGTGAGTTTTTTATTTAGATGTTAATTAGCTCATAAACGTTTGAAGATATATAGATGGATGTAGTTTGCCATAAAGACAAATTACATTGAGGAAAAATCGGCGCTAAAATTCCAATTATAACAAACACATATAATATATATATATGCTCACGGCTGTATCCCCGAAGTATTAGACAGAGGTGCAAATATTACACCTATAGTCCGGTTCTAATTTTAGTAATAATATTTTCTGTATCTTTTTATCGGACTTAAGACAATAATTACTTTATATGATTATTTATTTTATTTTTATTTAATTGTGTTGATATTATACCGCATAAGTAGACCAAATTTATATTTAAAAATGTTAGTGAATGACTTAAAATGTTAGTTATATTCCTATATAAACAGCTATAAAACCCATCAGGTTACTAATGATAGAAGATATCATATTGTATTATGAAAGGTAAGAAGAGAAAGAGATAAATTATGAAGGGTTGCTTTTTTCAGGGTGTTACTAACATTAATTAATATTATCCTCTAATGGTTTTCATGCTATTAGAAGTTCGCGTGGTGAAATAAATCAAATATTCCTTACACGCACGTGTGTTATAAATAAAAATGGCATTTATGTCAGCACCGCGGAATATCAACCGAGAAAATTAACGGCGCTACTTCTTTATTGTCTCATACTAGTAATAAATTAATAATAATGCGCTATTTAATGAGTCTTAAAACTCAATGTTACACTTTACGATTTTGTTGTTGTTTTTGGCAAGGAACATACGTTTGGACGTGAACTTACCTACTCTGTAGTGTATTACACTAAAAGCAAGCTGATGCGATAGCGGAGACCACTATGGGGAAATTACATTAAATGTCGAAGCGATTAACTAGATACAATACAGAGAAGCATAAAGCAATACTGTATGCTCATTTTTCACGTAGAGTGAAAACAACAAGTTGTTATACAAAACCACTGTTACTAATAATAACTGAAAATATAAGATTCAACCTTAAAAATGTCCTGTGATTTTTTTATATATATTTTTTTTTTATCTTGGCACGGAAATGTGACGAACACTGCACCTGATGGTAAGTGCAATGCCGTACAGTTAGAGTTAGTGACAATTTATCCCTCGCTACTCAACACAATATTGCCTGCAATACTGATTGTAGTCGCTTATTACGTCCCTTTTTACGGGCCGGTTCTCCCATATTAATGGGCAAATGGTATGCAATGGCATAACATCATTTATTTATTGCGCAGTATTTTGAGAAGTGTATGTTTGATTTCTTGTAGTATTTCACAGCGATCTTTGGTTTTTTGGGTATTATTTGTTATTGCCTTCTCGATTTACGCCAACTGTAGATCCGTGCATTACGGATATATACCTTGATTATATTATGCTTCTTATAACCATTAATATAAAATAATACTAGCCCTGTACTAAACATTGTCCCCCTGCTGCTAACACACTCCCACGGGGCTCTTCTAATTAACATTTAATACATATGTAACTTTAGAAAAGTCAGAAGGTGTATGCCACCTTTTTTTCTAAAATACGACTTTCGTCTTGACAGTTCGTCCCGCAACCAACTAGGCTATCGCTGCTCTGCTTTTAATATAAAATATAACATTGTATTTAACATGTCTGTATTTTCAAGCCATGTTGATACACAAACTGGAAGTTCTTTATTTACCTCATTTTTAAGCGGGTGAACAATTGTTGACGAATATTACCTACATGCTTAAATCAATAGAAACAGAGTTTGATGTGCGTACCGAAGCAAATTTGATCTGTAAATATTTGTTTCGGGTTTTGGTGTTGCGAGACCGATAGCCCTTGTGATGGTTCAATACCAGAATAAACGCCACAAGATAATCATTATTGTGAGGTCAGGATTACAAAAATGTCGATGGGTGTCATTCATGAAATAAAAAATATATACTCATAACATTATTTTTCATATGTAATTTAAATTCTGTAAGCATTGTATCTTACTTATTTATGTATATTTATAAGTATATTATATTTTTTCCCAACGTAATAATAAGAAATCTCATAACAATGATAGAATATATCTCAATTTAAGGTATGGTTATACCGATACGTGGAAGAGCGTCAAGGCGGGCTGTTCTCAGTCACACGCTAAAACAGCTTTCATACAATAAAACATGAATGAAAAATATTTACTATTGTAATGATCTGAAGCGGATGAAAAGCGGCGATTGCTGGTGGTAGGATATTCATTTCCGCCCGGATAGCGACCACCGTACACAGGGTGTAAAACTCGCCATAGTGGCACACCCAAGTGTGTCACGTTCCGGGATCAGCCAGTATATATCCTGTTTTTGTCGGGGGTCTAGAGTTGGCGTACGATGTTTGGCCGTTTTGCGGCCTTCTGAGTACTCTGACACTAGACGATCGATCGCTTCTTCACCTTCCTGCCCGTGGCGTAGTATGAAGAAGATACACAGCAGGCCGGCATGATTGTGTTGTGTAGTGAGGGATAGATTGTCGCTCGCTCTCGATACTCTAATTGGATGGCACTGCGCTTACCATCAGGTGTAGTGTGGTCACTTTGCCGTGCCAGATTAAAAAAAACAGCCTAGCGGAGGCGAACGGACTTCCAAGACATATGTCGTAGGTTCGATCCTAACCTTCAAAAAACTATATTTTTGGAGTTATGTGTGTAATAATTGTTAAAATATATGAAGAATAACACCACGAGGAAACCTGCATACCTGAGAATTCTCCGTTCGAAGTTCAAATGTATGTGTAGTCTCACCAATTTAGTTTAACGTAAACCACTAAGGTCTAATTCCTCTCGTTAGTACAGAGGTTGCTTGCCCAGCAGTGGGACAGTGTGGGATCTAGGGCTGATCAGAATAACATTATATTAATTTAAGCAAAATTTTATACTCTTGTTTTTCTTTCAGTATTCAATTGTTCGTTACTGAGAGCTACCCACGTGTATATCTTATGGCCACTTTCGCTAACGTTTCGTATGAAAGTCAATATAGTGAAGCAATGCGCTGACGTCAATGTTGCTTTATGATTCAATCTGCCGTTAACTGAGCTCTCGCCCAGCTGAGTGCAGCCCACTCTAAAAATATCTTAACAATTTCATTTATAGATGTTTTAAAGTAGTCGCGGAGTCGCCGAAATATCCGACGGCTAACGTGTCCAGGTAGACCCGGAAGACTACAAAGTGCCAGGGCATTAGAATTTCGACGATGACGGTCTTGGTTGGGTTCCTGGATGGTTTTAACACAATTGGACCTAGTAGGTGGCGCTGCTGTCGGTGTGGCGTTGCTTCTACGGGCAAGCCGACGTCTTGAGTAATTTACTCGTTTTTTCGAGAAATATTCATTTTATGACTCACTGTAACCTAGGGTTGCCAACCCCGAATTTCAAAAACTAGGATTCAAAGTTGGATAAACCAGGACAATCGCATTAAAAAACAGGACTGCCTTTGTATTAAAACAGGGCGAACACTCGCGAGGGACTAATTGGCATATGGATTGCAAAATCATCGCCGGGGGTCTTTCCGAACCGTTTCGACTTGGGAACCTTCAAGAAGAGAGCATATTCTTTCCTAAAAGGCCGGCAACGCATTTGCAAGCCCTCTGGTGTTGCAGATGTTCATGGGCGGTGGTGATCACTTTCCATCAGGTGAGCCTCCTGCCCGTTTGCCTCCTTTTAACATAAAAAAAAAAATACAGGACCATACCAGGGCGCTTTTTAAATAAAAAACCTACAGACTTGAATCTTGGCATAAATGTTCCTTACACTCATGATAATGAGCTAATACTGGTGTGATACTCGATTGCCGTGGTGGTTAATGATACGGCTACTGTATTTCAAGTTCTTTTTACTGCCTGGATAGGCAGACGAGCAGATGGCCCCTGATGGTAAGTAGTCATCGTCGCCCATAGACGTCTGCAATGCCAGGGTACAGCAAAGCCGCTACGTCCCGTTAAAGGACTAATCTTCTTAAGCCTCGTTTAAAGAAGGTCATAGCGCTCAGGGACTATCCCCCGCTGCAGGGAGTACATTCCAGAGCTTGTATGTACATATGTGGTAAGAA
This sequence comes from Laothoe populi, assembly GCA_905220505.1. NCBI lineage: Eukaryota > Metazoa > Arthropoda > Insecta > Lepidoptera > Sphingidae > Laothoe > Laothoe populi. The sequence goes on from HG992153.1 coordinate 9,458,641, forward strand.
TGAACGCAGGAAATGAACCGTGCTAGACGGAATCGATTCCAGGTAGTATAGATGAACTCTTTTGCGGTGTCGGGTGATGCGATGGTAAAATGGTGATGTTGGCATCATTTTAAACAGTTCCTCAGAGCAGCCCCCGTGGAACAATCAATAGAACAAGCAGAGAAACCTGAAGTTTCTGCGCAGCCCCAACGGTTCCAGGCTATCCGTGATATCAGAATCCCCGAGAATTTGAATGGGCCGCCTCTGTAAGGAGTCAAGTTTGTCTAGCAAGTATTTGGGGACTCCTGCTTTGAGATGAGAACAGTACTCCACGTGGGCCCGGACTTACGCTTTATAAAGCGCTTATAATGTATAAAGCTTGCTGGTTTGAACTTTGCTATAAAAAATCTTGTATTTGGTTTAATATATCGTCATTTATGGTATTTTTTATTCTTTTCAAAATCAACGTCTATCGGAGTTTCGATACTATCCATACATACTCCAGTTTCTTACAAATAAATGACAGACGTGATCTTGGTAAATCATCTAGTGTAAAAAAAAATCTTGTTTAAAAAAATGTGTAGTTCGTTTTTTTTGGATTAGTTCTACGTTGGCCTCTCTCTAAGATTGATACTCAACGCTTGAGAGATAGGATGATTGGTACAGGTGCTTCAGTGAAGGAGACAACTCCTTGGATTGTATAATTTTACTCCTAAAAGTAGCCTCCTCACGCGCGGAGCCGCGGGCAACAACTAATATGTTATATATCTATTCTTAAAAAGTGATTATTCGAAATTTAAATACTGAGGAAAATAGCAAGGTAGGTTTGTTTGAGAAATAATATTCTTTTAGACGAAAATAATTGAACCCTTGATATTAATAGTCGAAGAAGACAAATAATGAACAACGTATGGTATCGTTTTCAAAATTCAACCCCAAGCAGAAAGGCGATGGAGAACTAAACCGCGCACGGAAACCTATCTTTTACTATATAGGTACTTAGCGTACCTTACTACAAATCCGTCGATCGCTTGCTTAAAACACAGAAGGCCACTTAGAAGAAAGCTAGTGCCTAATAAATATTCAAGAATAATTATTAAATATATACACAAACTTTTGCGCGAGAGATGCTATGTAGTACTTATAAGTATTCAGCTTTGGCGTATCTAATGTCAAATTTGACGTAACCCACGAATTTTGGCTTTCTACTTATATAAAAGCCAAGAAAGTAATATATGTGTATATATTATTATATTTGACCCTTACAAGATAATGTTGTTTTGAATTATAGTATATTCAGCTTAAGAACTGACGCGACGTTAAGTATACATAAAGTACAATACACAGCATAATTCAACATTAGAGCATCAAAGAATGACGACTACCTTGATGTTAACATTTTAATAATAATAGTTCCAGCTCTAGACATATTTTGATATCTTCCGAAATTCATTCTGTTATCGATATATGGGCAAAGACATTACCAATACAAATATACGTTACAAATATAAAATGAAGTCTGTAGTCAGTTGTGTGTAGTCAACAAAGGACCTCGGAGAGTTTCTTCGAGTTAGAAATCGGTCATTATCAGGATACATCAAAACAGAAAGGTCACGAAACTCAATTTACTCTATTGAAACTTTGATCATTTAAGTAAGAGGCATACATTGTTACGTGGTGGCATGACCTACTCTGTTCCCAGTTCGTGCTGGGTTTAAAAAAGTCGTTTATTAGAATTACTGCAGATGGTCTATTTTGTTGAGGAGTAAATGTTAAACGTGCAGGAAATATACAATTAGAAACTCGTCTATGAAAGCTATGCCCTAAGACCCTTAGTCCCTACTACTCTTAGACTAAAATAAGTTTCATCGAGCAGTTTTAAATAAGATCTTAGATTTTTTGCTTAGTAAGGCTTTAGCGAAAAAGGCATCAAAGGGGATAAGAATGAATAATAATAACTTTATTGATTTTTTATTTAAATCTGGCTAGCGAGGTTTTTAATATCATCATTGTCTCTATAGTAGTTCCCCGACAATGAGCTGATACCACAGAGCTTCGAGCAACGTCTCCAGAGGCTCTCAATTGGTCGTCGGGTCAAAAGCCAGATATAAAAGGCCGTATAGACGGTACGTATTCGAGGAAGTTCCTCAGGGCCCAAATTACCGGTGGCTTGGGTCCCAGGCCTCTTTTTTTTTATACATTTTGAGGTATTCTTTATATTTAAAAAATTAATAAATAACATTATTGAATAAAGAGTACTGTACACTTAATTGATTTAATTTTATTTACGTATGTAATTCTATCGAACAATCAAGAAAAAATTCCATATATTTATAGACCTTGTAATATTAAAAATCCTTTCTTATTGGTTATCTATATTATTGTAGGAATATTATGTAAAAAAAATTGTTTGAGGTGTTTGATCTGGGCGTTGACGATACATTATGATTATTTTTTTTTATGAAATTTTACGTGTACAGATTAATGACATGTCAAAATAATAGATTTTCTTTCACTTACTTAGAAGGAAAAACGTCTTATAACTTCCCAGCAATCTATAAAAGTCATATTATCGCAGAAAATATCATCTAAGTTGTCTGAAATCTAAAATAAAATTAACCTTTTTCTATTCTGAAAGCAAAATTCTGTACCTTTTTATATAAATGTTGGGTCTTATTTAGTCTGTTATGAATTTTTGATTTAATACAATTTAATTTTCCATTTACTCGCACCTCACCGGTTCTTTTTTAGAAAATTTTATTTGGTGACAAAATCGTGTCAAATATGTTAAATTTAAAAGCAACGTCGCCATTCTTTGATATTTACTCACTAAAAGGATCTCTTGTAATTATGGATAGCTAAGTTATTCTATAGTAATGACAATGGAGTATTTTGGACTTTTCTGTCGCTGTGTAAAAATTGTGTTTATGAATGTTAATGCTGCGAATCAAGACGGTAGTTACACTGTTGGACGAAAAGAAAACAATTTGGTTAACTGCTAATAGTGTTATTATGGAAACATTTCTAATTATGTTGGTAGCAATTGTGGGGGTCACGTCGACTTTATAATAGGGGTGTCTAAGGTTTAGTGTTAAGTAGCTATTATATTGCAAATGAGTTTTTGTCACGATGATTTTCTAATACAAAGAATTATGGAAGCTATTAAATAGCTTTATTGAGATTAAGTAGTTTTACAAAAATCTCCAACTTTTTTAAAAAACACGTAATTGTAAATTTTGTTTATATAAAATAATTTGAAATAATAATTCAAAGTAGCTTTTCAGTTGATAAAAGTTAAACTAAAAACAGAAAGTCTATATAAATAAAAATAAAAGCAGATAGCTGAATACTAAGGAGTTACAACGAAAGTAACCAACATCTCTTAAATAATAAAGTCGATTATGTCCGTCAAAGTGTGGGCAAATACGTGTATCAAAATGTTACTTTTATGTTTTTATGTTATTTGGTTTTTATTACGCAATTTTATTCCGATATGAGATTTTTCAATGATGATATAACGTTGTATATATTTTTTCCGGGTAGTGGATGTATCCAATATCAAGGAATATGCACGGGCATATTGATTCATTCACTCACTCACAGGCATTTATAAGCTTTAATAAATAATAAGTAATAGAAATGTGACAACATAAAATACATTCATTATTAATCTATCGATTTAAATAATAATAACCTAGAACATTGAAATGAAACAATGTATAATATTCGCGTAAATATAAGAAACCAATAAATAACCTAGAATTAAAGAAAGATTGTAATAACAATACCAGGCCTAGATTAAACATTGTACCATTGCTGGGCACGGGCATCCTCTACTAACGAGAGGTTAGCCTTTAGTCCTAAAAATAATGATTAAAATGTCGAAATTAATAAGTTTTTCAAGTACTGATATCTTTGCCATAATGACACGAAGTTAGGTTACTATATTTTATAAAACACTACGAATCTAAAAATAAAAAAAATGGTGTACAAAGTTTTCCGTCGTGGAGATACGAAGGCCTCGCATGAATCGAGATTCAATACTGAACATAACGAGCAAACAAAGTCGATATAAACAAGCAAACGACTTGTTTGTTCTCTGCAAGGCACATTAGTCATGCTTCCTTAGTCACTTTTTGGATGCCTCAAGCTTTTCTAATGAGGGACGTTGAATTTATTTATTTTTTTATGAATTTTGCTACCTATTACCATTATATTTCTGTTAATGGTAATGGGTACAAAAATATTTTTCCGTTCTGAGAATATTTTATTTTATAAGCTTCTGTTTAATATTGTAAATTTTCTGATTGCCTAAGGGAATTTACATATATTTTAATAAGGAAATGTAGACATGTAGTAATGGATTGCTCTCAAAAATTGGAATGCGTAAACATTCTTCGATCAAAGGTTAGTAATCTTCGATACCCAATATGTCGTTTTTTTAAGTATTTACTTTCATGTTATGCTTTTCAAAACGTATCCTCCTTGATCACAACCATATGAAAGACCAAATAAGATTTAAATTAAAGTAATGTCGACCACATACACACAGCTCAGGTATCCAATTTGTAAGCACAACAGGTAAACTTATTTGTGAGGACTGAACAATCCATTTTTCCAGCGTAACGGACGGCAGCCTATTCCTAAACCATATAAGTACCTATGCAAATCTTTATTGACAATAACCCTTTTTAGGATTAAGTTACGATATATGCTTTGTTTATGCCAGGTACGTTGTACCAACGTTCGATCCAAAATAAACATTGAGTTTAGAATTTGCCTCTGCGTTGTTAGCTTTTGACTAAGTAAATAGGTATTTTGAGGTAAATATCATTACTGATTTACAAATCTTTCTAATCAATTACAAAAATGTTATTTTGACTTTACTTTTGAATGGTTTAATACGGGATATCTTCACGAAATGTGGACCGATTTTGAAGGTTCGTTTTGTATTTGATCGGGTGTAATTCGTGACTAGTCCTATTTAAACTACGTTGAGATCTTGTGAATGAGTGAAAAGAGAAAATCTTAAATCCTTCAAAAACTAGTAGTGATTGCATTATCTGGATTTATGTGATTGTTTTAAAGTAGAATTTGAAGGAATTTGCTGCTTAAGTTTATAATCATCAAAGAACAATTATTTAGCCACAATTGCTTCATTGCTAACGATGATGTTTCCAACCAGAAGCCACATATTCCGTTCTTATAGTAAGCCGTGAACTCAAATGGAACTCCCTTTCCGATCATGTAAACATTTAAAATAGTTTCTGTCAGCTATTACATACTTCATCGTTAATCCTAGTGCAAGATATATCGTTCCTCTTATGAAAGCAACAGATTAAATCTTGTTACCGACTACTGATTTATTTTTATTTAACTACGGTAGGTATTTGAAACGTACGTGATTTTTGTTGTATATAGCGAAGTGTGTATGATTATTAGAGGTATTATTTAAAAAATGAATTTATGATTGAGTAAGCATGTGACAGAATCGAGCTCGGGGTAGACATAGTCTAGCTTTCGATTTGTAGCTGAGAGATGTTTTCTTTGTCCTTTCAAATTTGATTCATGATATTGTATACATCGAAGTAACACTTTCTAATTGGAGGGCACTGCGCTTACCATCAGGTGCAGTGTGGTCACTTTGCCGTGCCAGGATAATTTTTTTTTTTTTTTAATTTTAATTTTATGCGTTACCGAGGCTGGAGACTGTGATACACCCGCTTTATACGAGTCTGTAATGTTTATGTTTTGAGTTATGGAAGGAGATCCCAACCCGCGACAGAGTCCATATTTTTGCATACAAAGCAGATGTATCGCTGTCGGCCGCTTGTTTCAAAATATACCTTAAAGAGAATATATAAACTAAAAAAGAATCTTCTGAATACGTTATAAACCATCATATCATCTTGAAAGTTGCCAACGTAGTCTAGAAACATAGATAGTTTTGAAAATTATAAATTAATTGTCAACTTAGTATAGCACATTTGAAATTACGGAAAAGATTCAAGTAGAAAAAAAATTAAAAAATGATTCAAGAATAGACCAGGTTTCGACAGAGTTAAAGGTTTTCTCGTAGTCTACAAACGCTAAACATAATGGCGGATATACTCTTCATGCTGTAGTAACAGTGCGAGTCACGGCATTAAACGACTCTTGCAGTTGTTTAAATATCGGAATTCTTATGGAAGGCCAGTGATTTCATTTGGACATTAATGCGTTAGGTTTAATATTGTATTTTTTAAAAGGTTCAGTTATTGTCTGTCAAGCGCTTAGAGTAGGCAACCAAAAGGAGACGCCATTACTCTCGAATCTCGAACAAAAAATTCAGCAATGTCGGTGGGGGGCTTCGTACACCTACAAATAAAAATGTGCACACAAATGCAAAATGTAATCACGTCGCTACGCACGCACACTACACCATTTCATACAACACTGGCAAATTTATGCACACAGTTACAAATTTATCTTGGTGTCTAATGTATTTACAGTGTCATATATTGACAACTGTGTAAAAACAGTAGAGCGTAGCAATGTCGACACGAGGTATAGATAGCGTTGTCCTTATCTATCGATAGATAAAATAAAACAATTATAATTTATAAAATGTTTTAAGATTATTTTCTATGTGTATCATCTTTTCTATCGCTTTCTTGCAATCTCTGGGTGTGATTTCGTGAAAAGGGACGGAAGTAGAGAGGTATAGTTAAAAATAGTGTAAAATAATATTTCTAATTTAATCGGAATACTGTAAAGATAATAAAGGTAATGAGTACTGAGAAGAATACAAGCCAAATAAGCAAAAATAAAAACTTATTTTTTTAGAAAATGAATTTTAAATAATACGCCTTTAATTTATTTAAAATGGATATCCAGCTGTTGTTACATTACTTAGGACTAAGTTATAATGAGGTAACAATAATCTTACTATTAATGAACAACATTTTTAGGATACCACGACATACGTTGAGAAAAAAAAGTAACACCAGTATTCAAAAAAGTAAAAGGTAGACCATGACCAAATGAGAATTTAATTAATAAATTAATAATAAAATATATATATAATATCTAAGTATAACAATATTATAGAATTGTAGCTATAAGAAAAAATGGTTAGCTGTATGTACAGCTAACCATTTTGCCACAACAGCTTTTTTGAATTTTAACAATTTATCAACAAATACATCATACATACATCGTTTCACAAATAGAGTTATATATGATTATAGTTATATATATATGATTTGGACACACGGGATATGGCAGGGAATTGTTTTAGGTCGGTTCAGGTCTCTTGGTTTCTTATTTATGTAAACTCGTCTTCTTCTGTTTTCCTAATGAAAACACGACCTTGCTTAATCTACACGAATTTGTACTTTTTATCTTTGGCGATCTGGCGAGCCGCTGCGTGTAATTTGTTTTTAGGTGATAGGTGCTCAACAATGTAAAGCGGCGATTTATTACCTCCAATGCCTATGTGAGCAGTACTGAGCTTGTCGTTTGGATTTGCCTTATTAAAATTTATTGTTTTCACTAAAAATGTATCCCGAAGCCTAGGGGTAGCCAATTTAACAATGATTGAGCGAAGCCTCTCGTCGTCTCTGTTACTTTTTACCACACGAGTGCAATGATGAATGTCGGATTCTTTCAAGTCGCAGGATACCTTAGACAGCTGAGTAATCATAGTTTTACTGTTTATGCTCGGGGACACAGTCTATTTCAAGATTGTTAGAACGGTTATGCTGCTCAGCAACCTGAAGCCTGATTTGCAGATCCTGTAACATATTTGTTAACTGAACGTTCTCTTTCTTTAGCTCTCCCAGTGTGTCTTGGTATTTGGCGATGGTGGTTTCATAATTTTCATTTAGAAACAAACATTATTCTCCAAAGCAGTTATTTCCTGTTTTATAGATTGAAATTCGGTTCTCACCATCTGCTTAAGAGTTTGGTTAAGCTCCTGTGCTAAAGCTAATTACATGACATTGAATTCTTCTCTTATTATTTCCCTAACGTCTTTCTTTGTAATAACTGACGCGGACGAGTTTAAGCCGTAACTTCCACTAATTGCGCTAGTATCAACAGTGGCTTTTTTTCGATGCGTAATATTGTCATCAAAAGGTAGCGAGTCATTATTATTCCTTGACTTGCCGGGTGAGTCAATGGGACGTAAAGGTGTATTACTGTTATCAGTTTTTGGTTGCTTTGCACATCATCCGTGACACTTCTATTTTTTTTCTGGTCAACACGATGGTAGAGAAGCGTTTTTCAGGTATGTCAGCACATGGAACACAACAATGACCTTTCCACTTTATTATATATCTTACGTAATAAATGAATGGCGCCAAAATTCATACCTAAATATTTTTTAAATATACCGGATACATTTTTAGGATCACATTTTTTTGACAAATATTTTATTCTGGTTTTGGTATATTTTGTGACATTCCTAGTGTGTTAGAACTATTTACATTAAAAATATGTGTTTAGAAGACAGTCCAGATGGATTAGTAATTTTATCGATAACCTTTATAAGTTTATCTACAACACTATTTGAGTCTTGCATAAACGACAGTGTTACCACATAAACCACCCAAAATGCTACACTGGCATAAAGTTTATGAAACTTAGTTGATATGTCAACTCTCGTAATATTTTTAAATTATAAATTAAGTTAAGGAAGCATAAATAAAGTAATACTACTAATATTATAAATGCGTATGTTTGGATGGATGCATGGTTATTTGATATCCAATCACGCTACAACGGCTGGACTGATCTACTTAAATTTTGTCACAGAGATAGATTATAGTCGGGAAAAGCACATATGCTACTTTTTATCCCGGAAAAATGAACAGTTCCCATGGGATAGTTTAGTTTTTCACAGAGCAAGGGATCGCCTATTTTTTTGGAAAGTGGTAGTTTAGGGATCAGAAAATGACAAAGACCACTTTTATCTCGAAAAAATGCACTCATCCTATGGGATAGCAAAATATAGAAGGTTAAAATGCTCCAAGACCTACACGCGGGCGGAGCCGCGGGCAACATCTAGTTAAAAATGAATATTAAAAAAACAACTTGCGTTTAAGATATTGAAGCAAATAAATTTTGCACTACTGTGGCTAAAAGTTTAACCTGGCAACATTTATTACCCGATGATAATTTTTAGAAATTATATTCTTTGTTGCTTTTAAGGATAATATTACTTTAAAAAAATACGTCCAGGTGAAAAATAATGTTGTATTTTTGTAAGTTTGATGTGTCAGATCTATTTTTCATGTGAATACCGCTACAGGCTCGCATTTTCAAGGAGCTCTATTCGCACGTGATGTCACTTTTTTAGTGGCGGATCACGAAGCGCAACTAGTTTTATAGAACGTGTATGAGCACCGTGCTCTTACAATTGTCAAACGGGGTAAGCGCTCAATGGCGTCTCCAGTGTTAAATACTCTAAGGTCAAGCGTTATTATTTAGAAGAGAGTGTCGAGTGAGCCGGAGTCTATATTTTCCGAAAATTATAACCTGGGTATCTTTAAGTCAAGAGTGGATAGGTATATTCTAGGTAAGCGTGCTCCACCGTAGACCACATCATCACTTATCATCAGATAGTGGTCAAACGCAAGCCTATTTCGGTAAAAAAAAACGAAATGGCAAGGGTGTTGTCTCTATGTAGGTGGTGTGAGTGTTTACCTTTCTCGTGTTAATAAGTAGGGCAAACCATGCTTATTAAAATGTGTATGAATTATCCTACTGTATAAATGGCATAAAACAAGTATGGCGCATAATTTATTCAGACACGTCAGCCATGTACGACGCGATTCAACGGCTCTACGCGCGATAGACTGCGGCCTCAATATAACAAATATTTAAGGCGAATATAAACCAGGGCTGTGGGAAATGTATCTTCTATATGTATTTTTGTTCCTCATTTGCACAGGTAGCAAATGTATTTGTGATGACTCACTAATGCTTTTCCGCTGTAAGCGCAGCATATCTTGTTAGCTTGATAAGAAACTTTGTTCTAAAAGCTGCTCTTCCCATATAGGTATTTAGAAACGTCAAAATACACTGAAAATACGACTTTCCCATTTGGTATTGTACACGTTGATGCATTTTACTAAACTTTGCCGTGGACCCTGACTCTATCCCTTGTATTTCTATTTAAATTATTTGTTTCAGTTTTCTTTTCATCATCATCTATTAAATTAATTACGATCTCATCAATCATTACATTGTTATACACAGTCAGGTCATAAGTATTGTCACACAGTAAAAACTTTTATTTTAGAATGCTGGCCACAAAAAAGTTTATTGAATTCGAATTTCAAATTGTTCATGAAAATAAAAATGTATACTTTTTAGAATTTTACTCTTTTTTAAATATGGAGTGGACGCTTAAAGAAGACCGTGTTGCAGTAATTGCGTTGCATCGTTGCGGTTACGCGCCAATTCAAATTTTTGACATACTGAAAAATTTTAATATAACCAAAAGATTCGTTTATCGTACCATCAAACGATACAATGAAGACTCTAGTGTAGATGACAGGTCAAGAAGTGGTCGCCCTCGGTCTGTTAGGACTCCAGCAGTGATAAAAGCTGTGAAGGCGCGAATTCAAAGAAATCCCAAACGTAAGCAGAAACTGTTGGCCCTTCAGATGGAGTTAAGCAGAACCACGGTGAAAAGGGTGTTAAATGAAGACTTAGGGCTTCGGGCATATCGAAGAAAAACAGGACATCGTTTGAATGCTCGTCTAATGGACCTGAGACTGAAGAGATGCCGCGCTTTGTTGAAGCGGTACGCGGGAAAAAATATCGGGAAATCCTTTTTTCAGATGTAAAAATTTTTACCGTAGAAGAGAGCTACAACAAACAAAATGATAAGGTGTACGCACACAGTAGTGAAGAAGCGAGCAACCGTATTCCGCGTGTCCAACGAGGTCATTTTCCATCCTCGCTCATGGTATGGTTGGGAGTTTCTTATTGGGGCTTAACAGAGGTACATTTTTGTGAGAAAGGTGTAAAAACGAATGCAGTTGTGTATCAAAATACAGTCCTGACGAACCTTGTGGAACCTGTTTCTCATACCATGTTCTATAACAGGCACTGGGTATTCCAACAAGATTCGGCGCCAGCTCATAGAGCGAAGAGCACACAAGACTGGCTGGCGGCGCGTGAAATCGACTTCATCCGGCACGAAGACTGGCCCTCCTCCAGTCCAGATTTGAATCCGTTAGATTACAAGATATGGCAACACTTGGAGGAAAAGGCGTGCTCAAAGCCTCATCGCAATTTGGAGTCACTCAAGACATCCTTGATTAAGGCAGCCGCCGATATTGACATGAACCGTGTTCGTGCTGCGATAGACAACTGGCCGCGCAGATTGAAGGCCTGTATTTAAAATCACGGAGGTCATTTTTAATAAACTTTAGTGTCATAAGAATCTATGTTTTGTTAAGTTCATTTTGGTATATAAACGGTTACATAATGAATAAACTTGTTTCAATTATTTTATATTAAACATGTGACAGAATTTATGACCTGACTAGGTATTTATCAATCAGTCTTGATTAAAATGAAAATGATAGCGTTTTGACTGTTGATCGTAGTTGACATTAATATTAAAACTGGTAATAAGCGGTATATTTTAAATTTATCTAGTATCTAGGTACGTAAGCGGTAAACAATATTATTGTTTTAGTATTCATTCGAATTATTATTATTTAGTTGTAATTTAAGTTGAATAATAACTTTAATTTATTTCAAATTCACTATTTATTATTGTTATTTATTAAGTTTGTTTAATAACAATAATAAATAGTGCTGACTCCATTCTAAGCCACAGCTTTATTGTGGGTATCAAGAAATATACTCATATTGACTATAATGACATATTACTCTAGTGACTCTACTATAGCACAAAATCTGATCTATAATAGAAACTAATGTATCTATATCAAACAAACGTTTGTTTCATGGCGAGGATAGAACCCGCGACCTCTGGTTTCACAGACAATCATTCGCCCGCTACGCCATTTATTTATTCAGTATTATATTTATGTATTCTTATACGTTTCAGCAGTTCTAAAAAGTTCTGATGAAAGTCTCATGGTTGCTTTATATTGAAGTATGCTATAAAAATAACCTTTGAAACCTCTATCACTTTTGTCACAGTTAATCCACTTTAGAGTAGGGTCGGTCAACTGAATGATGTTGATGCTATTTTGTTTCCGCTCGTCAGTATGCGGTGTTGTATTTTCAGCGCAACAAAATAATTTCGTTTAAAGTACCTATGAAATTGTCTTTTAATTCTAATTTTGTGGTTCGGTTAATTAAAGCTCTGTGTAGATTTTATCAATGATTTGTATACACAGATAAGATTTACGTGAGGGAAAATGGTAGAATAAATGCTTATAAAGGGGAGTAGGAAATCAGGACAATCAATAGCATGGTTATCAGTAATAGTCACGTCAAATCGGACCGCGCATAGCACGGTTATGGACTGCCCACCTTAATTATATTATTGAGGCGGCACCGCATTGTTGTTGAGCTACCGATGTTTTATGTTACAAACGTTTGCATCATCTATATATTATACATATACCTGTCAAGTATCTCCTGGCAATACTCGCAGTTATTGACGTGCGTATTAAGAGTATTTGTAACATTAATACTATGGAAATAAAGTTGATTTTGGCTTGTATTTTTACTTACTGCTTATTACCCTTTTCCGAGCACCGGTGACCTTGGGATGCTTGAGAGGTTTATAATTACTTGTCCTGACTGACTGATTCATCAACGCAGAGCTTAAACCGTTGGAGCTACAACATTTTATCAGTTGATGCCTTTTATGTTGTTAGTAACCACAAAGTAGGGATTTTCGAAAATTTCACCCCTAAGAGGGTAAAACAAGGGAAAGCGGTTGTATGGAAGTCCGTAATTTTCAAAGTAAAAATCATGAAATTGCGTTTTTCAAAATTTTAACCCTATGTGGGTGAATTGAGGGTCTAAAATTTTCTGTCGGTTAAGTTTTCACGAATAAACCAATGAACCAATTTAGAAAAAAAAAAAAAAATATACGTGCGAAGCCGCGAGCAAATGCTTGTCAACGAATAAAGTTTCATCGACGATTCATTCGAAATTTTTGTTACAACGTCACAACGAATCTTATCACGTTTACAAAATTAAATATTATCCTACTTTGATGAATATATAATGGTAATGAGGAAAAGTTTAAACCATTTACTTGTAAATGTACTAAGTTAAGTCGCTGACATCGTCAGAAGTCGGACAAAGCCGCGTGACTAAAGAGTCTAATTAAAAGTTGGGCATCGTTTACTTGGCTCCTTGGCTCGTTAATCTTCTAACCTACATAATACGCATAGTCCCTGGTACTATATATTATGCTTCCACTTATTATACCTAGAAATTTGCTTTATTTTGATATCAGTAAATGTCATAATTTCGTTTTCTTTACTTTAATGGTTCAAATGAATAAAAAATTGCATTCGATTGCGCCTGCCTAACGATTTTGTCGAAATTTTAGTAGTAATAACAAATATTATGGATTTTGCAAAATTACGGACATTTGTTTATTTATTTATTTATGTTTGTGGAATCCACAAATATTTGTTTCGAGTCTGGGATTTGTGAAAACTCTCGTTAATCCGGATACCCACGACACAAGATAACAAAATTGCTGTAGGGTCAGGACTATGTGTATAACTGTTGGATATTATTTTATTTCTATTTATTTTTTAGAGTATCAGATTGACGGCTTTCGGTGGACCTCATCAAAACCATTCATCATCAAACATTGTAAAATATTCAGCTATGCACTGAAGGTAACAATGACAAACACACAAAAATATTTTATCTTGGTAGAACCAACAAACAATGTCATCAGTATAGTTTTAAAAGGGTTTGTTCCGTTGTTGATATTCCAATTGCGTCAGTTGATTTCTCTCTTGAATAATATAATTATTATAAACAATACTTTAATAGCTAGCTAGCCGAACTAATAACGAGAAAATAATAAATATGATTGTAAAAAAGCGGTGGTGAAAATTACGTTGAAAAATTCCGTTACATACACATATATACACACGTGAAGCTAATAGAAAGCGTAAACTATTAAATATTCAGAAAATATTCTTTTCTACACACATATTTCAATTACAACAAACCTTTAGTAATAGTGTATAGGTACAACTTGCCTGTAAAACAACAAGTTTATCTTGTTGATAACGTGCCCGCGCTCTCCTTTAATAATTTTTGTCTTTATTTGAAGCAAAGAATAGCGTCAGTTTATTATAGAATTACCTTGAGCAATAACTGGGAACCTTGTTAGATCTGGTATCCGAAGCTCGCTACGGGCTGGCAGACAATACTAGTATGGCGGCGAAGGCGATACAAAGCAATACATACCAGCTCTGAGATCTTTGTCTTGTACTATTTGTTCATCTTTCAGTATTATTTATATTGTCCCACACAGAACGTTGAGAAAATATGGAAGTAGCACGAACGTAATAATAGAGCAGGAATTCTTTTATTATTTCTCATTATATTGGTTTTTCTTTTTTATTAAGTACTGTACTTTTATTTTTTTTTAATCTGCTAGTTTTTTGACATTTAAGAAATGATGCAAGAATTTCCTTGCCCTTTTCGTTTTAAATGTTTGTCGTATAAAATTTAAAAGATGGTCACATTACGGAACTATCCACCTTAGTAGAGTCTTAAAAGTTATTTTTAAAGATTCTTACATTTTACTCATTGCTTATCGCACTCGTAGAAAAATATAATTTACTCATAATATCGGTGTAAACCTATGTATTATTATTTTTTTTTATCCTGTCACGGCAAAGTTACCGCACTGTACCTGATGGTAAGCGCAATGCGGACCAAATAGAGTACTGAGTAGCGAGAGACGATCTATCCCCGCTACTCAACACACTCATGCCGGCCTGCTTCTTCACACTACACCATGAGCAAGAAGGTGAAGAAGGGGTCGAGGGTCTAGTGTCAGAGTACTCTGAAGTGAATGTTTGTAAAAACATTACATATAGATTTCCCAGAAGGACTTTCTACGCTTAATTTAGTATTTTTGTTAGAATGATGCACGGTTCATAAAATATATTGCACTCGTATCTAGTTAAAATGAAATTTGTTCTCGCTATTGCGAGTTCATAAAACATGAATGATTAAATATTAAATAGTCGGCTCCCACAAGTTACGTTCGCTGTATGTAATAACACATCTGTATAATAATCATGTAGGGGTAAGTAATATGATGTTATAAATAATATAATAGATAGCTCACAACTTAGAAGTTTGGGTTGTTTATGTACTTAGTATAAAGTATATTCGTAAAATGTATTTTCTGAACATAAAATAACCGAGCAAGTGAGCTAGCAAATACGCCAAGGGACATTTTGTTGAGACAATTTCTTAAGTTATCTCTATATTTCTGTATTATAGAATTATTGTTATGTCAAAAAGTTAATAGTAATCCTACTAATATTATAAAAGCGAATGTTTGGATGGATGGATGGATGTTTGTTACTCAATCACGCCAGAACGGCGGGACGGATATGGTTGAAATTTGGCACAGAGATAGATTATAGTCTGGAATAGCACATAGGCTACTTTATATCCCGGTAACAGGTATGGTTCCCGTGGGATAGTTTCGTTTTTGTTTTACACAGAGCAAGGGATCGACATGATTTTTTGCATAGTGTGAATTGAAGGGTCTGAAAATGACATAGGCTACTTTTTATCCCGAAAAATGCACGGTTCCTATGGGAAAGCATAATATAGAAAGAGGTAATAGCTTAAGATGTCTCCAAGGATTTTATACCTTTTCTTTCAAACATATATACCACGCGCGCGTAGCCGCTAGCAAAAGCTAGTTTATTATACATCTTCGTGGTATTTTTATATAAGAATACGTACCCTACGTATGTGAGATATAAGTCTTCAATAGAATTGTAAACAATAATGTACGACAACTATTCCTTGCAAGGCAACAAGTGTGGCGAACAATAATTTAGTGTAGGGATTTGTAAACGATGATGAAGAGCCACATTCGCGAAAAACTTAAAGAACATTACATTTCCATTTTATCTAAGCACTGACAACACACCATATATGTTCGGTTCAGAAACAAAGTTTATGACGTCAGGTCAATAACGATAATGTCACATGATGTTGCACTTTGTTGTACGCCTTGACGTGTGACGTAATTTATGTCTGTCCCCATATAAAACGAAATGTTTAAGTATAAACCTAGCTTGTTCCTAACATGGTGGATACGGCGAATAATTTGGTATTGGCCCAATTATTGGGTTATATGGTTTGGTGGGCGTACTATGGGGGCGCGGAACACGCGAAGCGCGTTAAATATAATTTAACTTTGATAATCAATTTAAATGAAAGCAATCCAAGTTTTACCTAAGCGTATAGATTGCTGAAAATCAGATCTAAATTGGTTCTGTGGTTGTGGGAGGTTGTATTAAAATAAAACGCCGCGATAGGGCTGGCGAACAACAAAATGTTAGAATTCGTGGTAGAAATTGTTGTATTTATTAATTCTACCAGATAATTATAAAACTAATGTCACTTATAACTGTGAGCGTAACATATATCAGTGCAAATAAATAAAATTGAAATGACAGTTTTTAATGTCAAAAGAACAGCGTTTTACTAATATGACAGTTTATACGGTACTTATAACAAAATAGAACAATTATTATTAAAAATATTGTCTGTGAGTTTGTTCCGGATAATTACCGAAACAATTGGACCTCCACTGATAATTATGTTAAGAGTAACTTTTATTAAAAAAGCATTGGTGTTCCTCGCTATATCATGAAAGTTTACTTAAATATAACATCTAATTTTCTGAACACTATCAAAAACAAAAGAAAAAAAAAATCAATGACTACGTTAGTTAGGAAACGAAAACAAAAAAACAAAAACAAAACACTTAGTTGATTAGAAGGTAAGGAAAAAATGAAAATACATTTTTACACTGAAACTTTTTTATTCAATCGCAAGGATTTTATAAGATCGGATTCATAGGAATCGGTTAGTCTTAATTTATCATGGATTATAGACATAGCAGTAATTAAAACTTTTTTGTACATAAAAGAGATTTAAATATAAAAGGTAATCAAGAAACTACTGATCCGACTCTGTTCTTTCATTGAAAGGAAAGCTGAGCTAGATTTTATTCATCTCATACATACATACAAGCTCACCAGGCCTATAATCTCCGAAGGGGTAGGCAGAGGTGTAATCAGTACACTCTCATTTAGCCGAGCTTATTGGCGTCCTATGATATGGTGAGCCTATCGCCATGCCGGGCACAATTTCCGGCTCTAGGGTTGATATTTCGAGTTCGATAGTGAGTATTTCGTGACAGAATTCCATATTACTTGAACCCGACCCGGGGATTGAGCCCGAGACCTCAGCAGCAGCAGCAGCAGCAGCAGCAATTACAGTAGCGCCACCGAAGCTGTTGATACATACCTATACTGTGGTTTGTCTTGTTGTTTCTAAGTATAACACAAATCACAGTACAACTATATAACGTACACAACTTTTATTATAACCGGTTTATGTCTAAGTTATGGTTAAAGTGTATAAAAATGAAATAATTTTTTTACTGCAAATGGACAGCCATTAAATGATTAGATGAAACTTTGAAACATGAAAGGGCAGCGACGCATCAGCATAAAAACCCGTCATGAGTATGACTGGCGCCCTCGAAGTTCCGTACCGAAAATATGTTTTAAAAATGGGTGTATTAATATTTTACACAATAAGTGTTTATTAGTTTTTACTATATTAAATACTGACTGCTTCGGTGGCGCAGTTGTAATTGCGTATGCGTTAAGACTGCTGTGCTGAGGTCTCGGGTTCGATCCCCGGGTCGGGTAAAGTGATATTGAGTGTTTCTATTTAGAAATACTCAGTGTCGGCGCCTGGAATTGTGCCCGGTATGGCGATAGGCTCGCCCCCTATGACATTATGGGGCCGTAATAAATGCGGCGAAAAGTGGGTGTACCGGTTACGCCTCTGCCTACCCCTTCGGGGATTACGGGCGTGAGTGTATATATGTATATACTATATTAAATAATATAACAAATTATAATAAGTATTTATAAATTAGTGTGTTATTATTTTTATAAATAATGAGTATTTACGTTTTGTTGTCCAATGTTCAAAATTCAAGGGTATTTTCATTAAGTTTGAACGTTGTTATGTTTCAAAGAGTATATTCTATATTATAATATATTTTTATAGAATTGTGTTCTATTTCGTTAGCAGCGAGCTTGTAATACGTCATTAGTGTGTTACGTATTCGGCATTGACAATATGTACGTAAAACAATAATAGTATTTTAATCAAATGTATTTGAATCACATTATTATAATACCGTGTTATTTCTTCGTAAATACATACTTTAAAAATAGACATACTCAATGTACTGTACACGCCTACGTAAATAATGGAGGGATTTGATAAAAGTAGGTATGTTACGAATAAAAGCTTGACAGATCATTGTGTCGAGATACTAAAGGAAGGTGGCTGTTGCGTATAATAATATGATATTGTTACGCAATATACCACGATAATATATGTCAGCGTAACATCACTATGAGGGTAGCAAGTATCCATTTTTGGCGTTAAATAAAATATAGAGTCACGAAACCACTTTGGTGTTCACTCTTTGACAAATCATAACGAACTGACCAGATGATCAGGGTTTTCGTCGCGTGCACAAAGTGTGCATGCGGTTACTTTTCCAGGGCGTAGTCCTCTTGAAGTGATGATCATCGCGGTCCGTGAAAGCGGACCGGTCCTTAGAGGCGTCGTGCCATGGTGCATGGTACGACGAGCCGGAGTCCGGAGTCCGGATGTCCGGAGGTGTGTAGATCGGCGTGCAGAATACCGAGGGGCTCTCGTGTTCTCCTCTTCTTGCCGTCCACGCGATATCAAACCCAGCCAGGTGGAACCCGTTGGGGAAGCCCAGCTTAGGCGATCAGCAGCAGACGGCGATGGCGAAAAGTGTCACGAGACCCTCGAAGTAGGTGGCACGCCGAGGTGTGGCTTGTGATGTGATGCGGTGATTCCGGGGATCGCGTGACGTGGGTCACGCGAGGAGATCTCAGGTGAACAGATGGTATCAACCGTCGCCTAAATACAAATCTTCTAATGACGTCATTTCCGACACAAACGTCATACTTATTCCGTTACTAAAACAGTGAATTATAAAATTTAATTATATTCATATAACAATATAATATTAATATTCAGACAATAAGTTACCGAACGTTGCATTAATAAATCAAAAATCAAATCAACGCCCATATATACAAATTGACTTACCTAGACCGTTACAGTGCAGCAGAAGTTGCTGCGTGCGTGATAGTAAACTGAAAATATAACATGCCAAGCATAAAAATATACAAAATTAACAGTCTAATAGCACGCGAATAGAGTACTAAATAATAACACAACACAAACTTTGTTTGCCGGTGCAATAATTGATAGTGATCAATTATTCCAGTGGGTATTTAATTTTTTATAAAAAAGAACTCTGATCCTCGTATTTCACGCGAAAATATATTATGTTGTGTATAGGGTAGTTGACACGATTTTTTTATTACTTTAATCAACAAGTTATACACAGTCAGGTCATAAGTATTGTCACACAGTAAAAACTTTTATTTTAGAATGCTGGCCACAAAAAAGTTTATTGAATTCGAATTTCAAATTGTTCATGAAAATAAAAATGAATTCTTTTTTCAGATGAAAAAATTTTTACCGTAGAAGAGAGCTACAACAAACAAAATGATAAGGTATACGCACACAGTAGTGAAGAAGCGAGCATTTTGGTATATAAATGGTTACATAATGAATAAACTTGTTTCAATTATTTTATATTAAACATGTGACAGAATTTATGACCTGACTAGGTATTACCTAAAAACTGTTATCAAAATAATTTACGAATGCGAACAAAAATAAGTAAACTAGACGCAATTCAAATCGGCTGGAAGGGGTAATTGTCAAATGACAGTAAAAGGATGCATGATATGAACCGTGACATCACCTCTCAGAATGGCCATTACTGTGCAATTGTGCAAGAGAGTGTGCAATTGTGCAAGAGAGATAGTGAGATGTTCCCACCACACACCCATTTATGCTCATACCAATATTTAAAATATATATTGTGACCTCATTTTTCAAACAATTTTAATTCTGTTTCCGGAAAACAGTCTTTTGCGTATTATATTTGGTTGCATATAGAATAAGGTAGAAAATTAATTACAGGGAACTACCCTATACGTTATTGCGTATATTGTATACATGATGTAATATATGATCTTAAAATATTTAGCCTGTACGATTACATGTGGGAAGTATATTGTATGTTATGTATGTTATATGTTATGATGAAAATACAAAAGACCTACGGCTGAGTTTCTTGGTGCTTCTTCTCAGACCAGTGGGCATTTCCGAAGCACCGGTAGATAAACTTAAACCTGACATGTAAAAAGTGCCCCTAGTGGCCTAATTTTCAAAATAAATGATTTGATTTGATTTGATTTGATATGTGTATAGAGTAACTATAGTTAAGTTTGTTTTTGCTAACATCTTGCGATCGCTGGTTAAAAAAATAATACATTGAGTGAATTCATATAATAATCGTAACGGTTATAAAAATCCACTGAATTGGAACATGAGATGTTTAATTGTAAGTGTTCAATAACAATGTTTCGGTAAGTTTTCTAAGCCGCAATATGCCAGCGTTGTGGACTACGGCCTAACCCCTCTTATTAGTAGAGGTGGCCCGTGCCCGTGCCCAATGGGACAGTGTACACCAATTCAAAATGAAGTCATCCGCCAGAGAACCAAAACCGTCAATATTGCTCTCAAGTGGTCGAGGGTCTATTGTCAGAGTACTTAGAAGGCCGTAAAAGGGCCAAACATCGTCCCCTAACTCTAGAACCGCATGTGCACTGGCTGATCCCGGAACGCGACACACTTGCATGTGCCACTATGGCGGGTTTTACACTTTGTGTACGGTGGTCGCTATTCGGGCGGATTTGAATATCCTGCCACCAGCAAAATTATTATATCCACTTATTAAGATATTTCAAAAACCTACGTAAAATCCAAGGTGTAAATTGGTTGAAATATAACGATAATTGTTGGAAGTGTCGGAAAATCAAGCCGCCTGGGAGCTTTCACACCTTGCTCCTACTTTCTTGTATCTCTCACCACCTCAGGTTGTCTGGCAGAAATTGCCTCAGGTATCAAGTTCGTCTATACATAATTATGTAAAGTGAAGAAAAATTGCATAAAAAAAAAATAGAAATGCTTGGTGCAATTCACCCCCGCTAATCATCTTGTTGAGCCAGTTTGGACGTTGGAGCGTTTTTTCCCGGAATGAAAATTCCTGATATTTCCTGGAAAATCTATTAACTTATCTATCTTTGATGGAATAGTCTATTCCAGTTTTAAATCCACACAATTACTGTTCCGTGAAAACGTAATTATTACTATTTGAAGATGAATGACGAAGTATTTTTATCCACACTAATTACATCTAGAAATAACACACAGAAAAGATTCTAACTCGTGAAGAAGTCTTCATTAATTTAATATCTCATTTCATCAGTGAGAAAAGATAATCAGTAAAGTTAATACTGATGGATGTAGTATTACGTGACGTATATTTCATGAGATACCTACTTTCGTCAGGTGATATTTCGTGAGATACCTACTTTCGTCAGGTGATGTTTAATACCGACACATCAGTATGTCACGAAGGATTTTCTTCGGCTTTCCTCCTTATATTAAGCTCATTATTTACCTACGCCGTGGAACTCTGAACGTGTAAACTCTGGCTGATATTTTGTTTGATATAAGTTGTACAGTAACATAAGGATATATACTTAGACTACTTATTGCATGCTTATATTACTTCTATATTTAAGATTTGTTTGATACGATGTTGAGATTCAATTAAATAAAATTGTGGACCAAATAGAATATTAATACTTTAATGAGTGGAGAGTAGGAAATGGCTGCCGATGTATGTCGTTGTTTTTAAAAGAAAATCTTTGTATTTTTTATGTGGTTTCAATTTTATGTGGCAGTACGTGTCTAGTGAATACGTGTAAACTAAACCTCCATAAAAGAACTATAGACAACGATATCGCACCGAATAAGTATAAATAATAACTCTTAAATAAACTGACTTATCTAAATAGTATTTAATTTCTTCGGAACGTATGTACACAAACTTAGGCCAGTCCCCAAAGATATAACAAGTGAGTCAACAGTTCATTTTGTGTAGGCAGCTTTTCTGTCTCATAGAAAATGTTTTGTTATTTGCTATGTTTCATCACATATTAACAAAATGGAGGTTTTTTTTGTCCTAGGACGGCAAAGTTAACACACTGCAACTGATGATAAGCGCAGTGCCATCCAAATAGAGTACCAAGGCAAGAAACAAACTATCCCTCGAACTCAACATAATTATGCCTTGTTTGTTTTTTTTACCACTGCGAATCCATTTGCAGATATTCTAAGGAAGTATGTCGGACTCACCGGCCTAGGCCGTCCTACCGACTAAACCCCGCGTTGTTCCGCTCTCTCCCTTATGACGATAGCTACGGGGTACGCAATTACATGCAACCGCAGCCACCGCGGGAGTCGGCCCTATTGCAGAGTCAATCACGGTCTGAGGAATAGACCCCTCAGATGGAATGCGTGAAACACGCTACCCTCTCAGGCCTCAATTTGCAAGGCGATGGGCTGGTCTATGCAACCGTCAATACAATAATGCCTTTTTTTTTTTTTTGTTGTCGCGGGGAAATCGTTTTATTACTGCCGCCCGCTCCGGAGGGAAGCGGATTAAGAATAAAACGGGTATGCTGGACTAGTCGGTCTTACGACCCAGCATCCCCCTCGCACGGATGATGGCTATCCGCGCTGCCACTGGGCCGAGTCCCTAACCCCTATGTACACCCCACCCGACACTACCAGCTAAAACCCCGCGGTGGCCTTCTTCGGCGCTTGCGGAGCGATTCCGGGGTATTCTAAGGAGTGCTAGAATTGCAGCCGGAATCGCCCCTGCGCGGTGCTGCGTAGCAGCCCATCTCCATGGAGGGCTAAGGAGCCCCCGCGCACCGAACAACGACAGCGAACGAGGCCTTACCACATGCGCTGCCGTCCATCTCGGGGTCGCACGATGCCCCTCATTTGGGAGTGCATCGATACAGGCTGACAGCCCTCCGCTGCGCGCCCGCGACCCCTGATGGCCCCAATTAGTCGCCTCGTACGACAGGCAGGGGTTACCGTGGTGAAATTCTCAAAACGCCCCCATTCCACAGGGCGGGAGACGCCAGTCAGTCGTCCACCCGGCGCCTCCTACGTCTTCTCTGGCGGCGGGAGGGATCATTTCGTTCCCGATCCCTCTCGGCACTCTCCTTCTGCGAGATGACGCTCTCGCAGAAGTGGGCCACCGCACGCCAGGACCTCCGGCTGGCACCATGGACGACACCACGGCCGGCAGCGAGAGGTCTCCTCCGACGACTGCTCTGAGAGCGCAGCGCTGTTCGTCCCAGGCTGGGCACTCCTCCAACGTATGTTGGGCTGTGTCCTCGCGGCAGTTGCCACAGTGGTGGCACACGGCGGACACCTCCTTTCCGATCCGACACAGGAACGAACCGAAACACCCATGGTCCGTTAATATCTGTGTCAGTCGGAACGTAGGCGCCCCGTGGCGCCTGTCTAACCATCTCAATACAATTATGCCTGCTGTGTAGCTTCTTCACACTACGCCACGGGGCAAGGCGGTGGAGAAGCAGACGAGGGTCTAGTTAGTGTCAGAGTACTCAGAAGACCGCAACAGGGCCAAACATCGTACCCCAACTCTGTACACTGGCTGACCCCGGAACACGACACACTTGCGTGTGAACGGTGGTCGCTATCTACAACTAATACAGTATGCAATACTGTACACTGCCATTTTTGAATTTCATTTCATGATTTACCTAGAACATTTCTATAGGCAACACCGGTAGTTACAAAAAATACTGAGTCTAAAAATACTCTATCATTTTTATGGGAATTATTGTTAGCAACATCAAAAAAACTATGCAAGATGGATATTTAAAAAGGCACAAATACAATGTTTACTGTTTTATTGATTGATTTACATAACACTATTACACATCTCAGTGCTTAATATTAACACAACCGCATGTCAGGATTTACTTATGGCTTCTCTTATAATTAATCTACCAGCATTACCCTCTAAGCTGAACTACGCGGCCATTGAATTGTTTACACACTTTACACTTACTGCCCCGCGAAACGAACCACGAATATACTGGCTATCACCTTCTGTACAACTCAACTGAACACCGAAGCGCGGAGGGGACTCCGTTATATGCTAAAGATTTACCACTCCCCACTTAGGTTGTCATCATTAATTTAGCCGCAACTACTCTCCTTCTATATATATTCGGTATTTCTAATAATATGGGAAATACCCTAACATTATATTCAAATTAAATAAATAAATCTATTTCAGATAGTGGCCAAATAATTGGGCTCCTCTGAAAACTCAAACAAAACTCAAAAAATGCTACTTACCTAACCTAAATGTATTTAATGCCAAATAGCAAGTTCTTTGGAAATATTGCTGAAAATATATTTCAATTTATTTTTATTCAACCCCATAGAGCAAACTGCAAACACATGTCAAGGCGCCTGCGAAATTATTACGTTTGTCATATACACGCTAAAGAATAACGATGTGTGCACTGTATGCCAGGCGCGACTGTGGTCACAATCTGCCTGTATCGTATTGTAGCAGTGACGTCACAGCTAGCCGTGTAATATTAGTAAAACAACATGATAAACCTGTCGGCCTACTCTTGAATTCAATTCCAATCAAGAAGATATTGGAACTATAACTCACTCAACTAAATGAAATACAGTATTTACGAACTAGCGATCGTAAATACTGTTTTTCATTTAGTTACTAAAAATTCCACCGTATTCAGTTAAATCGTGCGCTTGTGTTACGGTCAAGAGTGCCAATTGTACAGTTTTCGAAGCCAATCCCAATTTTAAATTGTAATCGAGTGTCAAGATTACCCCTACTGAAACAAGTCAATGATACACGTCTTAATATATGTGTCTGCTGTTTTGTTATGTTACATCGCGCTGATGCTTCTACCGCGCGTGTACATAGGTGCTCAAAAAGTTCATAGTATTATCCAACTTCTAAACATAACCCTTAAACATATACGTGCTTTTAAGTTATGGTTAACTGTTAAAATTATATACGTTAAGTACATACGGGAACCTTGAACTAGCTTTTAATTATTAAAGGCGACATTAACTTCATGGAGCGCTCTTGAATATTGAATTAGCTGCTACAGAAGTTTGTATTTCCGAAGGTAATTTGTAGCCGATTGACATTAAAGTTGTATGAATAGTGAGTGAACTGAGCGAGACTAATCTACACTAAGTAAAGTATTACGTCATAACAATATTTTCCACGCGTTTAAGTAAACTGGGCCAGTACGTCCGAAGTTATGTAGATCCCCTTTGGCGCCTTTATTAGACCACATAGCACTGCTACACATAACTCCTTTGTTACCAACTTGCTATGCACTATCTCCTAGGAACGAAGAATTATTACATTTTAAAGTCACGAAATCTGTAACGAAAACGTTTTGATGAACTAGACTAAACGGAATTTAACAACGGAAAACTCCACTGCCTTAATTTCTCGGCGGTAGAAAACTGTTCGGAGTTTTAGAACTTTTATTAATAAATGGCTTGGAGTTTATCCACAAAACTTCGCCTAATTTAAAGAAAAAATGTTGCTCCGGGAATTTTAACATTATTAGATTACGTTTTAAAATGGACAGATGGTAATAAAATTGGTTTTATTAAAATCTCTTTTAACTACAGTAATATTACGACGTGCATGTACATTATGTACATATCAGATGTAAATACTCTACATATATATTATTATCTTTGAAAACGTTCAAAAATGCATTAGATTTTATTTCGTTGGGGTAATCAAACAGTAATTTCTAACCAGCGGAGCATGACACGGTTGTTTTCAATTTAGGCGTTATCGTTTGATACCACGCTAGATGACTCGGCTACGTGGAGAGAATATTGTGTAAAAATAATTTAAAATTAATCAAACTGGGACACTGCAGGAACAAATAAACGTGCGCGAGGAAATACAAAGCTGTTAAGATTAACGAGTACATTATAAACTTATTATAACATTTTAAAAACCAATAAATGGGTTTTTATTAGAAAAATATTATTACTGTGTTTATGGTACCAAAAACATCGCGAGGAAACCTTCATACGGGAAAATTACCTAAAAAAGAAGGCACTTGAAGTCCGCGAACTCGATTGGACCAGCGTGTTGGACCAATTTCTAACTGTCTTTATCAGTAGAGTAGGCCCGAGTTCAACAGTGAGATATATACGTAGGGTGCTAATAATATTTCATTATTATTTATAAAATAGGTTTGTTATTGCCCGACCTTTTTGTAATTATTCATAACAGTTTTGTTTTTATTATTTTACGCCCGGTTACTTCAAAACCCTAAAGCAACTACTATTTTTTTTCATGGAATCATCTGTGTTCTGTTTTACTGACATGCGCCAAAGTAATTTGCCACAAGAGAATCTAAATAAAGTTAATGATATTGACAAATAATAAAACAATAACGAAATTATAACTATAAAAGAAGTAAACCTTCGTAATACCAATATTTTACACATTTTCAAATAAATTGTTGAAACAATAACTACATCAACCAATTACAAAACATAGCAGACAAGTCAAACGTAGATAGGCTAGTAGATAAAAATTTTACACCTATTACACCTACGTAACAATACAGACACAAAGAATTTTGTAAAATTATTACTTGATAATTTGTTTACGATTAATTAACGCGAGACAATCGTACGAATCTTCCAATATTTCATTTGTGTAATTTTTGTTTCGGAGCCTTTTTAACCGAATTCATAACAATTGGATTTTCATATCAAGGCATATTTTTTAATGTACCTTGCCTATACCTCTATCGATTTCTTTGCCAATACATAAATGATTCGTTAATTCTTTATCTAGGGTTTTAAAAGGAATAAAACAATTTTAAGATCACTCTACTTTTGTTGACAAGAAAAATTTCAAATTCCTATTTAATTTTTTTTTATTTTTATTTAGTGCCGATAGGCAGACGAGCAGACGGTCCACCTGATGGTAAGTAGTCACCGCCGCCTATAGACTTATGCAATGCCAGGGGGGTTACTCTTGACACTCGATTCCAATTTAAAATTGGGATTGGGTTCGAAAACTGTTCAATTGGCACTCTTGAACGCAACACCAGCGCACGATTTAACTGAATACGGCGGAATTTTTAGTAACTAAATGAAATAGAGTATTTACGATCGCTAGTTCGTAAATATTCTATTTAATTTAGTTGAGTGAGTTAGAGTTCCAATATCTTTTTGATTGGAATTGAAACTGTATCGAGTTCGAGATTGGAATTGATTTCAAGAGTAGGCTTACAGGGCACAGCAAAATCGCTGCCTACCGTTGAAGGACTACTCTTAAGCCTCGTTTAAAGAAGGACATGTCATAGCGCTCAGGGACAAAAAATATACTTAAAACTAATAAGCTACTATCGTTAATTCTATACGCGGAAATCTCATAAATTATTACCTCTCTGCAACACATTTTATATCTACATACATACGAACTATTATTACACTTATTGTATTAAATTAGAACTGAAATAAATTTGTGAAGAAAAAAAGACAATTATTTTTGTTTATTCATATTCATAATAAATATTTGCTTACTCTATGAAGCATGGCGCTCTTTGAAACACGTCGCAGTTTTCCCCATCTTAGCCGTATATTGAGAGGAATTCGCTATTCAAAACGAATATTTGATTCGATAAGCAACACTCGAGCCCTGTTGAATTCCATTCATGTGTGGCGATATACAGCAGAAGCTAGTGTACTTGTAAGTGAATATCTGACGTGAGAAGTATGTGAAATTTCATAAAGTTGTTGTAGCAAATGTTTTCTGTATTTTCTGGCTGCCACAGGGGTAATAGTAAGTAGTAATACAATCTACATATAAAGGGTTATATCAGTCAAAAATTCTGAAATGTATTACGCACGGCATTGTTTATTGATGTTTTACTTAACGAAGTGTACTGATGGCAAACACGTATATGTAAACCTTTGTTTATCGGCGTAAAATAATTTATAAGACAAATATTTTTTTATCAAGTTCGAATAATAAAATTATTGTAATACCACACACTGAGTTTTATTGAATTTTTCAGATCTGTTTTAGTTAATCCGATGTTGTCTTTAAATATCGTTGCTGGTTATGAGAGGACTTGTGATTTTCGGAACAATAAGAGTTCCGCTGGTGGTAGGATATTTATATCCGCCCGGATAGCGACCACCGTACACAAGGTGTAAAACCGGCCATAGTGGCACACACAAGTGTTTTGCGTTCCGGGATCAGCCAGTGTACATCCAGTTTTTGTCGGGGGTCTAGAGTTGGGGTATGATGTTTGGCCGTTTTGCCTTCTGAATACTCAGACACTAGACCCTCGACCGCTTCTTCACCTTGCCCATGGCATAGTGTGAAGAAGCAGGCATGATTGTGTTGAGTAGCGGATAGATTGTCTCTCGCTACTTGATACTCTAATTGGACGGCGCTTACTTAGGCGCAGTGTGGTATTTTACCGGGCAAGATAAAAAACTGATATTTAATTAGATAAGAAATTTTATTTGCAATTCATAGTGGCAGAAATGATTGTTTATTGACCAAGATAAATTGACACCTTATGTATGTACTATTATAGTATAAAGGTTGTATGTTGATCAGTGGTGGTGAAGGTGGTGTGCGCGGGGCGCGCGGGTGGTGGCGGCGGGGCGGGGCGGCGACATGAGGAGCGCGCGCGCTGCCCGCCCCAGCCGCCATGCAACGCCTGCGCACCACTTTCAAACGCTCACGGACCCCAACACCCGCCGATATGAAGACGCAAAGCAGCCTCGAAGTACCCAAACAGGTGAATACTTTCACGTTCATTATTATACATTTTTATGGCACGGCAAAGTGATCACACTGCACCTGATGGTAAGCACGGTGCTGTCCAATTAGAGTATTAGTAGCGAGAGGAAATGTATCCCCTACTACTCATCACAAACGGTCAAACATCGTACCCCAACTCTAGACCACTTTTCCTTTTTTTTATAGACTACATAGAAATTGAATAGAATTTCGAAGTGGTACGCCACTATATGCAGTTTTGTCTGTAGCATTATTCAAATTAGTCGGGTATTGTCTCATAGAGAAGTAACAGTCACTGGAACTATCGGTAGGCCCTAAAAGGCCCAATATTTCTCTTTTTACAAGTCGGTAACTCTCAATTCTGCTAGCTTTATGGGGATTTGTGACAGTAATTAGTCACTTACCAACGTAATTTAAGTTTGCCTACGTTAAGATAACATATCACAATCGGGGATTTATAATACCTTAAAAATTATTTATTCTTTCGCAGTCTGTTTATTTTTTACTCAATTGAACATACTTAAATTATTTTAGTAGAGATGAGCAAGCGAGCGGGTGTGATGGTACCCTTTAAATATACTTACATTATTTTAGTAGAGATGAGCAACCAAGCAAGCAGGTCTGAATTATATGTCTTACTTCTTCTATCCTTTACCACTCATAACCATCCACAATACCATGACGAGCGTCGTTGTTCTTAAAAGAAAGGAATGAGAATTGGTAAGGGGAGGGAAATTTGGGCCTCTGGAAATCTCACTCAACGTACCGA
Source organism: Laothoe populi (assembly GCA_905220505.1). Classification (NCBI taxonomy): domain Eukaryota; kingdom Metazoa; phylum Arthropoda; class Insecta; order Lepidoptera; family Sphingidae; genus Laothoe; species Laothoe populi. Next base: position 9,488,556 of record HG992153.1, read on the forward strand.
ATGTAAGAAGCTCTTCTTCACGTCAGTTTTCTGAGAGAAAGTATTACTAATCCGGTATTATACCCGGGGGAACCGAACCATTCATGTTGTAGATAAAAATGTCTTTCAGCTTGATATACATTGATACATCGTTGTGGTTTTTTTTATCCTGGCATGGCGTATTGTCCACGCTGCACCTGATGGTAAACCCAGTGACGTCCAGTTGTAGTATCAAGTATCAAGAGACTACTATCCTTGATGCTCCATACAATCATGCCATTCTGCTGAGTAGCTTCTTCACATTGCGCTTATTGTATGAAAAAAATTACATTGCACTGAAATATCAGTAGTTCGGCATAAAAAAACCAATAAAAATATAACACAAAATAATATACGACACTGATGGGATATAACACTGACCCTACATTATTATTAATTGCTTTATGAATGTCTGATGAGTGAGGCAGTCACACTATATCCACACTTAAGATAATTAACTGTTTCACAAGTTATATTGCTGATGAAACAATCACTTATACACGACGTTACAGTCAAGAAACGCATTATAGTTTCATGACAATGTTTGTAACGTTCCTTTTGGTTGTTTTTTCAGGGTTTTATTGTTTGAATGTCAAGCAATAGTTATACAAACATGGGTTTGAAACTGTGTGTTGTCGTTTTTATAATCCATAATAGTTTCTTCCATCGTCAATTATTTTTTTAATCATAAATAAATAAATACACCCAACTGTCGTGGTATGAAGAACTACGAGGGACTACGGTCTCACAACACCGAGACCCGAAACAAATATCTGTCTGTCACCCAAATATTTATCTCGATGCGAGAATTGAACCCCCTCGTTTATATAATAAATCCCATATTATATAACAAATGTGGCAAACCTAATTTTAGGCATAACAAAATATGTACAGTAAGTTTGGCATTAGTAGTGTATGCCAATATGTGTGATGACCAAGTAAAACTTTTTGAAGGTGCGGTCGGCATCGTTCGATGAGATCCAACTGGAGGCGGCCCGCGGCGCCGGCGCTAGCGTGCTGCTCGCCGTACCGCAGCATGGAGCGCGCAGCCGTTCATTTGACTCGGCGGGCTCGGATGATTCGGGGACTTATCTCGAGGTAAGGTTTATTTATATAGTCTTTTTATTTAGTGCCTCGATGGGCAGACGAGCAGACGGGCCTCCTGATGGTAAGTAGTCACCGCCGCCCATAGACTTCTGCAATGCCAGGGCACAGCAAAGCCGCTGCCTACTGTTAAGTCTACATTGTTAAATAAATTAAAGTAAACAAAACTATAGCAGCGATAGCCTAGTTGGTTGCTGGACTGTCAAGACGAAATTCGTATGTTCGAAACCAGCCCGAATGGCATACACCTTTGACTTTTTAAGGTTACGTGTATACTAATTGTTAATTATCGCTTGCTTTAACGGTCAAGGAAAACATCGTGAGGAAACCTGTATACCTCAAGATTCTCATACGAATTTCGAAGGTATGGCAAGTCTACCAACCCGCATTATGCCAGCGTGGTGAACTAAGACATAACCCCTCTCATTAGTTGAGGAGACCAGTGCCCAGCAGTGGGTCAATTTTTTAATACAGTATTATTATAAACAATACAAAAAAAAATGTGGTTATATAGCCAATAACGAACATTTATTTATGAAAGATCAGTGCGATAATCAGATGGTTAGAAAAATGAGATCTATTTACATTCAATCTTCTAACTTACTCATATGTGTAGAGATTATTCAGACCGCAAAATGTAAGAGGTAGAGAAGAGCATAACGTAACTCGTCAAGTTGCTCGAGTCTTCAACGAGTTTCTGATTGGGGTTAATTTAATTGATTCGTTTTTACTCCTTCGAGACACAAATCTGTATGTTAAATATCAAGTCACTGTGTAGTTCTCAAGAGTTTACGGTTTCTGGTGGGTGATATGTTTTGTAAAATTCCGCCTGTTTTAAAGAAACCTTTGTCTGTATATAGTCTAGCTGTTTTATTATAGTTACATGGGCAATGATAGAACTAGATTTCGAAGACCCAGATTAAATTTATATAGAACTAGTCTATGATGCCACTGTCACCACTCGATTTTTGGGCAGAAATTAATTGGCCTCGGTGGCGCAGTTGTAATTGCGCATGCGTTACGACTGCTGTGCTTAGGTTTCGGGTTCGATCCCCGGGTCGGGTAAAGTGATATTGGGTTTTTCTTTTAAGAAATATTCAGTATCAGCCTGGAGTTTGGAATTGAGCCCGGTATGGCGATGGGCTCGCCCCCTTTGACATTATTGGACCTTAATAAGTTCGGCGAAAAGTGGGTGTATTGGTTACACCTCTGCCTACCCCTTCGAGGGTTATAGGCGTGAGCGTTGTGTGTGTGCAAATTAATTGTATTTTTGTAAAGCTATTTTTATATCTATATCTATTGGAAGAACATTTATGGAATCGGAAAATTACATATTTCCTTAAAAAATTTCAATAGATGAATGAAGAAAAGATTCTATAAATTATTGAACTGAATTATACCATTCGAATGTATTCAGAAAACCAGCAAAACTGTGTTGCCAGGTGACGTGTTTTTCTTGTCGTGTGTTTTATTTCCATTTCGAAACGATGTTATCATATATTTTATAGTTTAAACTTTGTACTAATCAAACCAATTTAGTGGCTGTATTATAATAACAATTTTAAACTATGAAAAGTTAGATTAGGTTAACTTCTGCCATTTTATATTTTATAGCTGTTGCTCGCGGCTCCGCCCGTGTGGAGGTCATATTTGAGACAAAAAGTATACACTACAAAATACCAATTTTCATGCATTTAACTTCAAAAATGAAGGATTTTCATACAAACTTTATTACCCTATTTAACCCCCTTAGGGTTGGTATTTCCAAAAACCCTTCCTTAGTGGATGCCTACGTCACAAAAGGTACCTACTGTCAAAATTTCAAGTCTCTAACCCCAGCCGTTTTGGCTGTGCGTTGATCGATCAGTCAGTCAGTCAGTCAGTTTCTTTTTTTATATATACAGATTGTTGTGCTACAAACAATTAAACATATTTGATATTCTGTAAGGCATTGTAAACGAAAATGTTTGAAGACCCTCGCTTAAGTGGTTATCGATTTCTTGCGATGATTCAGCCAGAACAACGGCACAACAGTATTCTAAAATGATTTGTTTATGTATGGTATGTGAGACACAACAGATAAAATACAGAAAACGTGAAGGTTATCGGAGTCAATAGCGTTAGGAAGAAAGAATTCAATTTGAATATAATTTAAAACGCAGAAAACATCCTTTTAAATTTTTAAATCTAGATTATTTGCCAGTTTTGCAATAATATGGTATTATGCATTTGAAAATTCACAATAGCTCGAAGTAGATACACCTTCATTTATACCAGTTCCTGAACAATTTAATGGAGTTGAGACTATATAATGTATACTATAATAATCGAAATTCTTTAAACAAAAGGGAGGGAAAAGGGAGGTTGAAATTAAATTCTATCAGATGTACATAAACACATTTATGTAAATTACCCGCAAAGAAGCACAAACCTGTTTGTTTTTAGTTTCAAATAAGGTTGTCTGTTTACGTATTGAATAATATTGTCATGTTTTTTTTTTATAAGGTACCGCGACTTTGGTCACGTCGGCGATCTGGCAAGGGCACCCCGCCACCATGTGTGCACTGTCGACATATGGAGACCTGGCTGGCCCGCCGAAGCGAAGAGCGTACCACACCTGATAGACCCATCGCCTCATCTTCGGCGGAAGACGATGATGATGAAGACGAGAGTGATGCAGAGTCCCCGAGAGTCACGCTGGCACCGCCTCCGCCGCCGCGTACATACTTACCACCGCCACAATCGCCGCCGCCCTCACCTGGAGCGCCTTCCTTCGAGTTACAACCACCGATAGACGAGCCACCAATCTTACCGCAAAGAAGGCGCTCTATATCACGACAAGAAGCATTCTTCGTTGAACCTACGGGCAGTTCTCTAGAAAATGTTCGTGCTTCGGAAGAGGGAGTCGCCGGTGCTGCGAGAGATTCACTCGTTCATGATATTTACCTAGCTGTGCCTGAGTTGAAACGTGATCGTGCAGCGTCAGTGGATTCTTGTTTTTCTAAAGTGTCTGGTGGTAGAGCAGAAGAATTAAACGGGACGCAAAATTCTTTGACTGTTCCCGGGACTGGGCTTCGTTCACGATCAGTGGATATTGTTTTACCAACAGCGGAACAGTCGAGGTACAAAGCTTTAGCGTTAACAGCATCGCAAGCGCCGTCGGTCCATCAACAAGAAGAACCAACACAACCTACGGGGCCATCACTTGATAGCAGGTTAGTATTTAATTCATTACGAATATATTCTATACTTGGTTGTTGATTATTACGTTACAAATTTTTATAATAAATATATTGAATTGTCTATAATTTTATTGAGGTAATTATAAAAATATATTATTGTGACCCTTGAAATATATTTCTGCGGCTGCAATTTTTTTTATGAATTTTGAATAACTATTACAGGCTAACATAATATTCAAAATAAAGAAAACTGACGATGAAGTAAGAAACCAGAAAACTATTTATATGTTAACATCATAGTCACGTTGCTTTGCACATAGACTTCATTGAGATAGTTTTACATGATTTCCACCAATGATGATTAATCTTCGGCTTTTAGGAAACTCTTTGACTATTAAGAACATACATCGAGTTTCGATTTAAGTGCACCCGAGATGCAGGCAGCATTTTTGATAGTTTTATTACTTATTGTTTTTTTTTGTTACGGTCTTTTAAAATATAGCTTATCTCGTTTTTAGGATGACACAACACAGCTTTTAGTGTATGGCACACGTGAATAGAATACGCCATGTGCGCCGCGATACCTGACGTCATGTCCATGGTCCAGACATCGTCTTTTTTACAAATACCACAGTATTGCTAATTAATGGCGATGGATAATTTAGTAATCAATAACGTTTATTTTTCTCCTTTTGTTTGTGTATTCTGGCACGGCAAAGAGACTACACTGCACCTGATGGTAAATGCAGTGTCGTTCAGTTAGAGTTTCGTGAATATGCGTAACCGCTTAGCACTAGGTGACACGCTTGCTCAATTGCCGGCTGTCGATATAAAAGCGATTATATACATTATACTCGTTATCTATATGTATATGGAATTATATATAAAAACTAGATTTTAATAATAATACATTGTTTTCTTTCATGAGAACGCGCCCGAATAACGGGAGTAGCTAGTGTTTAATAATATTATGAAAGCAGATACTAAAATATTTGAACAAACAAAAGGAAAATATTGGATGATTAGCATTATTAGTTTTATCTCTAGACGTGTATTCGATATTATGTTTCTTATAACAATATATAATGTGGACCTTTGTTGTATTCAACTTATAGAAGAAAACATTCAAATTTTTTATCTGTCTATATATTTATATCGAAAATAATATTTTTTAAATAAAAATACCTACGCTTTGAAATTACAAAGTGAGCTATTCACAAGAACGATCCTTGTTGAATTCAATACTTGTTCATATTGCCTACCGAAAAACATTTTGTTGATCCTCATCAAATTGCTGTGTATAAGAAAGAATTCACAGGTCCGAATTTCGCGAATACCATTTCGCCGCCGTGGCCCTATTTTAGATGTGAAGTCTGTTTGAAGGAAATGAATACGTGAATATCATGTATCTGCCTGGACAGAAATAGGCTATAATTGGGAGAATATAGGTTTTGTATAGAATCACTTTATTGCTAAGTGATATTTTGCTTGTAATCATGGGGTAGACCAAGGATAAATTCCGCTTTGTCGGAAACACGGGTTAGGTATTTGATTTTATAAATGGTTTTTATCCTATACCCTATCATAATTGATACCCTCAAAAAGTACACCGACCTCAATAAAAAGCACATTATGCGTCCCTATAAAATTTGATGGTTTCCCTCGATTTTTCTGAGATCCCATCATCAGATCCTGACTTGGTGCCAATGGAACCATTTCGGATGTATATCCTTTTAAACAAAATAAGAATTTCTCGAATCGGTCCAGGCGTCTTCGAGTGACATAATCAGGGAACATACATAATAAAAAAGATTCCGACAAATTGAGAACATCCTTATTTTTTTTAAAGTCAGTTAAAAAGCCATTCGACTATCGAGAACAACATTTGAATACTTAATAGAATTGGGTGATTTAATAATTCTACGTCTATTCGCCATTAGCAAACCCACTTCTCTAGATAATCTGTGGCTTGTTGGAATTGAATTCGAATGTCTTATTGTTCATCTACTGGTGCCTGACTCTTAAAGAGCTGTATTGTAAGCGAATAAGTTGAGGTTAACTTTTAGGTGTTACCAAATGTCACTGGTATACAGTGAAGTAAATATGGGTCATGAAACGAAGCTTTAAAGTACTACGGCTCTCAAGTAATGAAGGTAGGTAGTTAAGGGAGGGTACACTAATCTTTCAACACGATAATAAAAAACTCAATTTGCAATAAATTATTATATTAAGGAGAAAGCCTATTTCTATTTAAAAGAACATATTTATACTTATATATAAAGCTGAAGAGTTTGCTTGTTTGCTTTGTTTGTTTGTTTATTTGAACGCGCTAATCTCAGGAACTACTGGTTCGAATTGAAAAATTCTTTTAGTGTTCGATAGCCCATTTATCGAGGAGCGCTATAAGCTATATATCATCACGCTTTGACCAAAAGGAGCGGAGCAGCAATTAAAAATGTTGCAAAAACGGGGAAAATCTATTATTTTTGAGAGCTTCCGTTGCGTGCGCTGCGTAAACGGTTAAAGTTACGTAATAATCATGTATGACGGAATTGTTCCTCTTGAAAAGTTCTAAAAAAAAGTTCGTGATAGCATATGTCTATCTTTTTCGGTTGGCTCACTACAAACTTTTTAATGGTTATCGAATTTGTTCTGAAACAATGCATTATTTGGGAGGGGTTTTTATAAACATGGTATTAATCCTTATCCAAATAAATTATTTATTTATTTATCTATTTATACTTTATTTATCACAAGTATTTAATTTTGAACAAAGTTGCTCTTACGTCATTTGATTTCAACGAATATCTTAGGAGATATAACAGTTTTAAAATATCTCCGCAGCAAAATTAATATTGTTGTTTGTATGTTGGTTTGTTACCTTTACCATGACTAAACGGGTGAACGAATCCTAATGAAATTTCAGCAGAGGGATAGATTGTATCCTGGGGCAGGACATAGGTTATCTTTGGTCTCAAAAAATTATTTTGAAGGGGGTGAAATAAGGGTTGGAAGTTTGTATGGGCAATCCGTAATACCTCAACTTGATGATCTGAAAATTCATATTTAGGCTTTTGGTAAGAAATAAAGAAATACGTATTTCAACGTTTTTAACAAATCATCCCTAAAAGGGGCGAAGTGAGGGGTTAACTTATGAGGTATTCTTTAAATGTAATCTCAAGCTTCAAGCACAACACCTGAGAGTCAAGACGATCGCTATAGGTGCCTCAGTGCAGAAGACAACTCCTTGGATTATATACTTCTGCTCCCGAAAGCAACCACCACGCGGGCGGAGCCGCGAGCAAAAGCTAGTATAAGAAAAAACTAGCCGTCGTGCTATACTTTGCGGAATGCTTTTACGCTTTGACGGTCGCAAGCCTCTTCTTCTAATGTTACTCCTACAGTACGCTTGTTTGGGTGCGCGCATCGGGAAATTATGTTATAAATTTAGCTATCAAGACCAGCCTAGTGGTTAAGTAATGGTTATGTTTCTTATTAGTGAAGGTAACTTAAATTATTTATAATTGTTATAGGAGTAAGTTTAAAGCGTGTTGTTCTTCCGCCAAGCAATCACTTGTACTGCACAAGCCCTGATGTGTTCCACTTTGGGGGTCTTAAGCTACTAAAAATACAGGACATTAGGACATTTAACATTTTATGTTCCATGACCATAAACTGGGCACTGCCCTACAGTACTTTGTAATTTAAGGTGCCGAGTGGTATTGCCATTTTTTGTGGGCAAGCGTGGCACTTACTATCAGGCGAACTGCCTTCCCACCTCGTTAACAATAAAATAAAAAAGGTAACATAAGAGAATAAAAAAATCTCTGAGTCTTTTTGGTATTACCTGTGTTGTGACTTTTCATAGTGAAGTGAAGAAAAATGCACATTCCATTTGCAATGCGATATCACTGTGTGTAAATAAAATATTTTCATACCTTTTCTGTTCAGCGAGAGCGAAGCATTTACATGATATGCAGACTGGACACATTGGATATTCCGTTTGATAAAAATACACACATGTTGCTCTTCAGCGCAAAGTAATAACAAAAACGGAATAATTTTCTTTTATTATACCTATGTATATCACAGATAGCAGCGATAGCCTAGATGGTTGCGGTACGGACTGTCGAGATGAAAGTTGTATGTTCGTAACCAGCCCAAATGGCATGCACCTTTGACTTTTCCAAAACATGCATATTATTTGTTAATTATCGCTTGCTTTAACGGTAAAGGAAAACGTCCTGAGGAAACCTCAGGTATATGATTATTTTGTTACTCTACCGCCAGTTCTGAATGCAGTTTCGCTAAAGACGAACGGGTAAGAAACTCTTTTTGTTGCTCTTTTTGAACACCGGTTAACAATAGTTGGTTATATATAAAAAATAAGTTCAAAAACTAAAACCCAACTACTGAAAAATCACGTGCTGAAAAGTATGAAACAAGAAAATATTCTTATCTGAAATTGTTATGTACAAATTACTTAGAGTATTTGGTTGCCTACTCTAAGACAAATTATTATATATCATACATATTCATAGTTTAACATCAACAATTTTTAGAGCGTGTTTTTTCAGTAGTCGGGTTTTATTTTTGAACTTATTTTTTATTTAAAGTATTTTGGGGTTTTTGCAGAGCCACGACACATTTTTTCTGTTTAGGGTTTTTTTCTTATGATTAGTAGATACTTTAGAAGTTATGAGGGAACAAATGAACATAAAGGCATACATACCTATCAACAAACACTAGACGACGCGCGCCGCAGCGTAGACGTGTTAAAAATTAGTTTTCATGATTTTGACGGGATATATCTCGCAAACGGTACGTTAGACAAAAATATGATGTACAAAACCCTTCCTTCATTTTAAAAACCCTGTTATATAATATGTTATATGATACCCCACACACGATGGGGTGGGGCGAAAAAAACATTTTTGTTCTTGACTTCGTGCGCTCTAGAGGGCGCCATATTCAATTTGATGTGACGTTACATAAGACAAAAATAAGACGCTTCCAACATCTCATTTGTCAAAATATGATAAGTAGTTTAGAAGTTATGAGGGAACAGATGAACACCCGGTCAAAAACATAGCCCCCCCTTTTGCTTCACCGTAGTCGGGTAAATACGATATAAATTTGTTTACATTAGATAAGAGCAGCTCACTGTATGTTAATTAAGTTGCCATATTGGAATATAGTGAAATAAAACTTACTACAAGACCTATTGCCGTACATGAGTCTTTGTAAAACAGAAATCAAGGCATATATATGGTATACACAACACTGACATGATGTCATGATGGCATGTCGCCACTTCCGTGCGCAAATTCTACCTGAAATTTCCACGTGACATTCTGAAGCTTAAAATGACCTAACCGCGTCAGGAACAGATGTCTAGGAGTTTTGTGTGGGAGCTTGAATCTTACTTGATGCGAAGGCAGCTTTGGTATACGCACATATCCTTAATGCCAGAGAAATAGGGCGATCAAAAGTAGATTGATATAAAGATCTGCCGACCTGACACCACCTCCTAGAGCAGTATTGTAATATTACAATGCGAATCATAGTACAAAATCGCATTGTAATATTACAACAAGACTGCTCTAAGAGGTCGTTGGTAGGTCTACTGTTCAAATTAAAGATGCGAATGGCAAAGTGCCGGTCGCTTAGAATCGAGGCAACAAGTGCATTAGGGGTGTACACTTTTTAGAATCAGCGACTAAAAATAATTAAAAACCAAACCAGCGTCTAATTTATCCTACAATTATGTGAGGCCGGATCGAATTAACTAGTAACGCTAAAAGGTTACCGTAGCCGATTTCAGCACAGTTATAATTAGGTTATGATTGAGATTCATATTCAAAAATGGCAGATATAATTTAAATTTCTGTTAATAGCACTTACTATTTTTTTTCATATTCTAATCAAAATTCGCACCTAGGATATAAAAATTGTTAGTACATATATTTGAAATGTATGTTAGTAAAACTATTAACGCAGTATATTATATTTAAAAAAAGTTAATAATTCAGTCATATATCATACTATCCCACTTTTCGTCAGCGACCTCCTTAACTAATAAAACAAGGCTTATTCCATCACACTGGCCTAATAGTTGACACTATTTTATTAATTTAACCAACAAGTCACATTACCTAAAATTCATTATCGAAAGAATTTTATGAATCCGAACGAAAATAAGAAAATTACACGCCATTCAAATTTGCCGGAAGGGGTAATTGTCCAATGATAGTAAAAGGATGCATGTTATAATCCGTGACGTCACGGTTTCAGGATGGCCATTACTATGTCGTTGTGTGATGGAGATGATTTGTTTCCATTACGCACCCATTTTTGCTCACACCAATATTTAAAATAAATACTGTGACCTCATTTTTCAAGCTATTTTGATTCTGTTTTCGCAAAAGGGGTTTCTTTTGGTCGATACAGACAATGCCTAGTGTGGAGACCAAGGAACTAAAGTTGCATATTGTGTATTTCTTTCTCACGATACATTGTACTTATTACTAATTCTACGATCTCATTAAGTATTGTATTATGCATATGAGTTTTCACTTTACCGTGGAGCCGAAGCAATAACTATTTCTGCCCAAGAAGTATATTAAACGATTACTTTCATCCCCTATTTTAATGGAGGTGAGGACCCTAAGGGTTTGATTCTAAAGTATATTAAATAATATTCTCAATTTCGCTGTTTCTGAATTACCACATAAACGTTCATCTCCTATTTTACCCCTTTTAAATTTCAAGGCAATCGGGTGTAAGTTTTAGACTTCTCATCAAGAGATGAGGCAGTCAGTGAAATTTCGCTTATATATATTAAAATTACATAAGTTAAAAAGGTTTATTAAGTAGAAATGTGTATCAACAAAATAAATATATATATATAATCCATGTATCTACATTTCATACGCCATGTCCCTACATGAATGTAAAGAAAATATGGGACAAAACAGTTTATCGTCACCCCCAATGGAACCAAGAAGCTCGAAGCTATTGAGTACAAGTGTCACGTCCAACTTTATAAGGACTTTATTTGCTATCTTATAAGTGGAGCTTACACAAGTTTAATCTCACTTTGATAAATTCTCTTTGTTGCTGTTTAGGCATAGAAATATCACTAACTGGAGCAATGTTTCACAGCATTAGAAACAGCCGTTAGTTTCGAATTTTTCAATTCAAGATTATGATTGAGATTGAGATGATACCGGAGATTTTTTTATTAATGTATTGATTGGAGCTAGAGATGTTAACGAATTAAATGATTGGGCAACCTTTTGAATAATAAAAAAAACAATCGGATTAATTAAAACATGTTAAAATTAAGACACTCGACGTAAATCAATAGATTGGTAACATTTTTGTATTTTCTCTTTTTATATTCCTGTAATAATAAAATAAACCTATATATTATACCACTTTTTTATAAGTAGATATAACAATGAATCGTTGACCAAGTTTAATATTTATGTAGATTTATGCATTTCACAAAGATGCACGCATTCCGAGCCGCACCACTTACAGTGCGTACGTGTTCGAATCTATTTGCTAGGCATTTTATAAATATTTTTAATAATATTGAATAACAGGAGTAAAAACCCGCAGGCAGAATGGAATATTGTTCATTATTTGTCTCCCGCTTTGCTATGGAGGGAATTGGACAATTAATATTTTCAACTCCCTATATTTCTATTTGATTAATTTCGTTGCGGGATGAAAGACAGTTAATCATTCCCTGAGACTCGCCGAGTTTTATTACTCAGTGTTGATAAATGCGTGCCATTGTCGATCCTGGCTAAACAGGAGTTACAATAGAGGGCGTGTGGACGGGATAGTTTAAAAAAATCGCATTGAGTTAGAAACGTGCACGTCTTTGTGAATTGCAAGGACCATAATAGACAACGCTTTACTAGTTCGTTATGTTTTATTAATAGATAAAACAGAGTAGATGCTAATGAAGGCGCCAAGCTATTAATGATTCAGCGGGCACTCCGGCCACCGGATTACCGTTCCTTGGTTTGACTCCCGGGAAATTGTAAGAAATAATATTGAAATATTAGACTCGACAAATCATGGATTTCGCTGTAATATTCTGAAGCTTACAGCGCACCCGCCCAAGGTGCAAACTTACATAGGGCATTACATATAATATATGTGTCAAAAGCAGACGCAAGTTGAAGGCTACATATGAGCGTAGAAATTCCTACAGGATATAATATGAAAAGCTTTTGTAGAACATAATTTTTAAAATACTTTCTGGGTGTTCATTTTTTGAATATAGATAATTTTCTTCAGAAACATGTTAGGAACATCAATAAAACTAAGCAAGATGGATATTTAAAAGGCGCAAATACAATGTTTATAATTTATTGATTGATTTACACGGCACTGTTACACATCTCAGTGCTTAATATTAACACACACGCATGTCAGGATTCACTTAAGGCTTCTCTTTATAATTAATCTACCAGCATTACCCTTTTAAACTGAACAACGCCATTGAACTGTTTACACATTGATACACTTACTACCCCGCGTACGAACCACGAATATCCTGGCTATCACCTATTCTACTTCACAAAACAACTGAACTGAACACCGGAGCGCGGAAGGCACTCTGTTTTATATTAAACATTACACACTACTCCCACTTTGGTTGTCATTATTAACTACCCCAAACTAGTCTCCTAAATACCTCAGTTATACCTTCCATCATGGGCGTATATAAGGGGGGGGGGGGAGGGCGGGGGGGGGGGGTTCAGGGGGTCCGGACACCCCCCTTAGCATACGACATCATAAAAAATCGCGGAATATTGATAGCGGATAATATAGACTGTTGGCAGGCTATTTCATTTAAGTGTAATTTTTGCTATATTGAGCTATATGCATATTCGGAATTAACAGATTTTTCTACGACTTTTGAGCCTAGTTTAAATTTTTTCGTGTTCTTTTTAGCGCTTAAATCAACTGGTAAAACAAGGCTCATTTTTTTCAGGGCACATTTATTTAAAAAAAACGAACGAGTCTTAAGTAGTCGCATAAGATGTACCATAAGTACCTGAGTTCTAACATCTCATCTTGGTAATAGGCAACATTAAAATTGTTATTTACCAAAAATAAATTGACTTCACTTGACACTTGATGTTTTGACAGTTGTTATGTAAACAATAAAACAAAAATAAATTATTACTTTTTAAATAAAAATTAAACCGCCTTCAAAAAAACCCAGACACAACTAAAAAGCAAAAAATAATTGGTTACATTTAAATCAATTAGTTATATGCAATTTAAATCAATTATTTTTGGAGTCGGTGCCGGTGTTGTTTTCTTTACTTTTAGATTTATAAAAACCAAGTCTGGATCTATTTTATATTTTTTTGTATGCCTGAATTATTCTGTTTTTTCCATGTTTTGGCTGGCACCGACTCCAAATAATTGATTTAAATTGCATATAACTAATTGATTTAAATGTAACCAATTATTTTTTGCTTTTTAGTTGTGTCTGGGTTTTTTTGAAGGCGGTTTAATTTTTATTTAAAAAGTAATAATTTAATTTTTGCTTTTTAGTGGTAAATTATATAAAATCGGTTAAAAGCTGCTGAAGATATTAGAATTTACGTGTATTTTAATTTTATCACCCCCCTCCCTCACCCCCACCCCTTTTACCCTCTCTCACTGAAACTTAACTTTTATAATGAACGTAATGCAAAAAGAACCACTGGAATACTACTTAATTTTAAGGAGTTACCCTCTCCAGCTCCGAAGATATTCATCAGATCTTCACCATATTTTTATGGGACCAAATGACAAGCACCAGCTTTCAATCAAAGAAAGAATGGTCGAAATCGGTTCACACAGTACAGAGAAACGAGGTAACAAACATAAAAAAAAAAAAAAAAAAAGCAACATACAGTCGAATTGAGAACCTCCTCCTTTTTTTGAAGTCGGTTAATGAATGAAAATCTGCGGCAGATTTTCATTCCTCCAAAGTCCAAATCTAAATTTTAGTAGCTATTTTTTCCCATTCTATGTTTAAGTAATTTCTAAATAACTATGATTTGAGCCGTTGGATTTTTAGCTTTTACCCGCGGACCCCCACCATGTAAAATCTATTGCTACGTCACTGCCTTCCATATTTCTAAAAATAGTAAATACTCTAATAATTATTTTATTCTTCTAGACAATTTTGCAAAAAAAAACTTTCTTTATCGTTTTCCATTACTGTAAATAAATGAATAATGCTGCTTTGAAATAGCGTTTAAAAAATTAGTATAATAAAATAAAATGTTCGTAACTCAAATTTAGATATTGACGTATCATAACACTGTTGACTAAATTAACATAACAATTTAAAGATAAATGTTCGTTGATGACGTAACAAATAAAAATATTACATACGATTTGACTTCTAAACTATTGAATATATCTTTTAAACAGCTGGTAACTAAGAAATAAATTAAGTTTTTGAAGTGAAAACTTCTTTGGACACGTTGGCCACTTTTGGGATGGGGAAAAATCACTGAACTCGCGTGACCGTCACGCTCAGATTATTTTACTTTTAGTTTTAAGTTTTCACTTCTGTTGGAAGTCCCTGATGACCTATTTTTTTTAAGTAAAAACTTCTTTAGGTACGTTGGGCACTTTTGGGATGGGGAAAAAGCACTGAATTCGCGTGACCGTCACGCTTAGATGATATAACTTTTGATATAAGCACGCCTATGAAGTTCTATAATTGAAACAATCATAAACAAACTTATGGACTATGTAAAAAGAACACAGTAATTCCAAAGTTTTAAGTTTTCACTTATGTCGGAAGTCCCCATGACTGCCTATGTTTTTGAAGTGAAA
The DNA here is from genome assembly GCA_905220505.1 of Laothoe populi. Classification (NCBI taxonomy): domain Eukaryota; kingdom Metazoa; phylum Arthropoda; class Insecta; order Lepidoptera; family Sphingidae; genus Laothoe; species Laothoe populi. The sequence goes on from HG992153.1 coordinate 9,503,729, forward strand.
ACTTCTTTAGGCACGTTGAGCACTTTTTGGGACGGGGAAAAATATGGGAAAAAGCATTGAACTCGCGTGACCGTCACGCTCACATTATTTTTACTTTTGACATAAGCACACTTATAAAATTCTATAATTGAAAGTCAATCATAAACAAACTTATAGACTATGGAGAAGAACACAGTAATTCCAAAGTTTTAAGTTTTCACTTCTGTCGGAGTCCTTGATGACCTATGTTTTTTATTATGATTGTACAGCTAGCCCGAGCACGCGTGTACATCAGAGCAGGCCCAGTAATGGCGGGATTCGCGCAAATCTTTCCATTTCACGTGCCGCACCGCCGTACACCTGGGGAGACGCGGGGTGATCGAGTATTACATTGATAACCTCATACGAATTGTGTGTGTACTTAGTGAGAATTTCATTTATACGAATATGTAAATTCGCAGGGTTAAGTATACCGCAAAAAATAAAATATAACCTTGAGAAACGAGAGTATTTTTGGATAATTAATAGTAAAATACAGTATTTTATTGCGTAAAATGAAACAAATAAAATATTATAGTTCAATAAAACTAAAATACACGTTTTAATGGCTAGAAAGTAAATAGTATAAAATAATTCTATTAATTTGATTGTAAAAAACTAGCAAAACAGTTTTTTACTAGTCACGATAATAACATGTTTTATTTGTTTGTTTTAGGCTCAAAAAAAGGATCAAAAGTACTTATAATTAAAAGAATTGATGTTTAATCCAGACTAAAATGATAATAAAATGCGATAATTTTTACTGTTGTATACTACTGTTACATGTTTTACTATCCTGGTACTCCTAGTTAGTATATAAGGTCAAAGTTATGAAAATATTGTATTGTCATCGGTCTTTGACACGTGTAGAAATTTTCAAGTAATTTAGCCGTCTGGAACGTAGTGAAAATTGAGTTGAAAGATTCCGTTACATACATACATGTGAAGCATTACCTTAGCTATTTATACTGGCTATAAGTATGGTCATTCAGGCATAAAGAGGAAGAAAAAGGTATTTACGATGAATCTAGGGCTAAAAGTCAAGGCCTTACTTGACGAAGCTGTAAAGGCCAAGTGACGTTTACGAAACAGATAATTATTCAAAGGTAGTAATAGAAGTAATAGAAAGTAGTAATAGAAGATTGTGCGTTATTTTTCCTAGTTTAACCACGTTTATACAAGGACACTGCAATTATTCTATAGTGCATTTTTACTAATTCTAAATGCATTTTTAGGCACCCTCCTGACACAACTTTTGGCTCGCAAAGCTGCCCCTACTAATGTTTTCATCTATTCCAATATGTTTTAAGTAGACACCTTCATATAGTAATATTTGAAATCGTATCAACGCATACGTACCTACTCTAATTTTTCACCCGCGCCTACGTTCGCGTAGATTATACATGGATCATTCCGTCATTTCGTGCAAATTACACTTCCAGAAAAATTACCCCATGAATGGCTTTGTTATAATGAATTATATTCGAATTAATACCAAATCACGTATTCAAAAAGTAGTGTACTTGTCATTTAAGATTTATTAATTTGTTTTTGAACATTTACAGTATAACAATCAACAATTTCATTACACTCTGTTTCCGACCAGTACCTAATTTATGTTTGTTAACTATCTTACTTTCAATTATACTAGAAACTATTAGTTTAAATCATCACTCGTTTATCTATATTTTTTACATAATAGGAACAATTATTAAAGAAAGTAGTTTTATTTTTGTCATTTAAAAAATATCACTACCATCCACAGTCCAAGTATTGTCGTTCTAATACGCAATTATAAATGACTGTCGCTGAGTAAGACCACAATGTGTTCACTGTAGCCAGTTAGCCTCGATGGCAAAGCCAAAGTGCCTGTATGTCTGTCGTTGACGAAATTATTTTTGATTCTTGTGCCTTTGATTGTTACTTTGAGTATTTTGTCCAACCATAGTGTCATCACATTCCATCCAATTTAAAAAGGTGTGTTGCACCTACGATCATTTTTTTTCAGTAGTTAAGCCTTTTTACTCATTATCAACACCATTTAACTCTGAATTAGTTACTATATTTAAATAAAAAGTTATTTAACATATTCTTTATAATTCTCATTCATCTCTTCTTCATTTCCATCCATACCATTCAAATTTTCTATGGATGGTTGTATAGATTTTGAACGTATAAATTATAAACAAGATAAAAAAGCGCCTTCCGTTGATATTATCATTAGAACAGTAGTCTAAACATTATTTTTGAATAAATATCTTATTTCCTGTAAAAAAAAATTATATTATAAAATTAGGAACGGGTCTTAATCGCGCAATATTTTAATGGTATAAATACCACAATTATTTCCCGGCGTTTCGACCGAGTTGCATCGGCCGTGGTTGTGGCTCAATTGTGGTATTTATACCATTAAAATATTGCGCGATTAATTTACGTTCCTAATTTTATAATATAAAAGAAATTGTCAGGAAATAAGAAATTTATTCAAAAATAATTTTATAATATGTATTCAAATCGCGAGAGTCTAAAACATTTTTTTATTCCGCGAAACTCCGAAATTTGCACGAAATGGCGGAATGAAGGGGTTGCCCTTTTCTTTTGTTCCATAATTTCAGAAAAGAATTGTACATTTTTCCGACTTATGCGACAGTGATTTTATATTTCGATCAGAATTATTTCTAAATACAAATTAAGTAACTTCTATTTGATGGTATTAATTTCGTGAATGGCGTTCAATCGGATTTTCTCTAAAGCTGATTTCCATTTTTATGGCGACAAGGTGCTTTGGTTTATAATTAAACGCTAACAGAATTCTAACATTTGCATACGATGTTCTCGCATATTAATTTAGTTTGTCACTGGTACAAAGGTTTTATTACACACACGAAATAATCCCTTAAACACATAGATTTAGTATATATATTAGACATTATAAATATGTAAAGAGGTTTGTGTTCGGCTGAAGTTATCAAGACATATCGAAAGGCAGTTGAGTTATTAATTAGTGAAGCTATGTAAGGTATTGTAAATGTAGGTTTAATGTGTAGTATTGTCACTAGAGTATTTTATGATATCGTCAGCCCCAAACTAACCAATTTCTTATTAGTAAGCTTTACATTATGTAGAGGAATACAACATAGATTATAGAAAATATTTTCACAGATACAACAGGCATATATGGCCATAATAATACTTATAGGCAATATATGTGCATAATAACATTGACTGCCTTGGTGGCGCAGCTGTAATTGCTCATGCGTTACGACTCCTGTGCTGAGGTCTCAGGTTCAATCCCCGGGTTGGGTAAAGTGATATTGAGTTGGCTGGAATTGGCTCAGTATGGCGATAGGCTCGCCCCTTATCACATTATGGGTCCTTAATAAATTCGGCGAAAAGTGCGTGTACTGGTAACACCTCTGCCTACCCCTCCGGGGATTATAGGCGTGAGTGTATATGTATATATGTAATAAAATTTACTTAGTCCTAGTCCGTAGTCCTTGCGTAGCTTTGCTTAGTGCAAGGGTCAACGGCTAACAGTGTTAATTTTGCTACTACAGCACTCGTATTTTATTATGATAAAAATGTTATTAGTATCTGAGGAAACAGTTTTGTACTTACATAATAAAATTTTAATGTACATTTGTATTCATGCACGGATGCCGAATCCTTGAAACAGCAGGTACAGCGACCAGAACTTTAAATTACAAAGCGCTGCATATTGTGCAGTGCATTCTGTTTTACGCTCATCACGGTTTATCTCGAATAAGTTGTTTAATCACATAATTTGGTTCAAAGTCTCTTAAACTAGAACAGAATAGTGCTTTTATACTTCTGCCTGGAGGCGGTTATAGACAATGACAATGAATGGTTAGACAATGCGGACAAATACAACGACAAAAAAGACAAAGCTGTGGTCACTAGTGTACGATATATTTAAATTAAAAAAACAATTGAAGCATTATTGATTGTATTTTCTTAATTTTAGAATGTCTCCCCTGTAGACGTAGAGAATGGACCGAGCGTGTATACCTATTAAGTCAATACTGGCAGAAAAATAAGAGAGAGATAAAGCGAACGTGCGGCCAGCAGTTGTATTTTACTAGAATTTTGATTGGTCTACGTCTCAGACTTGCAAGAGCAAAAATAAGTAGGTATTGGCCACACAGTCGCTTTGTCTCTTTCTACTCAGTGGTCAAATATGTGAGGATATTGCTCAGTCCATTCTCTGTGGTCTCCCCCCATTTTACATATTAAGCCACCGGCCTCGATGTTAATATTCGTTTCTTCCTTGCGGAAATGCAAAGAGCATACCTATACAGCCTAGTCCTTAATGACACTGACAGGCCCTGTATTTTCTAGTAACATTCTTCTTCTTCTTCTTGTTTCAATGGTCTTTGCGTAGGAACGATTTCACAGTTTTTCCAAATAATATTTTTAAAATCCCTTGCTGTTTTTTTTAAACAAAACAAGTAACATTCTATTTTTAAAAACCCTCGCTGTTTTTTTTAAACAAACCACTCAACCAGCTAGGCGTACAGATCAAGAAGGCTCAATCAGCCGAGTGCGTCGCCATCTGTCGTCCCTAATTTACCTATGTTTTATAATCATGAAATGATAAAATGTAAAATTAACATGCTAAAGATTATTAAATCTTATACTAGTAACACAGATCTAGATTATTCTAGATAGAATCTTGTATTTGAGAGAACACCTAGTAAATCCATATTCACTCTGTCAATCTCGCCGATTGGGCTGTATACAAAGAGCCCTTCGGTTATAACTGTGGCTGAATTTGATGCCATTTCTGTGGTTTTCATTCGATATATTCGATTCGCTATTTTATCTTTGGTAAGCGTCACTATTTGTGGCGCTACAATTGTACGATCGATGCTTATTGACTTAACGATTCGGTTGTGTAAAGCTTCCGTTCACAATAATTGGTCTAACATACGTACTACACGTACTAATAGCTCGCACGTGACTTCCACTCTAAAGCTGAGGTAGATTATTCTTTACCACAGTTTAAATCTTATAAACGGCTACTTCATTAAAAATTAATAAAATAACAAAATATTTTACCAAATATTCTGACGAGACATATTTTTTTATGTCTATAAAAAAATAAATTTATTTTGATTAAATATAAGAGGTACCAATTGATAACGGAAATTCAGTCAGTATGACATACATTTATCAATCCTACAAAATTCTTGAAATAGCAACATTATCATTAATACAAGAATATGAGTGCTAGTGGCAATCTATTTAAAATATTTTTATACTGAGCGAGCACATTATTATGTGTTAAAAAATATGTATTCTGCTAAAATATTTGTATCACTTTAGGTTCAACTTAACACAGCCAACCTAACACAGTTGGTAAATGATGGGTTTATAAATAAAATAAACATGTATCGCGGGTATCCAGAACTACGAGGGACTACGGTCCCACGACACCCAGACCCGAAACAAGTATCTGTCTGTCACACAAACATTTAGCTCAGTGCGGGAATCGAACCCACGGTGTCTCGTTTCACAGCCGGCTACTCGCCCGTTGCACCACGTCGTTGCACCACCACGTCAAAATGGCCTTTTCTGTGTACCAGTCGGATATTAGTTTATTCATTTTTTCATATATTTTTTATTTTAGCAGAGATAAATAAATTCTCTCTCGGCTATGAAACCGTCCACTATATTGGGCAGGCACCTATAAAACTCCCTTGCATATATATCATTAATTATAACGTAACACTTCTGGAATAGGATAAAGCTCTAACATGGAAGATTTGAGGGATTGTATAGAACTCATTTTGTTTTTATTAAAAGAAAAAACATAGCTAAAGTATTAAGCTGTATTATTCCCGTATTATAATTTATGAATTTAATTTTGTGTTATAAATGTAACTTGGTAATATTTTTATAAATGACTTCAAGCAATTTAAGTTTGCAGTTGTATGATTTTGCTTGGTTATTCTTGGAATAGTTGGGGTTGTTTGTGGTGAATAAAATATGAATATAATTATTTTTGCAGTTAAAAAAATATGAGAGGATTTAATCAGCCAAGCTGTCGGTGCTGGCTTGCGAGATTGAAACACAATCGATAGCATTGCGCTTAAAAGAAACGTAGAGATGAAATACCCATTGCACAATAGGCTATTGTTGGTGCACGTTTGTGGAAAGAGCGTCGTACATTTTCTTTACATTTCGAATCGACAGTAACTTAAAATAGACATATGAAACTATTTCTGATAAATATTAGGTGTTTTGATCTTCTGCGAGGTATTTAAATGAATTATCTCACACATTCTCAATTAAGTCAAATTGTATAAAATATCGTTAAGAAATATTTTTGTTCATCATAAAATTATGTTTACCGTGTAAGCGGTATTTCTATGCGCCCTCACAAAAATATAAAGTAAACGTACTAGCAAATGTAGCGGTACGGAAAAAAATCGTTTGAAAATTTGAAGAATTCTCTTTTTTATGGCGCTTCTAAGATTTTCGTCGCCAATGAACAACCATAATACCCCGAATCATGGGTGTGGTCCCGACATTAAAGAAAATAAAATGGGACGAGGTAGCGAGTGAGGTCTGAACCCCTCATACGAGACATACTTCTGGAATAGAAGCTACCGCTTTATGTCAGTTTTTGTCAGACAATGTTAGACCCGAGCTGGATCTTTTATTCTGTATTCAAAACTATCAACAGTACGCTAAAATAGAGTTCTACCACTAATACTGTTTTTTCTTTAGTAAACAAATAACTTTCTATATAAATCACTATTATAAAGACGTTTTGTGCAGTGTTCATTAAATCCCGCCGTTACAGTCTCGCTAATAAGAGTATCCTGTTGGGTCTGTCGGTATCTTTCTGAATTTATAGCGTTTATAAAATGCCACCACGCTCGGGCTGTGGCTTGTCTCCTTGTTTAACGATAAAACTTTTATTGAACCTATCACGTAGGAGCGGGAGTTATTTATTAAGGTACTAGCTTTTGTTCAGTACTCCAGTTGTGTGAGAGTCGATTTCATACTGTTTAATTGCTATGTTTTTTTTATTGAATATAAAGCCTACATACAACATTACATATAGGAGTAATGTAACTTTCTATTGCTAAATATATTTTTAAGATCTGATCAATAGTCATAGATGTGAAATACCTCTTGTAAAAAATGTTATACATTATGTTATATTATTATTACTTTGCTTATGTATAGTGTAGCTATTTCAGAATAAGTTATTTTTCTGAAATCAAAAGTAAAAGTAGTCCTTCTCCAGGTACACAAGCTACCTTTATGCCAAATTTTATTGGTTCAGTGATTTACTCTTGAAACGGTAACAAATAGACGGACAATTTCTCTGGCATTTATAATATTGTAGTATAGATTTATGGGGAATAAAATTTCAATTTGAGCTATATCTTGGAAAATGTTCTTTATCTCTAGTTAGTCTTGCGAATGATATTTTACCTGAAACAGCATGGGGAATCTGAATCTATAGGTGTTGTTGGAAACCCTTATAGAACTGGAATTTTTTTGAAAGTGTGAGGTTTAATGAAAATGTATAAAATTTGTGAAAATGTTAAAATATGGTATTCAGTTTAATTTTAGATTTTTTTTGTGGTGTCGGAGGGTAAGTTATGGTCAGCAGAAGTCTGCCTTTTATGAAAACTTTTTCATGCGTCATTTTCTCAATACATATTTTGCTACGTAAATAATAATGTGACCAATTTAATGCAGAATAAGTTACGACCATGGAGCGTCAACGTATAGTTAGTATTTTTCAGAAAATATTTTAAGTTATGCCAATCAAATAATATACATACCAGTAAAATAGATTGCCATTTTCACGATATTTTTTACTTGCGTGTAAATAATAAACAAATCATATTTTCCAACACTTAGAGGAAATTTACTTTACTCAGCTAGGCAACTCAGCGAAGAAAAATAATGCTTGGCGAAGCGCCTCGTTTCCATATTACTTGACGAATGAGAGTGGTGAGCCTTGCGGCCTTATTTTGACCAAGCTGCATGATTTAATATTTTTCTCTTGTGTAATAAGTCGGAATTAACTTAGTTTTTTTAACTGAATGAAACCTTAGTTATAAAAAGGATACAAACAGACGAAACATCTAAAGCGTTTTATGTTCTCATTCCATGTTATATGAAAATTATAAGTTAAGATAGCAATGGTCTTATATCGTTTTTTGTCACTGAGTACAAGAAGAATACCTCGTGTGGTAACAGTATGTCGATTGACGTGAGGAATTTTATCATTATTTCATTGACTCTACATATGAGGCAAATTAAAAAGTTTCGATAATAAAAAATAAAAATCATTAAGTTTTTTATTCTCACATAGTGTTGCGTTTTATTTACATATGTATAACAATCTCAGGATGTTGTTATACTCGAGAGTCTCAGCTAATGCCTCCGGTGCATGGAAGCCACAAGCGTCCTGAATGTTTTATTAATTATGAACCACGGGTATTATATTAACCTTTGGGAATTATATGAAATGCGTGCTATATATACAAATGTACAATAGATTTTATTTCAAGATTGAAGATAACGCATATATCGAGAGATTCTGTGGGTCAAGATATCGAAATGATGACTGCATTTTCTACAATATTTTACAAAGCACCGAACCCGGCAGTTAATTAAACTGATATACCTGCTAAAGAGAAATACTGTAGTTGAAAGTCTGCCTCGGTGGCGCAGTTGTAATTGCGCATGCGTTACGACTGCTGTGCTGAGGTCTCGGGTTCGATCCCCGGGTCGGGTAAAGTGATATTGGGTTTTTCTATCTAGAAATGCCTCAGTATTAATTAGCCCGGAGTCTGGAAAATGTGCCCGGTATGGCGATAGGCTCGTCCCCTATCACATTATGGGACCGAAATTCGGCGAAAAGTGGGTGTACTAGTTGTAACTAGTGGAGGTGTACCTCTGCCTACCCCTTCGGGGATTACAGGCGTGAGTGTGTGTGTGTGTAATTGAAATAAAATTAATTTTACGGATTTTTTCGCGGTTAAAAATATTAATATCGGAAATATAAGCGGGTATGAATATCCTATCAGCATAATAAAAATATAATAATTAAAATAACAAAACCATGAAATTTATTACAACTCGGATGCCCGAAACCCGGGTGTTCAGCTGCTTTTTGTATGGGGTGGTCAGTGCTCAAATGATACAGGTTATTGGCATGACATGACATGACAATGATACAGCATATTGGCATGACATGACAATGATACAGCATATTGGCATGACATGACAATGATACAGCATATTGGCATGACATGACATGCAGTCTTAATTGTAATGTTATAGGAAAGTACAAGGAGGAAACTCCCATAGCTAATAATACTTACGAAAATTAAGATAAGTCTACTAAGCTGCTTTGTAACAGATTGGTCTACTATTTGTAGAGGAGGCCCGTCTGGCATTCCGATAATAACTTTTTATTTTAGCAAACACAATTTGAGAAAATGTAACAATATATAACATTTTAAAATAAATCAGTACTCATCTTATTCTCATCTTGTTTTATATCTTTTGCTGGTAGTAGGATATTCATATCTGCCCGGATAGCGACCACCGTACACAGGGTGTAAAACCCGCCATAGTGGCACACGCAAGTATGTCGCGTTCCGGGATCAGCCAGTGTACATCCGATTTTTGTCGAGGGTCTATAGTTGGGGTACGATGTTTAGCCGTTTTGCGGCCTTCTGAGTACTCTGACCGCTTCTTTACCTTCTTGCCCATGGCGTAGTGTGTAGAAGCAGGCCGGCATGATTGTGTTGAGTACGAGGGATAGATCGTCTTTCGCTACTCGATGCTCTAACTAGACGGCACTGCGCTTACCATCAGGTGCAGTGTGGTCACTTTGCCGTGCCAGGATAAAAAAAAATAGATTTATTAATGTGCTCGTTTGCTATTTGTAAGTATTATTACGTATGTATAATATTGACCTGGTTTTTGCAAAAAGGATTGTTTAAAAATACAATCAGCTCTTTCAACAAAAACACACTTTTTTATTACCGACACACGTTACGCTCGAGTATCGCCGAGTGCTCAATTTAATATATTTTAAAACGTTAAACCCCACTCTTTGTCCCCTAGTTAATAAGAGACATATAATGTTAGACAAAAAGGAATATTCAAACTAATACGAAGTAGAGATTTTGAAAATTGAGCTAAAATTCATCTTTGTCACTATCTACATGATGCACACAAATAAAAAAGAAACCGTCTAAGAATGTCAAAATTCAGATGGTTAATTTAAAAAATGTATTTCATTTATCATTAGTTATTTAACCGTGAAAATAACTGACCGCCCATCCATAAATTTATCCACGATCACATAAACACCTACAATAAAAATATGTTTTACTAGACGTTGCCCACGGTTCCGCCCGCGTGGAGTTTATTTTTGGAATAAAAGGTATACAAACCATGGAGGCATATTAAGATATTACACCCTTCTATATTAAGCTATCCCATAGGGAGCGTGCATTTTTCCGGGATAAAAAGTAGCCTATGTCATTAGCCTAAATTGACAATAATCCTGCCTGCGAAAAATCTTGCTTTGTGAAAACTAAACTATCCCACGGGAACTGTACATTTTTCCGGAATACAAAGTAACCTGTGTGCTACTCCAGAATATAATCTATCCCTGTGCCAAATTTCAACCAGATCCGTCCAGCCGTTGTAGCGTGATTGAGTAACAAATATCCATCCATCTAAACATTCGCATTTATAATATTAGTAGGATTATTGAACAATGTCAACTATGTCGGTATTTAGGTGGGCTGCCAAATTTCTTCCGTGTTTATATTCAAAAAGTTCATTATTGTTCATATTGAAAATAAATCCGTGGCCAGAAGTGGTTGGTCACGCGCATATTTGTTTGCTATAAATAACTTTATCATTTGGCAGACGTGGCGCTTGGTGCGCGAAAATGTCGCGTGTTCCCGCGCAGCCGGTGCGCCCGCCCGCCATTTGCTCGCCTATTTATTTTTATCCACTGACATAGCGATTGACGCGTTATACATAATAATAGTATGTCGGCTGGTACTATGTTAGTTTATGAAATACCTGCTCATTGTTTATGCACTGTTTGCATCGGTAATTACTTTGTCATCGCGTAAACATATTTGTGATTATTTTTCCACATAAATTTTCATTGAAATTTACTAGGTGGTATTGCATATGCGTAATGACAGAGTTTGTTTGTAAAAGTAGCTCGAACTATTTGACTTTTACTGCTTCTCTGTACCTGCATGAAAGCATAATTGTGTTCTGTTTTAAAGATGATTTAAGTCAGGAAAATTAAGAGGCTTTTTGCAAAATAAAAGCTTACATCTTGGGATTACGAGGACAGTGCGAAATATAATTAAAATTTCAGAGTGGCTTTGTCACAATTTATGGGCAAATCGCAGTGTAGAAACTAACTGGCCCACATACCGGCCGTTGTAACTCCTGTTTAGACAGGAACGAAAATGGCACGCATATGTCGACACCGAGTACCTAATGAACTCTGGGAATGCCTAACTGACTGTTATCCCGCAACGAAATTAAAAATATATAGGAAGAAGTTTTAAATGTAATAATTATAAATCACACAATTATCTATAAATCACAGTGCAGTCAAAACTTTCTGCAACCAGCCGATCCCATACATATTACATTTTACATATTATTACTTATTTAGGTATGAAATTATTGTTAATTTTTTTTCGGAACGGTTTAAGGATTATAATTTCAGCATTACATTTTTAATAAAGCCGTTAGGGCTTTAAGGCTTTGAGGAAATTTCCTTCAAGTGAAATAAAGTCATGTTGGCTAAAAATATAGCAAAACTTATGAATAATAATTTGATGGTAACGTATTGTTTTATTATACGTCTCTAATTATCTGTAACGCATGATAATACTGTACGTTGCGCGCGTTTCCTATCCATATAAACTGTCCAGTTGCTAAGCCTTGAAATATTTTACTAATGAGAAGAGTTAGGCCTTTATCACTACATTTATAATACATACACACAACGTATAAATCACCTATGCTATTCTAGAATCTGTAGTGCCTTATCTTTTTTTTTATATTATAATCCGACAAACGAGCCAGTGGGTCACCTGATGTTAAGTGATCTCCACCGCCCATGAACATCCACAATACCGAAAGTATCATGTATGCGCTGTCGGCCTTAAAGGGCAGGAATAGGGATTAGGGAAGGGAAGAGGGAATTTGGGCCTCCGGATATCTCACTTACCATACGAAACGCGACAGTGAACTGTCACTTTACGTTGGTTTTCTGTGAGACAGTGGTACTACCCCGGTCGAGCCGGCCCATTCATGCTGTAGACAAATATGTCTACAGCGTGGCTCTACCACTATTAAATTATATCTATCACTATTATATTCTTTTTTTATGCTGTTAAACCACGAAAAATATAAAATTTAATTATGTAGAATTTTTTATATCATAGAAACGAGGGTTGGTCTATACAAAAAAAAAATAATAAAAAAGATACTATTTATTGTTTAGTGACACTGATATATTCATAGGAAAATTATATGGAACTTACTACAAAGCTTCTATAAGTCGTAAGAAGCTTACAATTTTAATGTGTATGTTTTGAACTCGGGGCAAATACATTGTAAATGTTTACTTCGGTTGTGAGTTCAACTGTAAATAAAACCTTTCTACAAAGTTTAGCACATGTTGCCTTGTTCCATCGATTGAGATAAAAATGTGAAGTAGCCGCTGTTGACAAACGACAAAATAACGCTTGACGTCTGAACTTTTTATAATATATTAACTAATCGCCTTAGAGTTGCCTACTCTAAGCTAATCGCTCATATTAATTATTTTACAGTTAAGATGAATATTCAATAATAGTGTCCAAATATTAAAAAAACTAATATTATCAAAAATAATATTATTTACCAAAGTATTGCCAATGCTTTAAATGAAATAAATTATTTTAACGTACAACTTTTACTGAACGATATTTTGTGCACAAGGAATCTAATAAATTTAAACATTTTGTTACGTGTGTGGTTACCTTTAAGACTTTAAAACCAGTTGTTTTGCGAGCAAGGGTATAAAGTAGGTTCAGGACTTGTTAAAACAATGCTGTAGGGAGCAATTTGGTTCGAGACACAGACAAGTTTGGGTTGTGTTACTAAGATTCCAAGGGACCGCTCCTGTTAAAGATGGATAATGTAATTTATTTTTCTTGTAAATAGGGGACACGAACATATTTTTTAATATCTCGATTTTATGCATAAATGATAAATAACATTTATTTCAATGAAACCTTTTAAGGAGTTATCTGATCTTCACATGTAATATATAGCCTTGCCATTTACCGTCTAGTAACTGGAGCAATACCAACCATTGAAAAAGGAAAGAAAAAATTATACTCCATTATCCATGTCCGACGCGCTTCTGAAGCGAATTGTTAAAACATAAAATAGACTAACAAAAAAAATTGTATACCATAAGCCCACGCCTGTATCTCGGGGGTAGGCTGAGAAACAACTCACCCGTAGCTCACAGAGCTTTATTTATTCCCATGATATTATAGAAAACGCTTATTGCTAATTGGTCTGGAAATTTTTATGACCAATCTTGGGCAACTCAAGTATGGTTTTATCGAATAGAAAACTCGAATACAAATTATGATTGCCCGAACTTGGACGTTAACCCAGGACTTCACTGGCCTATGGTAGCCTGTATGCTGCCACAAGACCATGAGTAATGCTATAGTTTTGGACGTTAAAAATACGGTTTTACAAATAAGTATCCAATAGGGTGTTTGACTGGTGTAACCAAAAAATATAAAACTGCACTAGGAGAAAGGATAGTGGGCAATCATATTTATTAAATATATTTTTTTTATTTTAAATGTATTATAAACATTTTATTTTCGTCATTAAAATTTAGCATTTTTAATCTGTATCACTCGGTGCCAAAAACCTAGCAATACCGGCCGTCATTACTCGTGACGACATCGCACATAAACATTGCATCCTACGACAAATTAAATTGTAAGGAAGAACATATTTTTCGATGTGTAAAAGTGTGGAAACGTGTTAATTTCGTCTTCAAGTCTTCTATAAGAATGGAAGAAGGCATTACAAGGGCTGATAGCCGAAATCTGCCACTTCTTTCTTAAAACTTTTGAGTTTGGCACATGGATGAACAATTTATCGGGATTTAGTGTCGAGTTTTTACACAAAGGCATTGAACAATATTTATATGCTGGCTCATTCATTTTTGCGGAAAAACTAACAGATAAATGCAAATAATTTGTTATGTTGTTAGGTGTCACGAATGTTTGTATATGTGCGATGACGTCACATAGAGATAATGTCACGTGACAACGCGTTTTAGCGCGAAATAATATATGAAAAAATAAAATCACGGATTTTATATAAATTGAGTATATTTCAATAATAAAAATATTACGAGGGCTATAAGTGAAGAGTCCTCTATCGATGTCCATCAATTTTCAAAAATTGTCAAATACCCTAATAGGGTCATCTGTTTTCTAAATCGCCTATGTAATAGTTTAAGAGTTATATTTTAAAGTAATATTTACTTATGATAAAATAGATACGGAAACGCGCATTGATCTATTAAAGTCTCCTGAAATTCCAAGCTAAAGGAGTTAACAAGATCCTAAGAGCATTTTGGAGTTTCCGGAACTCTAAAAGCTAAATGGCAAATAAGGCATCCTTATGATTTTGTTCACTTAGTCTATGTGTTCATTCGTATGTAAGTTTTATTCGGAGACTATTAGGAATGTATAGATGAAATTTGGAAGATAACGCTATAAAATGGTGTGGGGGCATCCTTTAATAATATGAGCTGTTTTTCTTTTGTTTTTGACCCTCTCTTTTGGTGAGTTTTAGTGGGATCCTCCTTCCCCTCACGTGAGATATATATTAATTTTTTTTATGCGTATAATAATTTATTTTTTTCAAAAATTTACGTAAAGTTTTCAATTACGCCAAATTTAAATGAGTGTTTACTTTCCCCTTCCATCTTGAGATCACGTAAATAACAAATGGCCTGTTTCTTAATATTTATTCTAGGATTCAATTACGAATTTATTATATTTGTTTTAAATATATAATGTTGATCGTAACAATAAAATACATGTTTTTAAAAGTTATTGAGTTATTATGGTTTTATGTAAATTTATATAGGTTTTCCTTAAATTTGTTCTGTACCTCACTCACACGCTGTGTGATTTCGGAGTACACATAATAATAAAGTGGAAGAACAGTTTTTTGTTTATGTTGACAATACAACTTCCGAACGAAGGGTTGGTGACATAGATATCGTATGACAAATTACTTCATACGACATACTTTACGGGTAAACTCTAATTTTGAAGTTAAATTAACAACAGGCGTTTAAATTATTACTGCTTTTTTAGCTCTTTTGATTTGTGGCTCTTAATTTATGTTTGCAAGGTTTATTGAAGTTTATATTAAGTTCGACACATTTTTTGGGCGTGAAAATATAGAATACATTCTTATCATTTATATTTTGTTTTGTAATTCGACGTTATGGTAAAACATAGTTGCAATAGCAGCACCGTTACTTTTAACTGACCTTAAAAGAGAAAATGTCGATTTGAAGCGTATACATATTTGTGTTTTTATTTTTATATGTGATCACGCCCATGTTTTCAATGAGACATATTTATTCCAGTTTAAACTCAATATTTGATTTTCGAGGGAGTGGGATCGGATATGATAAACTAAAATTCCTACAGTTATAAAAATTATGAAAATATCTGTAATATACGCTCTGTTCAAAGTAAATATATTTTTTCACCGATATCAGAATCTTAGTTTTTATTTAATTATTATTTCATGAGACCAGTGGCTGAGAACCCGCTCTGACCTTTTAAGAGACTCATTATTGAATTATAGTATCGTTGTTAATTTTAACAAAATGTAAAAGCTCATTGTTTGTTTTAATATTATTTAAAGATATGCATACATACATACAGAGGTACACTTGTGTATTTATAGACTTCACATAATTTTGTATTGACATAACAGCAATACACGAATTCATTGGAAGGCTACGGTAAATATTATTTAAATAACTTCATCACATTTTATAAATTATATACATGCAATTTGTGAAGTTATTGAGAAAAAAAATGGCTGACTTTTTTTTATAGCATAGTCCGACAAACGAGCCAGTAGTCACCTGATGTTAAGTGATCTCCACCGCCCATGAACATCCACAATACTGAAAGTGTCATGTATGCGCTGTCGGCCTTAAAGACAGGAATAGGGATTAGGGAAGGGAAGGGGGAATCTGGGCCTATGGATATCTCACTTACGATACGAAACGCGACCGTAAACTGTCACTTTACGTTGGTTTTCTGTGAGACAGTGGTAATACCCTGGTCGAGCCGGCCCATTCATGCTGTAGACAAATATGTCTACAGCGTGGCTCTACCACTGCTTTCAACACGATGTTTTAGCTTATTTCCGCTGTCTAGAAACTTCTATAACCATTATAGTAATTAGTTAGAGTTGTAAAAATTCCAGAGCTTTCAAGAGGGAGTGGTTTGTAATTGTTGTGCCAGATAATTATTTTTAACTTTATAATAAGCTGTATTCAAAAATATTTGTAAAATTGATTATTGTAGATCACAGTGGAAAAGGTATCCTAAATATATTAAATAATGTTTTTAATAGGGCTATGTCTATTCAGAAAACGAAGTTTTAAAACACCTATTGAAACCGATGTAAAAGTTAGAGATGTTTAAAATGTTTCTTATAATTAAAGATAGATAGATATACAGTGTAACCCTAAAATAACGCGCCACAATATAACGATTTTCTCGATTTAACAAATTCTTCGAAATCCCCTAGAACTGCTCGTAAGTAGAGATGTAGAGTAAGAGTAAATGTAAAGTATTCTTTACATTACGAATACATTTGTCAAAAACCTCTTTATAACAATTCGTCGGAATCTTTTTTTTATGTATGTTCCCCCATTACTCGAAGACGCCTGGACCGATTCGAGAAATTCTTTTTTTGTTTAAAAGGGTATACTTCTCAGGTCCCATTGGCACCAAGTCAGGATCTTATGATGGGATCTCAGAAAAATCAAGGTCAACCCTCAAATTTTATAGTGACGCATAATTTGTTTTTTATTGAAGTCGGTGTACTTTTTATGAATTAAAAAACTTTTACTTATCAATATAAATACTAAGTATAATTTACCTCTATTGAACAACTTTTGTCAACTTATACCTGTACATAACTTAATAATTTGTTTTATAATGATCGAACCAAAGTGATGCTCAATATAAGTGTTATGTGTGATTTCAAAAGAACTACCATTTAAATTCAGATTCAAGGGCAGGTAACAAACTTTAGTAGGGATAGTTCAAGCTAATTTTATCTTAGATAATAGAAGTGTCCCAGCGGAATAGAACTTGACCCTCTGCATGGAGATAGGTAGGATTTACTTCAGAATATTATAGCATACATACATATAACGGGGTCAAATACATTATGATAAGCAGAATTTTCAATTAATAAGTGTTTTGCATTCATTTTAACCGCAGCAAATATCAACGATACATACGTCATGCAATAACGCTATCCGATGCGTCACATACATGACAGTTATGACATTTATATTAAAATAGCCAATTCTGGAAACTTATGTTATACCTACTACTACTAGGAAAATCACGGGTTTGACCCTGATAAATAAATGTAACGTTGTGTTTAATATTTATTTCTTTGTAATGCAATGTATATAACCAAGCTTTAATTTTATATAAATGGTATTTTAAATATACAAACTCGTATTTTCGTATTTGAATAACTTACCAATAATTTTGAAATACCACTCAAATCCTAACGTTCTCATTTTTTAATCCTGGCACGGCAAAGTGACCACACTACAACTGATGGTGAGCGCAGTGTCGTCCAGTTAGAGTAGCGAGAGACAATCTATCCCCCGCTACTCAACACAATTATACCTACTTAGCCTACTTCTTCACGCTAAGCCATGGGCAAGAAAGTGAAGAAGCGGTCGAGGGTCTGGTGTCAGAGTAGGTACTCAGAAGGCCGTAAAACGGCCAAACATCGTACCTCAACTCTAGACCCGCGACATAAACCGGATGTGTACTGGCTGATCCCGGAACGCGACATACTTGCGTGTGCCACTATGGCGGGTTTTACTGCTGTGTACAGTGGTCGCTATCCGGATATGGATATCCTACCACCAGCAAATGTATATAACAAAGCTTTAAATGTATATAAAGGGTATTTAAAATAGTATTTTTTATTAATCAATCCTCACGTATGAACTGAATAACGAGCCTGAATAACTTACCAATAAATTTAAAATTCCATAATAATCCTAACGTTCTTAATTTTAGGAGTTATTTTAAAATAATTGGTACCAAGAGTAAGTAACCGTAAGTTATACCTATCCTAAGTTCACGCGGCCAAAGTTTGCCCGTGATATAAAATATAATAAATACATCCAACAGTCACACACATAGTTCTGACCCCACACTAGGTAAAACCTGTATCGTGGGTATCAAGAACTACGAGAGACTGCGGTCCCACAACACCCAGACCCGAAACAAATATCTGTCTGTCATACAAACATTTGTCTCGGTGCGGGAATCGAACCCGCAGTCACAGTCTTTTTCACAGTCGGCTACTCGCCCGCTGCATCACATCTGTCTGAATAATGACTGCACATTAACTGAAAATGCTGTCTTGTCTCAATAATCTCAGGTGTGGAGATAACCCATGTAGTTCATAGTGTTTAATGATGGCACGTGGCTGGGTCACTTCCATCAAGGTTACACACGAACAAGTGCGGGTCTCTACAGGCGAGGTGTGGCGAAGTATTTCTATTTCGGCACGAATGTCGTGGTGACGATGACGACGAAGGCGAAATTCACACGATCGTTTTTACTGGAACAATGCTCCTTGCCTCGGCGCAAGTGACCCACAAAAAACCGGTCGTACAAAAATCGGCGCAAGTCGGCCGCGCATCTATCAACTTCAACGTGGCTTCGTGAAACAGATGGAACAAACGAACGAACACGCATTGACGCCGACATTCAACGCTCACTCGGAATGAATCGGTTCAAATTTGCCGGTCCTCGTATACGTACTTAGTTCAGCGTGCTATTTTGTATTACTTATTTTTATGTTCCATTTCAAGTACCGGTCAAATATTTTTTTTTCTTTCTCTCTTCTTTCTGTTGTCTGATTCAATTCGGTGACCGAATAAAACCGTTTGTTCCATCTCAAATATTGGTAAAGCTTTTTCTTTCTTTCTTCTTTCTGTTGTCGGATTCAAATCAGTGACCGAATAAAATCGTTTGTCTGCGTATCGCCTAATGACGGTGGCTCTACGTCGCGTCGCGTACGCTTTGTGTTCGGTTCGGACTTCGGTTAGTCCTCGCGTACGATTCCCGAATCGACCACGTCGACAGTCCAGACCACAAATCGGGTGTGAATTTCCTCGTAACATTTAGTCGTGCGCCGGAGTGTGTTGTGATACGTTACGCTGTTGTTTCGCTCGTGAGATTTGTGATGTTCATCTAATCGTGCAGTGAACGTAATCTTTAATATATACGGTACACAAGTGATTTTTACATTTCAATGGCCATTGTATTGATTTTAAGGATTTGATGACGTTTGGTGAACAAAGTTCAGCTATGATTCAAATTGTACAAAATGTTGCTTTACCGAGAACGAGAACAAATATTACATCTAAATTATTAGTAGAGATGTAAGAGGTATTTAAAATATGCAACCAAGTTGTTATTCTTTGACTTACAAACGTTACATTAAATGCTCCTCATGTCTGAGAATAACGAATAATAGCACAAAAATGCTGTCATAAGATATTACATATTGTTATCAATTTATTATGATTATAATGTTTATATGCTGCATGATATTAAATTATTTACTCATTAGCGTCAGCAGCTACCACTTACCACGTGTATTACGCGACCATATTACATTTAATTTATCCTGGTATTACCAATACCTCTTTTAAATGCATTGACCAATTAAATTCTATTAATAATTTTGAAATCAAATAAATAACTAATTGAAATAGTTAATTTCTATGAAATATTTGACGTTTGTTATCTAACTGATATTAACACACCGAATTACAATAAAGCTCAGCATAGTCGCCAATTATAGAGTTGAATGTTGGAAATAATGACCAAGCCAGAATATAAGTGTATGATATTCTATTTTTAAATAGATATTACATTATTAGCACAACCGTTTAACATATAAATTCTCAAAAACATTGATATTAATTAAATAGGTAACTTCATGCAGATCTTATTATAATTACATTTATTATGACCCATCAGCTAAGATCTTGAGCTAACACAGTTGATCAGGTGACATCAGTACAAAACCCGCATTCACGAACATTCACTAATGTATATGCGACAGATAGCAGTGTTTGTATAGTGATAATGATGTCGGGAGAGGTGTGCGCGCGCACGCTGCCTGCATACTTTACATTCTTTGCGTAAAGTAGACCACGTGTTGACTGTGGTTGGAAGCAGTGTGCAGTGATAGTGAAGTAACGTTTGACTGTAGCATGTGAAGCTGCCAGTGACTTGTGTGTGAGGTCGATGATACATAGTGCACGTGGTTTGTGTCCGCGGAGTACGTCGGAGTGTCGGCGCGCCGATATGTTGTTGCATGGCGACGGCGCGAGAGGGCCTGTAAAACGGAGACTCTCAGGTCCCTGCGGAGCTCCATGCTGTCTTGGGGGAGGGGTGGAAGCTCCGCAGGCAGCTCCAAGCCTGCTCCCGCGCCTACCTCCCTGCGCCAGTACGATATATGCTCGAGCACCGAGGAGGTGTTTAGTGACATTGAAACAGAAGCGCCGTTGCTCGCGGGCGCCGCCGCCCTGGCTCGAAGGCGACACGCCATAAAGATTAAAAGGAAATCTAAAATAGCCTTCAGAGTAAACAACAGGTTGGTTTCATTTTAATACCCTTTATGCAACTAAAGACTAACATAATTTAAATTAATAAACATCTCACTCCAACTCATGACTTTACATTCTATTTTAGGTACTAATAATTACCAAGTTACAGATATCACGCCATAGGTAAAATGTTGGTACTAGTGTTTTTGAATAAGGTTCTGCATTTCTTCGTCTTAGGGCAAGATATTAGGTTAATATTGTAAGTCTGCATAATATTGATAACTATAGATATTTGATATTACTTTATGACACCTATATACTCAGCCTGTTGCCGTCCACTGTTGGACGTAGGCCTCCCCAAGTGAACGCCAACCATCCCGGTCTTGGGTAGCCCGCATCCAACCGCTACCCGCCACCTTCATGACACCTACTACCACAATATTATCAAAATATATACAATACGTTCTTTTCTTTTTAACCGACTTCAAAAAAAGGAGGAGGTGAACTATTCGTCGGAATCTTTTTTTATGTATGTTCCCTGATTACTCGAAGACGCCTGAACCGATTCGAGAACTTCTTATTAGTTTAAAAGGGTATACTATCCAGGTGGTCCCATCGGCACCAAGTCAGGATGATGGGATCTCATAAAAAATCAAGAGCAACTCTCAAATTTTATAGTGACGCATAATTTGTTTTTTATTGAAGTCGGTGTACTTTTTATGAATTAAAAAACTTTTACTTATCTTTGATATATTTAAGTAACTGAGCTGGTCTGGACTTCGGCTAATATCTAGTCTCAACATTATTGTCAAACGATCGATTTCATTAATTGACAATACGAAGACTCCATACAACACAATATATTTTCGTTTCCACTTATAAACTTATCAACAATAAATACTAAATTACTGTATATTTTAATTTTATACATGTAACATGATTACGTGAATAATAACTGTTTTATTTGCTATTATATTATTCGTGTTATAGATAAAGGCTGTAAAGTGGACTGTATTGTAACACTGGATTTGTAATATAAGTAAAATAAAACACAACAAGTTGTTAACACAATGGCGAACCGGGAGGAAGAGAGCGCCGGCTTCATTTTTTTTTTTTTAATTTATTCATGTCCATGGATACTAGTCCTTCAGACGTGCGCCGGCTTCATTTATTTAAATGTTGCAAACATAATAAAAATATAAATACCAAAATTGTAATGTTGGGTTGCCAACAATAATATATAACAATATCCTTTACAAGCGTAGACTTCTTCATTTGAAAATTTAAACCCATTGTCTCTGATCAATGAATACTCAAGCACGGATCACTTTAATATAGACAAATGATTTAAACGTTTTTAAATAGTGACATCTGATATAGCGATAAATATGATCAAGTTATATATTGTCTCTCGCTACTTGATACTCTATCTGGACGGCACTGCGCTTACCATCAGGTACAGTGTGGTCACTTTGCCGCGCCAGAATAAAAAAAAAAAAAAAAACTTCGAGGGACGACTCGTGCTAATATTCATAATTTATTGATAATGATACCCATTATTTCTTCTTGAAAAGTACTGATGGCAAAACAATTTTTTTAACAATGTATGTAATCAATAATATGTTACAATGATTTACGGGGGTGACATTGTCAAATGTGACAAAACCCCTTTTAAAATAATATAGAAAAACAATAGTAACATCTTTGGCACTTTAACGCAATTGAGCAACACTCGTCAGTATTGATCTTAATGGTACAAAACTTTTTTCTATCCTTACATAATTGGCTGTTACTAAGGGACACGTAATCGCACCGTGGCATAAACGTCCGAGGCGAACAAAAGACATCCCGGGCAACAGAAAAGAGCCAGTTAACATTCCGGTCACGTGTGGCGCACGTCATTCCGCAACAGGTAGATATGGCGCGACGCACAGCTCTGACAGGCACGACCGCGCGGCGCGACATGTCTGTCCGCTCAAAAATATACTGTTTATAAAGGTTGTAACATATTAAGGCAGGGGTGGCGAAGTTATTTGACAGTCGAACCATTTTTCTAAATTTGAAATTTTTCGCGAGCCGCAATTAAATTAAATACGTATTTAATTTTTTTTGTACAGCTTTTTAATTTTTCATATTTATTGTCCGTAATTTAAAAACATCTTGAATTACATACGGAACGATAATATTTTTTAAAAATATAATAGCACAATATGAAAAGATAACTTGGGTACATTTATCGAGAGCCACAAATAATCCTTCAAAGAGCATCGATAGATCCTTCCTGACGCGCGAGCCGCAGTTTGCAGCAGTATTATAAAATATTTAAAGATAACTTCCGCGCGAACGGAGCCGCAGGCAACAGCTAGTAGATAGTATAAAGAAGCAAAAGTTTTTTTTCAAGTTTGGCATTACATCATATTTTATTACTCAATTTATTGAATGACAATTCTGTGTTTGTTTGTAACAATGCTAAAATAAACAAATTGGTAACTGCGATAAACGTTCAGAAAGTATGAGTACTATTTCTTATTAATACTTGTTCAATGATTATTTCAAATCAAAATATAGAACACCACCATTTAGTCTAATAGCGCTCTTCTACTTAATATTTACTATGGTAATGTCAAGTATGCCTGGAAAATAAATATAAATAAAATAGATGATTTACATGTGTGAAAAATGCCACAAGCGCTTAGCGGTCCGAAGCGACACCACGTTTCTTTACGCATAACTATAGGTATTAGCGCATAGAATTTAAAGCGCGAATTTAAAGTCATTGACGCTTAAAACAAACTTCAAAGTCGTTGACTGAAAGTATTTGCAATTGTAAAATAAATTGATTTACAAATTTTTATATTGTCTTTGCTTTCGTTTTGTTGTTATGAGCACTCTTCAATATTAACAAATTTGAATCTTTTATTGAAACGTTTGAAGCACTATTGTATATGCTCCATTTTCTGTTACGGGGTGCCATCAAGTATTTCAAATATCCTGTGATTTTGCTATATAAAACATCTGAAATAAAAGTAGTAAGATTTTAAAACTTTATCTGTTAAAAGAAGTTGTATTACCAATTTTGTACAATTACGGAAAGAGTATGAAAGTTTTACCGATAGACGGCCGGTGATAACTGAACATTGAGACAGGTTAAGGTCGAGAAAATTTGTTAAAATAGTCACCGCGACGGGTGAAGGAAAGAAGATTTCTCTATGGGCCTATTTCTTAAATTTGGATACATTTTATTTATAAGATAACGTATTAGACGGTAAATTTTGGAAGTAACAATTTGTCAGCTTCTCTATGTACTAAGTTATAATATTGTATTTTTCTGCCTTACATTTTATTTCATAAATAGTGTTTACAGAGATTGTGGAACAGGTATTAAACCACAATATCTTTTAAACGTTTTATTAATACGTTTTTAAACGCTTGAAGAAATCGTTAAAGAAACTAATAACGCAGTTCAGTTAATTAATATTTTTATTTTATTAGCCAAAGAGAAATACGCGCCAGCTTCCACTTTTGCCACTTGTAACTGAATCAAATACAAAAAAAATGTAAAAATATTTAATTATTTTATATACATCTAAAAACTATAAATAATATTAAAAACCCATTTGCCTGAAAAAAAATAATTTAAGATGTTACATAGATTTTAGATTCATTGTCTCGACTGTGCATATTTTATTATAAACACGGAAATATTTCACTGATAAGTATCATTTCAGTAAGTGTTTGTCAGAGTCGGTCAGAATTTTATAAGTTTTAAATTAATATGGTGCTGAGGTATTTATAAACAGAATGTGAGATTACGTATATGTTACGAATAAACTTCATGATTATTTATTTATGGGTATACTATATATTCGGCATCCATTTATCAAAACTGGTATGAAGTCATGTCTTAGACGGCCTTTACTAAACTACTATTAATGCGAATTTATTAGTTAATGAAATGGCGGTTATTAATAAGGTTAGTTTAATAAATATTTGATGAATCACCTATAATCAGTTACATTGTACGTCAAAACCTGATGAAGGCATCGAATATTTCATTAGCAAAGTGTTGTCAAAGTGAGCTCCAATCAATGTGAATAGCGCGCTACGTTCTCTGGAACCTCCTCTATCGTGATTGAAAATTAAATTGTACCGCCAATCAAGTGCGCCCGTTGTGGTATTGAGCTGCAAGGGCTACTCAAATTTCGAAATATCAAGAGACTCCTACTCGATGTCGTCCGAGTACAAGCATAATAATTATGAATACTTGGCCTGACTGACTATCACTATTATCAGAGTGCGTCAGACTCGAGTGTCTGTGACACCGTCGTCTGTCAACGCTATAGGTACTAAAAGTGCCAGTGACGTACGTCAGTGACGATAACGCAGAATGAATTCCCATAGATTAATAATAGAATAATTTATCCAATGGCACTGTACAAACGCGTAGACGCGGCGGCGTGACGCTGTGTCACTGACACTTGTGTCTGACGCTTGACGTGAACCCTCGGATGAGTGTTAACAATCTCAGCACCTCGGTATTAAACGTTTTGCGTAAACTGTGCTCATCGTAATAAATGCATTTATAGAAGGAAAGACGTTTATAGGTTGTAATCTCAGGCTCCACTTGAACAGTCTTATGTGGTCGTTTAACCTGATTTGACGATCTGTGACGGGTTTACGGTCTATAACTTTTTTATTAAGTTTATTGCTAGAGAAGGAAATCTATTGGCTAGTGTAGCGTAGAACTGTGATCATTATATCTTACGCAGCACTAAAATGTTGTACGTAAAATCTTCCGTTAAGGTTATTTGCAGGTGTTTTCCGTTTTACTTGAGCGTCATTCTTAAAAGGATTCGTCCTCATTATTAAAATAAATATGCCCATAAACGAATTTTTAAATGAATTTACAAAAGGAAAAGGTCCTCAGTTCTATGCTTATTTTTTGCTTTTGCGTACTTTCTACTAAATTAGATATACTTTTATTAGCAGGATTTGGTCTGCCTTAGGACTCTTATTTCAGGAATAATGTCGGACATAATCTAATACATAGTGTAGTATCTTTTTAATTAAGATTGAAGAGGAGATGAACCTTTACAAAAAGTATTAAAAATATTAACAAAGTATTTAATTATGCCTCATCTTAACTAGTTAATGTTTATTACTATTTAAAAACCGATGTTGTTGCGAATATTTGACGTCACCTGGCGGCATGTTCGACATTTCAGCCCTTATTACCTTGGATCTCAATGAACCGACTTATATACAATTCAAACCCATGTAATTAGAATAGTGGCCACATCGGCAGTACATTCGGAAAATTATAACGTTATAGTGTCATTAACACATTTTATTAATCTGTTAGTTTTTTTTAATAGTGTACCCATGGGTCCAATGGTACCATATTGAGGCAGTAAATACTGCGATCTAGTGTTCCGATTTACACTTCCTTGTTTCAGTTTTCTGATTCGTTAATACATCAGGCTTACCTTTGTCAAATAACTAGTTAAAAATAACGAAGTTGAAACATATATTAACGTTACACTTCTGCCACGTCTTTAGGCATACAGACACAACGATCTTTTATTTTACCTTAAATAAGAGGAAAAGTGATGAAATCAACGATAGGATGTGACTTTTATTGCAATATATTGACAGCCTCCGTGGTGCAAAAATACTGTAATATTTTAAAAATAACTAACTGTAACTGTAAGTAAATATTTTGTTACGGGGCTCCATATTTTTAACGTTTTTGAGTGGTCTATGGCAGAGATGTATTTCTTATTTAGGAGAAGTGTTTGGAATATGTAACAATATTATCGCTTAAGCTTTATGTACTGCTGATAACAAAAAAAAAATATTAATTTTGTAGCGGATGACACTGGTGCGAATTTTCGGCTTTAGTTGCCTAAGTAACAATAACACTAATAATTAGAAACAATAGGGTAGTTGACAGTAAGTGAAAACCTGATATAATTTTGATTTTATAATAGACTAGATGTTGCCCGCGGCTCCGCCCGCGTGGAGATTATTTTTGGAAGAAAAGGTATACAATCCATGGATACATCTTAAGATATAGCACCTTTCTATATATTGCTATCCTATGGGAAGCGTGCATTTTTCCGGAATAAAAGTCTATCTCATTTTCTGATCCCTAAACTGCCGCTATGCAAAAAATCATGTCGATCCCTTGCTCTGAGATAAACTTAACTATCCCACGAGGACTGTACATTTTCCGGGATAAAAAGTAGCCTATGTGCTATTCCGGATTATAATCTGTCTCTGTGTCAAATTTCAGCCAGATCCGTCCAGCCGTTGTAGCGTGATTGAGTAACAAACATCCATACATCCAAACATTCCTATTTATAATATTAGTAGGATAGTAGGATTAGTAGGATTATTTAGTATTTTCAAAAATCAAATATGCAAAAATAAAGCATGTTGTCACGTGACATGAAACACAAATCATGCTTGACGTCACCGTTCGAAACATCTAAAACGCAAAATTTTAAAATGCAAATTAAATCTTAAAAGCTCATGTTTTATGTTTATTAATGATATCATTTTAATAATATAGACAATAAAGCATAAAATAAAACGGTTTCCCAAAAACAGTCATCTAGCCTATTATCTTGTGTGTACTACGAGAAAACATAGCTCTCACAACACCAGACCTAATACAAATAGTTGAGGATCAGTGCTATAACCGCTGTCAAATAACTAACCTCTAAGGCTGGAACTCTTTGCCTTCCCATTACAAGGTAAAAAAGAAAAAAACCGTAAATATGACATATTCATCGCTTAGTTTTTATCAGGTTT
Source organism: Laothoe populi (assembly GCA_905220505.1). NCBI lineage: Eukaryota > Metazoa > Arthropoda > Insecta > Lepidoptera > Sphingidae > Laothoe > Laothoe populi. Next base: position 9,531,564 of record HG992153.1, read on the forward strand.
GTATATAGCGTAACAATAAAGGTGATTATAGTTTGCGTGATTGTGTATGAATTAATAGATTTACAATACGATCCGCTAGGGGCACTGTATGGGTTAGCATACATATTTGCATGAATATGGATGATGTCGCGTCATACTAAAACACGCACGAGGGGCCGTGTTATATTTTTATCTTTTGAGTTAGCATCTAGTAAAATTGTATAATAATTTAGTTCACGAAATTGAATACGCGAACCTCCAATTTTTGTTTTACTTACCGCATATTGTATTTTCTGAACCAGTTTAGTTTTTTTCTTAAAATTCATGAATTTTATTACTCTATTCAAATTCTTCCACCAATAATACTCCATTTGTTAAGTTTATACTAGATATTACAGTAATTTACAGTGTTTAATTTTACTTCCAACGCAAATAACGTGCCTACGGCTGCTTCGTGAAAGTTTTTATTTCCCGCGAGGGTTTCGCAGGCACTAAACGAGTTCAACTAAAAAGTAAACAACGCTTCAAAGTATCTACTAGTGCAATCTAATACTACTACTACTAGTCCAATAAAATACATGTATAGTCATTGATATTTGCGAACATAATAGAACGTTAAAAATAACAGCAGCAGATCAAACTCATATTTGTGGATCGTACAAGCATTTATTTGACAACCTCCGTAGCGCAGCGGGCGAGTAGCTGGCTATGAAACGAGAGGCCGTGGGTTCAATTCCCGCAACGTGACAAATGTAATAGTAAGATATTTGTTTCGGATTTTCTGGGTTTTATCTAGTGGGGGTCAGAACTATGTGTGTGACTTGGGTGTATTTATTTATTAATTGCCTCCTGGAGGGGACGAACGCGACCTTTAGTTTCACAGCCGACTGCTCACCCGCCGAGCGACGAGGGCTGTCTAATGTCTGGGTTGTGATTCAAATTCAATGCAGTCGTGACTCCTTTTTACCGTATATGTGTGGTAATGTGCTAGTGCATTAGATCATTTTTGTTTATTTATTATAAAAACACAAAAATGATACTAATATATACTCTTACAATTATTCAGAAGTGAGAAACTACTACATCTGTATATATAAAAGAAGAAACTGACTGACTGACTGACTGACTGATCGATCAACGCACAGCCTAAACGGCTGGGGTTAGAGACTTGAAATTTTGACAGTAGGTACATTTTATCACGTAGGCATCCACTAAGGAAGGGATTTTGGAAATACCACCCCTAAGGGGGTAAAATAGGGGATGAAAGTTTGTATGAAAATCCGTCATTTTTGAAGTTAAATTCATGAAAATTAGTATTTGGCATTTTAGTGAAAAATAAAAATTATATTTTCAGGATTTTTGGAAATTCCGCCCCTAAGGGGGTAAAACAGGGAATGAAAGTTTGTATGAAAATCCGTCATTTTTAAGTTCAACGCATGAATATTGGTATTTTGTATTGTATACTTTTTCTCCCAAACATGACATCCACGCGGGCGGAGCCGCGAGCAACAGCTAGTGATTAATATTATATATTAGAGTATGTCGTTGACGGCTGTACTAGTATAATCTGTGCTAAAATAAAATATGTGTGTGTGTTTAAATAGCCATCCTATTTAAACACACACACATATTTTATAGGTACTTGTATAATGACTTACAACACCTGTAGCAATTACTGATAAGTACGAAGTATGTTGTCAGCAAATGTGCTGCACGCCGCGCCGCGCCGCGTCGCAGTTTTGCAAAATCACTTTGAGGAAGATTGCACTCAGCGCAGCGGTTTGCGGTTCGAGCAAAAATAAAATGGCGTAGATTCCACAGATGTTTTATTTTTATCATCCTAGGCTTTTAAGTGTCTCTCGTGATAGTGCTTGCTAAATAAAAACCAATTAGATAATAATAAACAAGACTCATGGTACGATATTATTATTATTTTTTGTTATTTATCTTTATATGAAGGGTCTATAATAGGGTCACTGTAATATATTAAATATTATCCACGTATGTTTATTCAACCAATATTTAAGTAATTTAAAATAATATTGTAACGGTACTTATGTACTCTTACCGTATTAATATAACAATTAATGTATCTATTTAAGTTAAATAATTAAAAACGAAAGTAAATATTGTTAACATCATTGACCGTAAAATTTTAGTATATGCCTATTTTAAGTATTTCGTCAGATTTGGTTATTATATTTATGATTTTATAGAATTTTCTTACGGCATATACGGGAATAACGCACATCCTCAGACACCCCAATTTAAAAACATTATTACAATCATAATTCATGTATTAAAATTAGACTGCGATGAATATATATATTGTTTTTATGAAATTAGTTGTACTAGTTTTCGACATAAAGTTCATAATTTTAATTACATATTTGACTTTTTAAAGTGTTCGTTTATTATTGCATTTAGAAAAGGCTTTATCGCATCGATTCATGTCTCAGTTTCGCTTGTCTTGAACGTTAAATTAAAGGGTGACTATTATTTACTCGAGTGTTAATTATTTTTGGAAATAAATCGTCTATTTGAAAATTGTTGATATCGATTCTGTCGCTTATTCTGGACAAACTACTTTCAGAGTGTGCATTAATCATGTTACATGTTGTATAAATGCGTAAACCTTTTGAAGAGAATCCATATTTTTTATGTCAAAATGTGTTCCAAGTTGTGCGGTGTGTAAAAACTTCGTGTATAAGAAATGTTGCTCTATCATTTTCCTGTCTTATTCCTCTAGAACCATTTACTCAGCCATCTGCGCCCACAGCAATAAACACCTCTCTCGCTCATAAAACATTTAATTAATCCTCCAAAATTACCAGCGACAAGACCTCACTGCCCTCTTTTAATTTTTACTTAAAAGAACTGTTCTCGTGTCACCTTATATAAAATTAAGCACTAACCTTTAAGTTCCCGTTTCGAATGGATCGTTTTAAGAATTTTTTCTGTTATTTTCTTTAAACTTGGTGAATTTTAAATTCCATTACATTTTTCATTACGATGTTCTTGATGGTTTTATTTTACGTTCTTTATACCGTGTTTTATTTAAATAACTTACAGTGATGAAAATTATATTTGACTAGGCAATTTAGTTTTAAATGAAAGATGAGGCTTAAATACTTGAACTGCCACAATAAAATAAAATCTACGTTTAATTAGCTTCCGCTCACGGCTTCGCCGGCCCGGAAAACGATATAATAAACTTTAAATATTTTTTTTAGTATGAAATATTCTATTTATCGAAAAGAAATTTCATATAATTTGAATGTGAAAAAATGACTCTAAGATTGTTCAAAACTTCAAAATAATTTTAAAGTTATACTACGGGAATGCAATAAATAAAATATTCCTATGTGTTAACCCGGAGCAAAACCATTCAACTGATTACACACACAAGCATTATATACATTTTTATCCTGGCACGGCAAAGTGAACACACTGTACCTGATGGTAAGTGCAGTGCCGCCCAGTTAGAGTATCAAGTAGCGAGAAACAATCTATCCCTCGCTACTCGACACAATCATGCCGGCCTGCTGTGTACTCACTGCTACACCACTAGTCTTCTGAACTGAACACCGGAGTGCGGAAGGCACACCGTTTTATATTAAACATTTACTACTCCTACTTTGGTTGTCATTATTAACTACCCCCAACTAGTCTCCTAAATACCTCCGTTATACCTTCGGTATTTCTAATAATAGGATATTCCTAATAAACACTACTTTATATTCTTTCTGATATTATAGAAATAATAAACTTTTTTAAGTAATCAAATTTCGTATTTATTTATTTTCATTTCGCGGCGTGTAGGTACCCCACACACGTGTCAATTTTAAGAATCCCTTTTCAGTGATAGTGGAGATTTGAATTGATCTGAAAAAACCAATATATATTAAAAAAAAATTATGAAAAAGGGGGATAACGTGCAGGAGGCTCACCTGCTGGAAAGTGATCACCGCCGCCCATGAACATCTGTAACACCAGAGGGCTTGCAAATGCGTTGCCGACCTTTCAGGAAAGAAAATTTCCACCACTAGATTTTCGGGTTTTATCGCGATTTATTTGTACTCTTTAGTTTTGTGTAATATTCGCGTAAACATAAGAAACCATCACATAGCTCTTTAAAATATTAATAAATATACAGATTTAATCTTTTAAAGGCGAACGCAAGTTCTTATGACGAACTACTTCGCAGATTATCTATTCTACAGCTGGGAACCGCCGCGGTGCTGTAATCCGCAGCGGTAGGCAGCGGCTTTGCTGTGCCCTTGCATTGCAGAAGTCTATGGGCGGCGGTGATTACTTACCATCAGGTAGCGTCTGCACGTTTGCCTATCCAGGCATTAAAAAAAAAACGTTACTGATTAAATCTGATTTTACTTGTTGCATCTTTCTTATGTAATATATTTCTGTTTCAGGTAAGATAATGGTCGTCTTCAAACGAGTTCTTGGGGTATGAAATGATATTATAACTTTTAAATATGTTATGTATTCTACGAAGATCCATTCCATCAATTTATTAGAAAATTATTTTTTGCAAGGTGTATAAAGTTCGCCGATCATTCGGAAGTCGGTAGACAGTCAGCAGGGAGCTAACCATGGCCATACTTTTCTCGTCTAGTGTAGACTACTAATAAAAAGTTTTATAATTCTTAAAAAGTACACCGACTTCAATGAAAACAAATTTTGCGTCCCCATAAAATTTGAGGGTTGCCCTCGATTTTTCTAAGATCCCTTCATCAGATCCTGACTTGGTGCCAATGAGACATCCTGGGAAGTATACCCTTTTAAACAAAAAAATAATTTCTCGGATCGGTCCAGGCGTTTTCGAGTAATCAGGGAACAAGCATTAAAAAAAAGATTTCGACGAATTGAGAAGCTCCTCCTTTTTTAAGTCGGTTAAAAAGATTGCGGTTTGCGATTCGGATTGATATTTGATGTGATTGAGCGCTCTTGAAAATATTCTAAAAGCACGCTTCCAATTAAAATAAAAAGTTATTTTAGTTAATGAAAGTTATCTAGTCAAACTATAGCCAATTTTGTGTACTGCTGTACACAAATGAGTAGATAAGCTCGATACGGATAGTTGACGACAAACATCACATAGGCTTTCTATGAAAGAAACCCTATGTGATGTTTGTCGTTGCAATTTATAAGGTCCTTAAGATAGTTGGAAAGAAAAAAAAAATCTCTCGCAACGAGTAGAGAAGGCCCGTGCCCAGGAGTGGGACAATGTTTAATACTGGGCTAGTATTATTACATTAATATTAAACTTTTGTTCTTTTCCTTAACTCCATGGGTGTTCATATACATGTATTATCACTTACCATCAGGTGATTCGCTTCCCTGTTTGTCACTCATTGTGAGTTGAGGCATGATGTTTGGCCGTTTTTGCGGCCTTCGTAGTACTCTAACACTAGACCCTCGACCGCTTCTTCACTTTCTTGCCCATGGGGTAGAGTGAAGAAGCAGGCTGGCATGATTGTGTTGAGTAGCGAGGGATAGATTGTCTCTCGCTACCTCGATACTCTAATAGGTGCAGTGTGGTCACTTTGCCGTGCTAGGATAAAAAAAATAGGAGAAACACTTCAAATTTTTAAAGGAAACATTAGTAAAGTATACATAAACTGTGTAAATGATCACATTCCTACTAAAGAGCGAGGCTTTCGTATGTTATTATCATCTGCCTGTCGTCACGGATGTCACTTTCCTTACAAATCAGAACAATGGACATTGTAAAGCAAAACGGGCTTTGACAGTATCTGGGCCGACGCGCTAACAAAAGTGATTATTAATGCTTTGAATGTTTATAACGTATAACTAACATCACATATATTTTGAATCTAACTAATATGCTTATTTTGAAAGAACTGCGTCACATGTTTATCACGTCTTCAATAATGCAATAAAATACTATTATACGGGAATGTCCACTGTTCCTGAAGTACAAGACAAGTTGCAAATAGTTTTACTGCTGCTAAAGCCAGTTTTTTCTGAGTTACTGTGGTTAAATTTTCAGTACATAACAGGTTTTTGCTATCCAGTCTGGATATATACAGCAAATTAATAAAGTAAGAATACAAGTGGAATAAATGAAATAAATAAATACACAATTATATACGGAAATACACAATTTTATTGCCTCGGTGGCGCAGTTGTAATTGCGCATACGTTACGACTGCTGTGCTGAGGTCTCGGGTTCGATCCCCGGGTCGGGTAAAGTGATATTGGGTTTTTCTATATAGAAATTCTCAGTATTAGCCCGAAGTCTGGAACCTGTACCCGGTATGGCGATAGGCTCGCCCCCTAGCACATTAAGGGACCGAAATTCGGCGAAAAATTTTGATATAATCATTGCAACCTCTTGAAACGTTAGCAAGTCGTGCATAAGTAAGTATAATTGAAGTCTAAAGCGTAATTTGATATCGGATGCAGAGTTAGTAGCCAGTAGGTCATGTATGACAGTTTCTGCTCTGCGTTCTATTATGCACAGGTCATCCTGGCTGAGCGGTAATCCCGATTCCACATAGCGCTATGCGATTTATAGGTACATAAAATATAGAATATCAGATTAATGGCTAGTCTGAAATGGTATAATTTTAAACCTCAATAAAGTCAGCTACAAGTAACCAGGATACTAAAAACAACAAAACAGTTAATAGGAGCTTGATGCTTAGATAGTAAAATGTAGAACGCATTATAAACTTGTTTTTGGCTCAGATGAACTAAGTATGGATAATGACAACCTCCGTGGCGAAGTGGGCCAGTAGCCGGCTGTAATAGGTTGTGTTTTTTTTTATCCTGGCACGGCAAAGTGACCTCACTGTACCTGATGATAAGCGCAGTGCGGTCCAAATAGAGTACTGAGTAGCGAGAGACGATCTATCCCCCACTACTCAACATACTCATGCCGGCCTGCTTCTTCACACTACGCCATGAGCAAGAAAGTGAAGAAGGGGTCGAGGGTCTAGTGTCAGAGTACTAAGAAGGCCGCAAAATGGCCATTGTACCCCAACTCCAGACCCCCGACAAAAACCGGATGTACACTGGCTGATCCCGGAACGCGACACACTTGCGTGTGCCACTATGGCGGGTTTTTCGCCCTGTGTACGGTGGTCGCTATCCGGGCGGATACGAATATCCTACCACCAGCAAACGGCCACCAGCATGTTTGTGAAACGTATGTAATGATAGGCTCGGTATATATAGCTGTGGGATTCTCTCATCAGGATATTATCCGGCTTGTTTCCTTAGCTTGTGATCGATTTTTCAAGTACTGATTTTGTCGAGGCCCCACTTGCTCCTAAAAACGCTTTCAGCTTATTATCGGTTAGGTATCATAACAATCCATGGAGATGGGCTGCTACGCAGCACCGCGCAGGGGCGGTTCCGGCAGCAATTCTAGCACTCCTTAGAATACCCCGGGATCGCTCCGTAAGCGCCGATGAAGGCCACCGCGGGGTTTTAGCTGGTAGTGTCGGGTGGGGTGTACATAGGGGGTAGGGACTCGGCCCAGCGGCTGCCCGGATAGCCATCATCCGGGCGAGGGGGATGCTGGGTCGTAAGACCGGCTAGTCCAGCATAACCGTTTTATTCTTATCCCGCTTCCCCCCGAAGCGGGCGGTAGTAATAAAACGCTTTCCCCGCGAAAAAAAAAAAAAAAAAAAAAAAAGGTATCATAACAATAGAATACACATTACAGCTGGAATTTAGCATCTGGTCTAAAATGTTTATTCGTCCCCTAAGATAAATTGTCTAGCGTAAAATAGCTTTTCTACAACGTGAGAAGAAACGGTGGATTTAACAATGGGACGGTTATATTTAGAACACTCATGTCACGCCAGCTTAACACAGTTCGGGCCTAGGAAGGTTGCTAAATTACTTGTGCATTATTGGTTCAACAATACAAACACAAATAATTTGTACAGCTATTCCACGAATCCACATGTCGCGTTGCAAGTGAAACTGATTCGAGGTAGCTTTATGATTCATATATTATTTTTTAAAGACCTATTGTAAAAATTTAATGATAAAATTATAGCACAACATTATTTCAAAGTAGTGTTAGGAACATCAACAAAACTGTGCAAGATGGATATTTAAAAGGCATAAATACAATATTTATAATTTATTAATTGATTTACACGACACTGTTACACATTGAGATGTGTAACAGTGCTTCATTTTAACACACACGCATATCAGGATTCACTTTAAGGCTTTTCTTTATAATTAATCTACCAGCATGACCCTTTAAGCTGAACTACGCGGCCATTGAACTGTTTACACATTGATACACTTACTACCCCGAACGAACCACGAATATCCTGGCTATCACCTAGTCTACTTCACAAAACAACTGACCTGAACACCGGAGCGCGGAAGACACACAATTTTATATAAAACATTTACTACTCCCACTTTGGTTGTCATTATTAACTACCCCCAACTAGTCTCCTAAATACCTCTGTTATACCTTCGGTATTTCTAATAATAAGAAATATCCTTATGTAGTATTTGCCAAATTGATGTAAATGCGATTCATAACATATTGCAATAATTAATATAAAAGTCGGACTATGCTACAAAACAAACGAATTAAGTAGCAAATATACAAAAAACTATAATAAATCCTCTTAGCAACACCTGCATTTATTATAGACTTGATTAGCACGTGTCGTAATTTATTACATATTAAGTATTTAATAGTATACATATAGCAGTTTAAAATCAACTTTAAAGTTGTCTAGATAGACTGCGCTGGCAGCTATAGCTATTTGCCTATCAGATTCTCTGTCGCTTAGTTTAGAACGTCGTTCAGAGTTAAAATAGAGTTTTGCGGTCCCGATTTAAACTCGATCGAAACGAGATATTTTACCTAGATGACGCTGCGACTTTTTGGCATAAACTGCATAGCTGTGGATTGCTGACAACATTCTATTTAACTATCTTATTATACTATAAAAACAAAGTTACCAAGACGCAGCCAAAGGATATTTGTCAATATTTAACAAGTTCTTTTAGAAAAGATTGCATTAGGGTATTGCATTGATTTTGGTTGCATTATTTGTTGTTACAAATTTTAAACCTTTATTGGCAATTCGTTTGTGACATTTGTTACGTTTACCAATCATAGACCATTAATCAATGTTGTGTTGCAGCTGCAATATGTCTTATTAATTCAAGATTTGGCCACATTATAATCCATATAATCCTACTAATATTATAAATGCGAATGTTTGTATGAATATGTAGATACATGTTTGTTACTCAATCACGCTACAACAGCTGGACGGATCTGGTAGAATTTTGGCACAGATATAGACTGGAATAGCACATAGGCTACTTTTTGTTCCGGAAAAATTTATAGTTTGTGGGATAGTTTAGTTTTTCGCAGAGCATGGGATCGACATGATTTTTTTGCATAGTTGCAGTTTAGGGATCAGAAAATAACATGGCCCACTTTTTATCTCGGAAAATTGCAAGCTTCCTATGGGATAGCAAAATATAGAAAGGTGTAATGTCAAAAATAACCTCCACGCGGTCGGAGCCGCGGGCAATATCTATTAATTAATAAATACTTTGTATCCGGGTTGATTCATTAGCATACAATTTTTTATAAATTGTTACGAGTCTGCAGGAAGTTAACCCATTTAGTCAATGCAATTTCATTATTCCACAATGAAGAGAAACGCTTACATTATAAAATATTTCTCACTGGCGAGGGGACTGCTATTGCGTCTTTGTGCTGTGTCTATGGATTCCAGACAAAGTTCGAGGCCGACTGGTAACAGACTACGGTTGTACAATAATTTAACAACGGATAAGTAGGGCAATCACTCGAGCTCTTTTGTAACTTGTGTTCTCCTTTGTGACACAAGTAAATAAGGTAAAATCCCCATTGATGATTTATTTAGTCAGATACTGTTAGAAAACAGGTTTTACGACTTTAGTATAAACGTGTGAACTATCGTAGTTTTATGAAGTGACGCGGCTATGTGGAATCTGATAGATTTTATTACCTATTGTATTCATTTCATTTATTATGTACTCCACCATAGTGCTTATCACAAATATGTTACACATGTTCTTGTATATAAATTAACTGATATTTCTAAAAAACATGAATAACACATTATATCCGAGAAACTAGCTAGCTAGCTTGCACTCGCGTCCTGATCCGGGTGGAGATAATTTCATACTGGAAACTTTTTTTCACAATAAAAAATATATTATAATCATCATCATCATCAGCCTATCGTTATCCACTGCTGGACATAGGCCTCCCCCAAGGTTCGCCATTGAACCCGATCTTCGGTTCTACGCATCTAATTTCTGCCTGCAGCCTTGCACAGATCGTCGCTCCATCCTGCAGGAGGGCGTCCCACACTGCGTTTACCTGTACGCGGTCTCCACTCAAGAACCTTATTACCCCAGCGGTGATAGGTTCTACGAGAAATGTGCTGTGTATTATAATGCTGTCATAATATAGCTTATTTTTGAATACATTTTCGAAATCAGATCAGAAGGTAGTTAAGATAACTGAACTGATCTGAATTCCTGAACTTTAATATATCTACTCAATAATAAGTAATTAATTAGTACCTGTAAGTAATTGTTGCACTGCAAGTTTTTTTGCCTTATATACATAAAATATTGTATTGGTGTTGTTAACAATTGCTGACTAATCAAATAAATAAACAATATAAAATAAATTGTTGCATCGTACATAAAATGATGTAAATACGTATTAGGTAATAACAATGTCCTTCAACAGAGTTAACGTTAACAAGACAATATTTACATTGAAAATTTCCAACTGCAGATGAGTAGTGTAAGTGTCAAGCAAGATACTTACTATACATGAATTCTTACCTAATGGTTTTTCATTACGAATATTACAGGGAAAATATAGATATTAAGAATGTTGGCATAATTGCGTGGACAAGCATAAATGTCTATACAGAGTCGACAAAACCCGGTGTAAATCTAAAAACGACGATCAATTGTGCAAATAGTAACTCTATTTAAAAGATCAATATCAAAAGTGATTGTGTAGTCGAATAACTGAGCGCGTTTTGAACGCTGGGACCGTGCAATATCGTTTGAGAACGTCGCGCGTCACATTTGTTCAAACATTTTATTACAAGGATCTATGAGGCACGTAAAGAAAAAACAGTGCGGGCGCGCACGGCGGAGCAGCACGTTCATCGAAGTGCATCGATGCACGTGGTGACACGCGGGGCTCACTGGTCGGTAGTAACTAGTGACTAGAGTAGTTGCTAGTGCAGACTCCGCGGGCCCCTGTCAGGCCTACAGTCTCGTGGTCGCGCTAATCGCTTAGTCACGGCACACGTCGCGCCGGCTCGCGGCTCCATCGCGCACCTCGCCATCTGTGATTAATAACGACTGTACTGCATCTGTTTGTGACAAATAATGTGATGTTTTATCTGTGATTATGGGTTTTTTGGACGGTGTTTCTTTCTCAGTTTTCAAAAAGTGCCCGAATCTGAAACTCAAGAGGAAGCGACATTCCAGAAATAGGTAAAAATATACAAGTCTGGTGATTCAAATGAAGGAATATTAATATTTTGAAATTAGGTTATGGAAGGGTCGTTTTGTCCCAAGTAATATAAAACATGGCTTTGACAAACAACACTGTTTTAACGCAAATTTATAAATAGGCTTCTGTTTTGTTTTCAAAATAAATATCTTACTACGCTGAATTTGCGAATGTTCTCAGTACATCGCCGGCTTACTTGTATTTATTTATAAATAAAACTGTTCGTTTCAGTGTCCATCAAATAATATATCATCAAATACCTTCTTCTATATAAACAACTCGGACGTTAGATATCAGTTGCATTATCTGACGCAGCAATCATTGAACCACGTGCGATTTTTATCAGCGATGTTATACAATCGGCCTGTCAGTCAAATAAGTAGGTGAGGATGTTTCTATACTCTTCTTATAATTTTCAACTGCGATTTTTATACGAAACTTTGAATTAAAAAAAAAACAACACACAAATGTTCAGTTTAGCCTGTTGATGTTGTCACAGTATAGTTTTGATGACTCGTAGGCGGTTAATAAGCAACTTCCAGTTTGGCATTACATAGTTCAACGATGTTTTGTTATTAATGTATTTTTAATGACATCGCGATCGTCGCTGCTAATGTAAAAGTATTTGAAACCGAAAATGGTAATGATATTTAAATGGTTTAATATAAAAATACGTTTATACGATTTCAAAACTATCTATCTGTTGTTTTATTTAGTTACATTACAAGTACAGTTAGACGGTAGGTAGCTATACGAGCATTGGCTACAATGAATGTAACGGTACCCATACTAGAATGACTAAAGCATATGGGGTTATCTTATGCCTACATAAATTCTATCACGGAGCAATTTTCTGCTCAATCAAGCATGCCGTCCTTTATTAAAGTCCCGTGGAATTACGTAGCAATCATTCAATAAGAACCTGTGTTTCTTTTGACAAGAAACAGATTTACCTTCTTGTTTTGTTTCGGCACAAAAACGTATGTACTTGCAATTTCAAGTTAGTGCGCGATTACAACTGATGATACTTCGAATTGTTTTATTATAAAAGCATTCACGATGAATTAAAAAAAAATATGGTTATCAAATAACATTTTAGTGACCAGAATGTTATTTTGTTGCGTGATTCAATTTATTTGTATCTGTAAAGTTCTGGACATACGGAAAACTATAAACCGGCTATGTGCCGGAACTAAGTAGTGACCCGTAACGACGCGACGGATCGGTGACTTCCTACGGCAACAACAAATATAGACTTTAAATTCATATAGTAAGGTGTATCTTTGAGCAAACAAAAAAATGCAATTGCGAGGGGCTACACCTGTACCCTTGACATCGATAGCCTTTCATATTAAAATTACCTTCTAGTTATGTTGTTATACGTCTTTTATGCTTAATAAGATTCTTGAGATTTCCTTATGGCCATAAGGAAATAAATTCCTTTTAAAATACTGCGTTTTTATCTATTAATTGGTTGAGTTTAGCTAAAAGGAAACTATAATTTTGACAGCTTATTCTTATAATGATATATAAGTATAACTAATAAGAAAGAAAAGATTTTAATATACCGTCCCTATATGGGTTGAAATAGTACTTTGCTAACAACCAAAGCAAAACGGAGTCGCAAGGAAAGGCTAGAATTAGGTGCAAATATAATAAAATTAATGGAATTACCTCAATTGAACTCAATGGTTTTTTTTATTTTTTAAATAACTAAATGTTGAGCTGGGCATGTTGTGCCAGTAACCAGGTAAAAATAACTCAGAAAGACTCCAGTAACTCAATAATGAGTTTTTCTCACGTATAATCGCTAGCGATAACATAATATATTTATATGACAAAATGTACAGCGCCCCTAGCGATTACTTGAGAAAACGGGACTATAAGAATGAAATATTTCATTATAAAACATCGCTGCAACGCTAGCGACTTCGATTATCGAACGTATCTTTTTGACATAAACTCATGGTTGAGCTACTGTATACACTACACTTATCATCATCTTGTCATCCTATCATCCTATCATCAACCTGCCCTTATTCCACACTAAGTGGAGTCGGCACAAATGGTTTGAGCTCTCCATGCAGCCCTATCATTTGCCATATCTGCATTGACTCCTTTCGTGCGCATGTCCTCATTCACGCAATCCATCCATCTCTTTTTTGGTCTCTTTCGTCAATCCACATTCATATTGACATCCAGTTTTGTCACATGCCATTCATCCCTCCTCATCAAATGCCCATACCATATCTAGCACTCCTCATCTTTTCTACAATTAGTGCTACTTTCAGGCTTCCCCTTACATACTCATTTCTCATCCTATCACTCATTCCTTATCCTATACTGCTACTGTACACTTATCGTTACCCTAAAACATATGTTTTGAAGCTTCAATGCCCTCTAAACCAGAACCCAACAATACTTGCACACTGCTGCTTGACGGCAGAAATAGACATTTCAGTGGTACGTTTTTACAAATAAAAACTAACGTAATAGTAACTGTTTAAATGGCAGTTGCATATCAGAATTTTACAAAAATAAGTATAGAAAAATTGCTCTGTCCGCGTATGCAGTACAACAGCCTTACACAATGGATAATTTCGATCATTAAGTTAAAATATAACAAAATAATATTGAAAAGACATTTATCTATTAAATATAAAATTATCTGCATTTGTCTCCTTAATTAAAGTCACTGGCAGGAATTAAATTGATGCTTCCATACTTCTCAAACTATATTCCGACTCATATATTTATATGATCCGTCACATAATGCGCTATAGAAAACAAAAACAACGTTCTTATTTATAAATTCGATTCGGAGCCCCTCTAACTGTAAACTGTGATCTTATTGATATCGCGATCGCTAACACCCTACTCGCTGCCAGTTTCAATCAACAATTACAACCCTGATCTACAGATCGTTCTCACAAATGAAACAATAAGAATAAAGTTTAAATGCCACGAACTGTACGTGCGGATTGAGATTGTTTATTGAAAGCGACCATTACGCTGTAGCCAGACCGACTGTCCTAGGCCAACAATTATAACATAATAATAATATTAAACATTGTCCCACTGCTGGGCACGGGACTCCTCTACTAATGAGAGGGGTTAGGCCTTTGTCCACCACGCTAGCCTAATGCGGGTTGGTAGACTTCACATACCTTCAAAATTCTTATTAGAATTCTCAGGTATGCAGGTTTCCTCACGATGTTTTCCTTCACCGTTAAGGCAAGCGATAATTAACATTTAATACACACGTAAATTTAGAAAAGTCATAGGTATAAGTCAGAGTACGCCATTTAGGATTCGAACATACGTCTTTCGTCTTGACAGTCCGTACCGCAACCAATTAGGCTATTGCTACTTACTAGGCTATCTCTGCTTTTAGGCCAACAATTAAGTTATCAAAATATAATAGTTTAAATGTATGATAAAAGGATCATTTTTTTAATTACCTACAACCAGAACAAGTTGAGAGCGAGAACAAGGGAGTTTTCTCTGCTAAAATTACAAGCACAGTAGTGACGAAGGGCAAAGTTATCAAAGGGGAAATTATATTCATTAGTAATAATGGTCTCAATATTACCAATTAATGAATTGACTTTGTATTTTATGTCAATAATAAGCATAAGGTAATAAAAACAGTACTTCATAATACTTATTTATTGACTGCCTCCGTGGCGCAGTTGGCGAGTAGCTGAATGTGAAACGAGAGGTCGTGGGTTCGATTCCCACACCGGGACAAATGTTTGTGTGACAGACAGATATTTGTGCCCGGGGTCTGGGTGTTGTGAGACCGAAAGTTTCCCGTACTCCTTGATACCCACAATACAAGACTCGTATCTTAGTGTGGGGTCGGGGCTCCGTGTGTGACTGTTAGGTGTTAAAAAAAAATGTTTATAAAGGGATCTGGGTAAGAAAGTATACAGAGTCTTCGGCGCTACAGCTCAGTGTGAATACTTGTTATAATGTTATTTGATCGCACAGCGTGATCTGCCACTTGTCACTGACCTTAGGTGCAAGTATGTTTTGTTTGAAATACCACTAAAAACACCACAGCACATAATTATTAATAAATATTATTGAGTGGTAGGAAAGTGTTGCAATAGCAAAGTAAATAAGTAGCACTTAGTTAAAATTAATTAGTATCTAAGTAGTGCATTTTTGTAAAAAACAAATTACATTTTATTTTTGAAATTATATATCGTATTATATTTGTGCCATATTATGCTAAAATGGATGCAAACCCTGCAGATATTAAGCAAGTGTAAACACATAGAGCAAATTTTAACATTTTTGGCGATATAATTTTTTTTTTATTTAAACATGACGTGCGTATTTATACTAGATTCGCATCGCACAGGGCTGTGATTCTTAGGAATAATCGAGTTTGCATCCATCATAGGTAATTGATAATCGACTATTATTAAGTTTAGATTTTATAATGCTACAATATATTGAGGAAACGCCAATATGCTGAGTTAGTTTACTATTTTTGTTTAGATGATAGCATTTATTTGTTTTTTTTTTTTTTTTATTTTAAAAGTAGGCAAACGGGCAGGAGGCTCACCTGATGGAAAGTGATCACCGCCGCCCATGAACATCTGCAACACCAGAGGGCTTGCTTGTCTATGTATATCCCGATAAAAATGTATTATTTTTTAAGAGAACAAAAATCAAGACGCTATTACGTTTTATGCCACAACGAGAAACCTTAGATAACTTTGTTTAACATACTTTGGAGAACATTTTACAATAGTCTTTATTTATGTACATCATAAAATTATACGATAATACCTTGAGGCCGCCTACTTATTCCAAAGTAGAACTTATAAGCTTCTATGCGTCATCTTACAGACGGTATGACATCAGAATGTAAAATAAGTCAGATATGGAAATATCAGACGTGATAGAAATTACAATGCAAAACAAACGGAACGCAATTTAAGTAAAATAATCCAAACAAAGTATTTATATTAATCTGGCTAATGGAAAATCTGTGACTGAAATTTATAAGTTTGAGCGTTTGTTCACATGACATTATTTTATTCTGAATTTCGTTGACCTTTTGTTCTTAAATATTTAAAGAAGGACGCACATACATTCATAAGCATATTATTTTATGTAAATACATTGTTTTAGTTTATAGTTGGGGTAACCACCGCATTAAGAAATACGCATTCATTTAATTTATAACATACTAGATGTTGCTCTATGATGTAGCCTATGTGCTATTCCAGACTATAATCTATCTCTGTGCCAAATTTCAACCAGATCCATCCAGCCGTTGTAGCGTGATTGAGTAACAAACATCCATCCATCCAAACTTTCGCATTTATAATATTAGTAGGATTAATTTGCATTTACTGTAATATAAAAGATGATATATTTTGTTAGGTATGTGAAATCTTTCAAAACACATCGTACCATCGCGGTAAACACCTAACCCTAATTAGTCAAAAAGGTCAATTCACATTTTTTTGAAATTATAAGACAGGGTTATTATTATATTATATCGAAAAACGAGTTCACGCCTCTATCCCCTAAGGAGTAGGCAGGAATTAACTAGTACATCCAGTTCACCGACCTAATTTCCCATCCCGAGCATTTTATTTTCTAATGAAATGTCAAATTAGACGCAAACTTTGATTCCTTGAACCAGGGATTTGAAGCCAGAATCTCAACGGTTTCTCACCCGCAGTACCCTGCTACTAGACCACTGGGAATAGATTTGGCATAATATTATTTTATAAAAAAATATTTAATTAACCTTCACGCAGGTATGGATTTATTATATATTGGATTTACATTACCTCTTAGTGATGCAAAAACAACTATATAAAAACTACCGGTAGGTACTGGATTTTTTGTTATTATGTAATAGACGTGTTCAAGGCTGTTAAACCAAGGTCGCGCAGTAACACTTCCATATTGTATGGAAATGTCGTGGGTATATAATTAAGTCAGGACTATATGAGTATCAATTGGGTAGTTTTTTTTTGTTGAGGAACTGATATTCAAAACTTGTTGATATATTTTTTTTATACCACGATGGTGGCAAACAAGCTTACGGCCCGCCTGATGGTAAGCGGCTACCGTAGCCTATGGACGCTTCGAACACCAGCAGCATCTAATGCGCTTTGCCGATCCTTGAGAAACCTATTTACTCCCTTCTTGAAGAACCCCATACTGTAGTCCCCTTTGAAGACCTCGGCAGGGAGCTCATTTCTTAAATGGAGCGCAATATACAGGGTGTCCCGAAACTCAACGTCAAGCGGGAACTGGGTAAAGTACCAGGGTATACGAGCTCTAATAAAAATAAGAAAAAATCTCATCTCTTGGTTAATGGACAACTGTCATATTTCTGAAATGGACGAAAATCGACACCTTATGCCAAATCAATTCGGTACTATCATCACAATTTTCAGTAATTTGTCGGTATTTTTTATTCTATGCAATGCTTAATAAACACGCTATTTATAGCACTTACTAGTCACAAAACAAATGTCTTAGTTTCGTTTAAAAAAAAACAATTTAATAGAGGCATAGTTTAAAAAAAAATAGGTTGACTAACTTTGAGACTGCATTAAAACAAAAAAATGTACCCACACTACCCAAGGCAAGTAGTTTTAAAAGATGGCCTATTTAGTCCAGATTTCAAAATAGTACAACTTGCCACTTTCATGTCAATAAAATAAAAATAAAAAATATTTATTGACGACCGGTCGTTATTTTGTATTACGATAAATATAAATACTAATCGTATTCCGGCATTATGAACGTGTGAGAAAGATATGTAATGTGTTATAGTGAGAAAGATAGTGACGTAAAAGTGACAAAAGGTAACCACTTATGGGTCTACTGGTATCAGTTTGTTGACTTTAGACAATGGGGCCGGAGATCCATTGGTAATAATTTATTCAATTTGAAAACGATATTTGGCGATGATTGGCAGATTTTTTTAAGATGCGAGTGCCACTCTACCATTTGAGACAAACACGAAAACAATAGCTTATTGCTTTTTAAATTCAACTTATAGGCGTTCTAAGAGTATAATCAAAAACAGAAATGTAATACTAAGAGTTTTATAAGTTTATATTTTTTGCCAAAAAAATATGCATTTATCACACCGCACTTTAGTGATACAAATAATTCAGATACACACAACAGTCACACACATGTACACATATGTGTGTGACTGTTGGGTGTATATTCAGATGAAAATTTTAACACATTCATAATACCTTTTATTTGTCCCATATTTTATTTGTCAGTAAATGTTTTACATATATTTCGGCAAATTCTAGACTTAATTTTTTTATATTTTCCTTACCTTACTCATTCATCACCAATATCTATTTGAGTTATTTTATTAATAGACTAGAGTATCTCCACTCAAGTCTACTTCTACGTTCAAGTTATTTCGTAAATCTCATAAACACTACAACTTTAAAGTGAAAATTCACACTATCTTAAAAATACTTTTTGAACAAATCTTACTTTCCCTCTATCTCGGAGCCTTTTTGTTTCTTATCAAAAATGTTTACAATAAAAATTAATCAATATATAATAAAACACATTAAAACATAATAGATGTTATTAAATTTCATTAAAACACTTAGCTGTAGGTAACGGCCGACATTACGGGATTAATGGGTTTTACCTATATAAAACTCGGATTACAGTTTTAATGTGTCTTCATGAAAACAAGGTCTCTTGGTTTTATTTTCCGCTGTAATAAAATTGTAATAAGAGAAAATACATTTGTTAATGTTTTGAGATACTATTGAGTTTATTCGATTTAGGTATTGACATATTCGACAGCCTCCGTGGCGCAGTAGGCGAGTAGCCGGCTGTGAAAGGAGAGGCCGTGGGTTCGATTCCCACACCGGGACAAATGTTTGTGTGAAAGACGATATTTGTGTCCGGGGTCTGGGTGTTGTGAGTCTCTTGTAGTCCCTGATACCCACAACACAAGACTCGTATCTTAGTGTGGGATCGGGGCTATGTATATGACTGTTGGGTGTTATTTATTTATTGAATTGGTGGTAGTCTAGCGTGTAGTGCTAGACTACTTCACATATGTCGCAAATTCGATACAAGCCCCCTGAGCACACGATTGTGACTTTTGAGGTTACGTGTCTTTCATTCTTAATTATAAAATAAACATCTTGATTGATCATGTAGGCATATACAAAGCACTTATGACAGGTCTAAACACAAATGGAAATTCTCCATACGGAATCAGTAATTATGGTTAATAGCGTAGGAACTTGGAATCCTCCGTCAAGGGCTGGTAGGCAGGGATACAACGACCAGTATAGGACTGGAAAAGGAGAAAAAAGGATGACCGGAAAATTAAAGCAATCATGATCTTCGGTAAAAGAAGTGACGGAAGATAATGATCAAGAGAAGGAAACAGGACGGATGTGGAAAGAAAGTAATCCCTAGTCTAGCTAACCTACCAGCCTTTCACTAACTATCTAAGCGATGACGACCCGAAGAAGAGAGACAGAAAGAAACTCCAGGCTTATTTTTTTCGTCATTAATTGATAATTTATAATTAATTAACTCTTGTATAAATCTTAAAGGAAAACATTATAAGAACACTTTCACGGCCGGGAATTTTTCATTAGAAAATTATTCGAAGGCATGTGAAGAAAGTAAGAACATTCAGCCAATGGGCTACTTTGTCGTTACACACCACGAACCTTTCGCCCTATGATGTTTTCTTTTTAAATTGGCTCTGGTTTGGTTCGGCCAATGTTTTTTTGCACTTCGGCAATTCGAATCTTAGTGGAAAATACTATTATCTTTTTATTAGTGTGATTCAAACCACTGTCAAAAGTTTAAAGGTGGAGACTCAGACCTAACCTATCTCATTAGTAGACGAGGTCCGTACCCTGCAGTGGGACAGTATTTAAAATGTACGAGAACCTGAGTTTGTTCTTGTAGTCAGCTATTGTTTTGTTGAAGGAACAGTTTGAAATTAAAAAAATATAATGTAGTTTAATACATATTCCGTAGTATTCGCCGGAAATATTTGAATTTGGATAGCTTTCAAGGTAATTTGAAACATATTATTGTAACCCACATCCTAAGATATTTTCATTTTTACCATCGGTAAATTACTGCCTCGATGGCGCAGTTGTGATTGCGCATGCGTTACGACTGCTGTGCTGAGGTCTCGATCCCCGGGTCGGGTAAAGTGATATTGGGTTTTTCTATCTAGAAATTCTCATTAGCCCGGAGTCTGGAATTGTGTCCGGTATGGCGATAGGCTCGCCCCCTATCACATTATGGGACCGAAATTCGAAAATTGGGTGTACTGGGCACACCTCTACCTACCCGTTCGGGGATAACAGGCGTGAGTGTATGAGTGATAAATGAATGGTACTACTAACACGACTAGCATTTTGTAAGTGATAAAATAGGAAACAATAACCGTAAATACAGCGGTAACCGTAAAATAGAGAAACTATCAATACAGCCGTATTTGCCACCTGTAGATGCTTACGACGTAGTAGAATCATTATGACTATCATACAATATAATTCTCTACCTTGCTCACTAATTAGAACCATTCCAAACATATAATGTCAAACCACAAATTACTGCAAACCGTAGGATTATCATATTAAATTATATTATATTAGTACTTCAATATTTAATAAGCAGCGATAGCCTAGTTGGTTGCGGTACGGACTGTCAAGACGAAAGTCGTATGTTCGAAACCCAAATGGCATACACCTCTGACTTTTCTAAAGTTATGTGTGTAAAATTCTTATAAGAATTTCGAAGGTATGTGAAGTCTACCAACCCGCTAATGCTTAGGTATTAGGCTAGCGTGGTGGACTAAGGCCTAACTAGCCTAACCCCTCTCATTAGTAGAGGAAGCCCGTGCCCAGAAGTGGGACAATGCTAAATACAGGGCTAGTATTATTATATTTATTATAATACTTCATTGTATACTACAATCAGGATAATACCCATATTATTGTGGTTCATATAGGGAATATTTAAAAAAAATTCTTAAGCATAAAAAACCGCCATAAAAACAAATAGCGGTGCGTTTATTGTTATCCATTGAAAAGTTTAATACTTCCCTCGTACCGTATTATCAGATTATAATGTAAATTGTCTCACTTAATTTGTTTTTTTTTTTTATATGTTATCAAGATTTACGTTTTAACGGTGCTGTGTATGCATTAATCCATATATTGATACAATATGTTTATAAATTTATTATAATGCGAAGAAAAAAAATGTTACAATTGATGACGAAAAAAGTAAGCCCGGAGTTTCTTTCTGCCTTTCTTCTTCGGGTCGTTATCGCTTAGATAGTTAGTGAAAGGCTGGTAGGTTAGCTAGACTAGGGATTATTTTCCTTCCAAATCCATCCTGTTTCCTTTCAACTTCTCCCCTCCCATTCCTGACCTTCTCCTGATCATCATCTCCCGTCACTTCCTTTACCGACGATCATGATTCCCTTCATTTTCCGGTCATCCTCTTTTCTCTTTTTCCAGTCCTATCCTCGACGTTGTATCCCTGCCTACCAGCCCTTGATGGTAGATTCCAAGTTCCTACGCCACTAACCATAATTACTTATTCCGTATGGAGAATTTCCGTTTTTATTTTGACCTGTCATAAGTGCATTTTATATGCCTACATGATGAGTAAAGATTTTTATTTTATTTATTTTTAATTATATTTATTGAGACCACGCATCGAATACAAGACGAATTATAAAAATAAGTCCACATTTTGAGAACATATCCAGTAATAAACATAAAAAAGAAATACAGGCTAATTGAATCTTCCTTTAGAGAATTATAGAAAAGTGCTCCAAGTTGAATTTAATGATATGAAGTGCGAGCGTACTTGAAACATATTATTTGTCTGCTGATTAAAATTTTAATAATGAAGTTTTTTTCAAGTCATGTCTAAATTTAAATTGAACTCTAAATTGCCAGAATTCGACAGTCCCTTTTGATTTAATATAGTCGAATACATTTTCATGATTAATTAACATTTTTATTGTAAAAATATATTACGTTAACTTTATGTTTAGTAACATCGTTATGAATAGTTATGATCATGTTAATACTCGCGTGAACGTGAAGGCCAACAATTGATTCCAAAGGTCATTATTGCAAAAAATATGGACTGCCAATTTCCGGTGTTGTGTAAGTAATAAATGACAATAAGTAATATTTGCGCTCGGTAAGCGATTTCTTCTACGCAAAGGGAAAAATAGAACATATATTGCGAATAAAATTAACTACGTGGAATTATGCAAACAAATTATTTAAATATAGGTAATAAGGATAAAATATTTTCTGAGAATTTAATTATAAATCACTAGTTATTAATGTCATGTACAATTTTAGTATTTAAATAAAATTATATATTTATTGCAATAATAAATTTATGGCAACCTGTTATTACTTCAAGTTTCATTATAAATAATTTTTACTCAACGGTTTTCGACTAATCGCCTCAGTCTAGTCGAGACTAACTACTACAACTAGTACAATAACTACTTACAATAAGAAACTGGCGAGAATTCTAAGGTATACAGGTTTACTCACCATGTTTTCCTTCACCGTTAATATACCTTATACATGTAACTTTAGGAAAGTCAGTGTATGCCATTTGGGCTGGTTTCGAACGTACGACATTCGTCTTAACAGTCCGTATCGCGACCAACAAGGCTGCTATATCATATACATGCACTAGGTAAATCCAGTCTAAGAATATACGGAAATATATTTTAATTAAATAGTTAGGATGGGAAGAAGGACCCACTAAGTTACTATTGCAATTAAAACAACCATGATCCTTAACTGTATTCCTTCATAAGCGATCCCTTCACAAGTTTAGTTGCCAAGGTGCTATTTACATCGCAAATGCAATATAATAACTTGGCCTTGTCGGACTAGAATTACGCTTAGGCCTGGAGCAATGCCGGCAAAACCGGTTCTAAACATTATAGCAATGGCCGCAAGCTGTGCAGTCATTGTCAAAACCAGTATATCATGAATAGTAGTCGAATTACAAGTTTATGAATGAAAATGTTGTTTTAGTTGGCTATTAACATTATAATAATAACGCTGTATTTGCTACGCTTGTTTTTTGGTCATTGACTTGGTTTCTGTTTTATAGTGTGATGATGAGTCACATATTTGTATCTTTATTATTATAAAATGATAACGGAATCATGATTTGAATGATGATAATACTAGCTGTTGCTCGCGGCTCCGCCCGCGTGGAGCTCATGTTTGGAAGAAAAAGTATACTTCAGAAGTAAGTATATTTCATACATTTGGACAGAGTGATCCGATTTTGATGACACTTGTTTATTTTGTAATGTGGCCGAATAGGGTATTCTTCAGTTATTCCCATTTAAGTTAGAAGTAGAAATTCCCTACTATGATAGTAAAAAAGGGTATAAAAAGCTAAGATCCGCTTTCGCCTACCTATGTTTGCTTTTAGTTGACCCTCAACGTCCAGCACATCTATACGGTGCGACGATGCAATTTAAAAATAGACTGACGTCGAACCTTAAGTCTGTGCTACCAATCAATTAGTTGCACCGAGGCAAAATTCTTTTTAATAAATTAATGGTCTGGTTATTTTTTGCTTGTGAGTTCTTTTGAGTTAGTTTTAAATTTGACCCTTTGGTCTTACTGCCTGTGTGTGCTGAATTTATTTGTATTATTACGGTGGCTAGACGAATAGATCTATGTAGATGTGGGCTTTTATAATTTTTTATGCTAAAATGAAAATAAACAGAATTATTAGTTGCCGGTTATACCAATATTTATCTTGTGTCAGAATTGAACCCGTGAATATTTACAGCCATTTACTTATTCGATTAAGGAGGTCGAATTTCCAGGGGTTTACGCAATTTAAGTTTATATTTATCCTTAGAGTAGGCAAGTTTTAAATACTCTAAATATTTATCAGTAAAAATACCGTCAGTTTTGTGGTGAGTCAATTATGGTTTCTATTGTGGGTTATTTGCATATTTGAATGTTTAATGACTAGTCTACAACGATGAGTTATTGCAAATAATACGAGACATTTATTTAGAATCCATTTCAAAATGTTGTAGATGTAAACATTTTCAACATAAAATGTCTTCTCATCCATGCATTCTTTAAGAGAAGGATTTTTCGGGCGTTCTGTGTTAACCTTACAAAATACAACATCTTGTCTGATAGTCAGTATTGCTTAAGACAGACAAAATAATAGCGGCACGCACTTAAAAAAATATATCTATACATTTATCTATTTGAAGTCTTACCCTTTTTACTGTCAGTTATACATAATACTACAATATAGTAATATCTGATTCTGTAACACATACATTTTTATCAACATGATTAATTTTACAGATAAATTTATCATAGTATTTTCGTATTTACTCAGACTAAGATTTGTATTTAGAGTAAAGGAAGGATAACATCACCACACCATCAAGCTGTGGAACAGTTTGCCCGCTACCGTGTTCCCTCCCTCCTATAATCCTGGGTCCTTTAGGCGTAATGTGAAGAAGCTAAACAGCAGGCCGGCCTGATTGTGTTGAGTAGCGGGGGACAGACTGTCTCTCGCTACTTGATACTCTATCTGGACGGCACTGCGCTTACCATCAGGTGCAGTGTTGTCACTTTGCCGCGCCAGAATAAAAAAAAATAACACAAATCTGCAGAATGTTAGTCCCATTTGATATCGCATTTATTCGAAATATGTCGTTTACAGCAGTAAATCCCACGCTCGTGTGAGTTCTAGATTATGAGCATAACACTGAAGGCAATATACATAATATATTCATATGATATTCTTTCTAAATATATAGTTTTGTTTTCAAATTTATTTGTCACAATTTTTGGCTTTCGTTGAAATTATTGGCTATTCTACGAATAAAATTGACGGTTATCGCATTTATTTGGTTAAATTAGTTCAATACTGAACCATATTCTTATATTCATTATTTTTATCAATCAGAACACATACATTCCAGTATATCAGAGATGACGTCTAAGCAAATAAAATAAAATGCTAATTTATGCGCATTCCAATTTACTTGCATAATAATATTTGCACTACGTTATAAAGTTGAGACTCACTTCAGACATTGTTCAAGACCATTATAATAACATCTAAATGAGCTCGATCAATAGGGAAAGACACAGCTGTCCGTAGCCTAAAAAACATTAATCGATATCTAATTACATGCTGACCTACCTACCTATTTTTGTCGTCTAACTGTACCATACATTACTTAGCAATTAAACATTATAGGTAATTTAGGTACTACTTGATTTTGCTAGTATTTTTCAATAAAATGATACAATTTTATTGAATTTTTTTTTTGCTGGTGGTAGGATATTCATATCCGCCCGGATAGCGACCACCGTACACAGGGTGAAAAACCCGCCATAGTGGCACACGCAAGTGTGTCGCGTTCCGGGATCAGCCAGTGTACATCCGGTTTTTTGGGGGTCTAGAGTTGGGGTACAATGTTGGGCCATTTTGCGGCCTTCTGAGTACTTTGACAATAGACCCTCGACCGCTTCTTCACCTTCTTGCCCATGGCGTAGTGTGAAGGAGCAGGCCGGCACGATTGTGTTGAGTAGCGGGAGATAGATCGTCTCTCGCTACTCGATACTCTAATTGGACCGTACTGCGCTTACCATCAGGTGAAGTACGGTCACTTTGCCGTGCTAGGATAAAAAAAACGGATTTTGAAATCACAAAATGTAAAATTCTGGTGATAAATAATCATAAATTAATATATACACCCAACAGTCATACGCATAGTCCTGATCTCACACTAGATCAAACCTGTATCGTGAGTATCAAGCACTACGAGGGATTACCACACAACATCCAGATCCGAAACAAATACTGTCACACAAACATTTATCTCGGTGCGAGAATCGAACCCAAGACCTCTTACAAAATTATTCTATATTATGTAACTACTAGATGTTGCTCGCGGCTTCGCCTGCGTGGTAGTTCTTTGAAAGAAAAGGTATAAAATCCATGGAGACATCTTATGCAATTACATCTTTCTATATCATGCTATCCCATAGGAACCGTGCATTTTCCGGGATAAAAATCGATGTCATTCTCAGACCCCTCAACTAACACTATGCAAAAAATCATGTCGATCCCTTGCTTTGTGTAAAACAAAAACGAAACTATCCCATGGGAACCGTACATTTTTCCGGGATAAAAAGTAGCCTATGTGCTATTCCAGACTATAATCTATCTCTGTTCCAAATTTCAACCAGATCCGTCCAGCCGTTCTGACGTGATTGAGTAACAAACATCCATCCATCCATCCATCCATCCATCCATCCAAACATTCTCATTTATAATAGTAGTAAGATGAGAGTAGGACACCGTATCGCTGGTACGATCTATAGACGTTCTTTGTTATGTCACGCAGCATATGGGTCTTATCAAATCATTTTCGTTGTATCTGCAAAAGTAAAGCGTGTCAGTCGGTGACCATATTCCGGAGCGAGTTCATAGATGATATGTAGTATTTTTGCTAGATTCTTATCTTGTGTTAATTTTTAAGTGTTAGTTATACTTCATTTTTGGTGTATAGCGATGGCTAAACTGGAAGTGGAACGGACTGCCGAGGATAAGTTCTGGTATCTACGTTTGTATTCTTGTTAATTCAGCCTCCGTGACGCAGTAGGCGAGTAGCCGGCTGTGAAACGAGAGGCCATGGGTTCGATTCCCATACCGGGACAAATGTTGTGTGACAGACAGATATTTGTGTCCGAGGTCTGGGTGTTATGAGACCGAAAGTCTCAAGTAGTCCCTGATACCGACGACACAAGACTCGTCTCTTAGTGTGGGATCGGGGGTATGTGTGTGACTGTTAGGTGTTATTTATTTGTCATTATAAATTACCTCTCGAGTATTGAGCCTTCAAAAACAGGTATCTAACTGTGAAGTCTACATGGGCATAAAATATTAGCGAGTCCATAGAGATTTTCGTTTCTCATGAAGAGTATCCCCTAGAGTTCACAGATTCTTAATTAGCACGACACAAAGCGATGTTAAAAGGTTTATTAATTAATTACCGTCAAATTACATTCGTTTTGATAAATTATAGCTCCAGCAATAAGTAGGGATATTGCTATTTCTACAAAGAAGTACGACAATTGTACCTCCTCGCTTAATTGTGAGTATTTTAGAAACTTCATGCAAATACGTTTTGTGAATTGTTTACTGCACTAGTTTATAACAATAAAGATAATGGTAAATAATAGTTCAAGCGCAATTTTAGATTCTATTTCTAATGCAATTGTAAGTGGTAGAGCCACGCTGTAGACATAATTGTCTACAGCATGAATGGGCCGGCTCGACCGGGGTAGTACCACTGTATCACAGAAAACCAACGTAAAGTGACAGTTTACTGTCGCGTTTCGTATGGTAAGTGAGATATCCGGAGGCCCAGATTCCCCCTTCCCTTCCCTAATCCCTATTCCTGTCCTTTAAGGCTGACAGCGCATACATGACACTTTCGGTATTGTGGATGTTCATGGGCGGTGGAGACTGGAGATCACTTAACATCAGGTGACCCACTGGCTCGTTTCTCGGACTATAAAATAAAAAAAAATGCATTTGAGTTCTATATTGCCTATCTATTTATTGATTATGTATAATTGTTTTCCTGACAATCATATAGTTAGTTTTATATTACTATTTTTCCTGCTTATTGACTGTCAAGGTTACCGCAGCAATAACTTTGCAAATGCAATTGTTTACACCGTTCGTACATGCTCGATAAACTTGCTCGATCTCGAGCAAGTATGAACGTGTGTACCATGCAAGTCTCAAGACAAATGCTCGAAGCCAACCAAAATGTGCGATTAGAACAAGATTCAAACGTCCATAATTCTTGATCGATGTTCGAAGCAAACATGTTTGTACGTGTAGCCGCGACGTCAAACATGGTAGTCACTAGACGTGGTGATATTTTTGCGAAGAGGATGTGAGTCCGCAGATAAAATGTCGCACTATCGTTAATTTTCTCGGGATTTTGTGGAACAATTTATAAATATGTAGGTATCGGGAGGAAGAGTGCTTGTGGAAAACTACGTTAAAAGAATACTCTTTATCAAATTCAAGAACTCTTTTATGAAACTAACACAGTCAGTGTTCTCTTCTGTAGTTCTCTTCTTTGCAACATTGTCCTAACCCAACGACGACGACACCTTCTTCGCGTAGGTTTTCGCGTCCATTGCTCGAAGAGTTTCCACCCATACTAAACATGTTCGTCGAGCAAACTTTTTACGTGTAGACGCAGGGTCGAGCATGTTTGTAGATAGTCATGCTCGGATGAAAAATGCTCATCGAGCATGAAGCTGCGTCTAAACCCACCATAAGTCACATGTAGCATTGTAGGCAATTCTTAAAAAAAACATTTATATTATACACGTACGATATTTGTAATAACATAGAATATATTTACACATTTATGTAGGACACTACTACTAGCCCTGTATTAAACATTGTCCCACTGCTGGGCACGGGCCTCCTCTACTAATGAGAGGGGTAAGGCCTTAGTCCACCACGCTGGCCTAATGCGGGTTGGCAGACTTCTCATACCTTCGAAAAACTCTCAGATATGCAGGTTTCCTCACGATGTTTTCCTTCACCGTTAAAGCAAGCGATAATTAACATTTTAATACACACATAACTTTAGAAAAGTCAGAGGTGTATGCCACTTGGGTTTCGAACCTACGACTTTCGTCTTGACAGTCCGTACCGCAACCAACTAGGCTATCGCTGCTGCTATGTAGGACACGCATTTTTTAAATAGATGCCAGGTAACAAATTCGTAATATTATAAATAGGAATACTTACTTAGCTTAAGGTCTTTTGTACCAGATTCGTGATAAAGTTTAATTAAAAGTTAAAATGTGCCTTTCATCGAATTAATTTAACAAGGTTAATAAATTAATTATATTTAAAACCAGAGTTTGTTTGCTGCTAACGGGATGAAGTATATCGATTAGGTTGTTGAAAACAAAGTAAGCTGTAGCTCAACCATGAGTTTATGTCAAAAAGTTACGATAGGTAAATTGGAGTCGCTAGCGTTGAAGCGTTGCTTTTTTGTATGGAATGTTTCGTTCCTATAGTAGTAAATTTAATTTTTAACCTAACCGCTAGAGGCGCTATATATTTTTTATTCCACGATAGTGGCAAACAAGCTTACTATACGGCCCGCTATTACTGATGGTAAGCGGTATGATATATTGTCGTACAAATAATGTACGTTTTCGCTATGGTTATAGCTATGGTTAATAAAATAATAATAATACTAGCCCTGTATTAAACATTGTCCTACTGCTGGGCATGGGCCTCCTCTACTAATGAGAGGGGTTAGGCCTTAGTCCACCACGCTGGCCTAATGCGGGTTGGCATACTTCTCATACCTTCGAAAAAATTCTCAGATATGCAGGTTTCCTCACGATGTTTTCCTTCACCGTTAAAGCAAGCGATAATTAACATTTTAATACACACATAACTTTAGAAAAGTCAGAGGTGTATGCCCCTTGGGTTTTGAACCTACGACTTTCGTCTTGGCAGTCCGTACCGCAACCAACTAGGCTATCGCTGCTTATAGCTATGGTTGAGCTACTGCAATAGAATGCATCATACTTATATTTTTATTTTAAACGCCACAGTGTAGATAGTTTTGTCATCAATGGACTGTTATCAATGGACCGGCGCGACCAGGTTTATACCACCCTCGCACAGAAAATCGACACGAAATAACATCTTACTGAATTACATTAAGTTTCGTATCGTGGATGAGATTTCTGGAGCTGCAAACCGTCTCCCCATCCGGCCTACCACCACCTCTTAGAGCAGTCTTGTTTTAATATTACAATACCATTTTGTACCATGAAATCGCATTGTAATATTACAACAAGACTTTTTTTCACGTGGAATCCATTTACGGATCTTCCAAGGAATTATGTCGGACTCACCGGTCTACACCGTCCTACCGACTGAACCCCGCGATGTTCCACTCTCTCCTTTATGTTGAATGTCGCGGGGTACGCAATTGTATGCAGCCGCAACTTCCGCAGGAGTCGGCCTATACAGTGCCAATGACGGTCTGAGGAATAGACCCCTCAGACAGAGCACTGGAAATGTGTGTGTGTGTGTTACTCCACGCTATCATCTCAGGCCTTTACTTGCATGGTATTACAACAAGACTGCTCTAAAGAAGAAAGAAAGAAAGAAGAGCCACCCCGTTCTTATTCCTGATTGAAGCCGGCAACGCAGTCCCATGATATTGAGAATGATCGTGATCAGTTGAGAATACAATGCGTACTTATCAGATCATATAGACCGGAAATTACTATAAGTACTGTAAAGTGTACATACACTAGCCAATCATTCCAACTTTATACAAACCCACTACAATGTATCTTAATATATAAAAACGATTTTCGTACAAACTAATCTTCGAAACCGCACAACCGATTTTAATAAATTGTTGTGTATAATTGTGGTTCCATTTTAAAATATATTATAATAGTTTTGGACTTGATAGGTGGTTGTCTAGATCTAAAAAAACTTTACAACTTAAATTCCGTATACATGGAAGGCGGTCTGTGGCAGGACCAGGCAGGTCTGTTCGGGCCTATTATTGATATAATTAGATATAAGGCATCTATAAATAGAACAAAAGAAGAGAAGAAATATTACAAAACAGGAAAAGTACATTTTTTTTAATAATGGCGTTAACTTAACTCCGTATTATATAAGAAACGCTTTTACCGTCCTAAATTATATTCTGTGGTATTTTCCCTAGAGGGTCTTACCCTTAAAAACCTCAATAACTTGGTAAATGTTTCGAACGTACCTATGAAAAGTTTTGACAGCGCATTTGTGTTTAATAGCATTTTTACCGTGACTGTGTTTATTTTTTGTATTATATAATTTAAGGGATATTAAAGATCGTTAGTAAAGGAGGTCCGTGCCCAGCAGTGGGACAAATACAGGGTAAAATTATTGAATTCCAAGTCGAAAGTCTAAAAGAAGTTTTAGACAGTGTGTAATGAGATTTCTAGGGTTGCTCCTACCTAGCTGCACCTGACATAATGGTAGCAATCATGTTTTTCTTATGATTCAAGTTTGCTATGGACTTGTTTTATGTGTGTATAATGTATGGTACGTTATATGCACATAAACTATTCATGATCACACTTTATAAGATAGATAAATGCACCATAAAGAAATAAGTGCATATTTTGTCTTAATAATATGAAATTGTTTTGCATTACATACGGCAATAATAAATATCAAGGCCACGTTAATAACGAAAATAAAATTGAATGTGCTAATGTTTTACTACTCTCAGGTAATAAAATTATTTAAACTTAATTATTTATATAATATTGTAATATTGGTATTTTTTTATAATTTTCTACTATTAGATTTCCTGGATTTACTCATATGCAATATGGTGACACTTAATGGTTAATTCACAAATAATATTGAAAATCATTTATGGTCTCGGATTAAGAGTATGTAGAGCTCTGAAATGTACGTACTTATTTAGTAAATATTAGAATATACATAGCCGGTAGTGAAATGAGAGGCCGTGGGTTCGATTCCCACACCGGGACAAATGTTTGTGTGACCGACAGATATTTGTGTCCGGCGTCTGGGTGTTGAGACCGAAAGTCTCTCGTTTCCCTGATACCCACGACACAAGTCTCGTATCTTAGTGTGGGATCGGGGGTATGTGTGCGTCTTTTGGGTGTTTATTTATTTATTTAGCTTAGATAGTGTTTACGATTATAGTCCTAATCTGATAGACGAAAAGTTAGTTATATTATGTTAAACTGTTACCATGAAAAATAAAGCAAATGCCAAGCAAAGGTATCGAGTGTGCCGTGCCCGGGAGCTAAGCTGATACAAGCGGCCCGAGTGTCAGAAAAATGTAATCATTACGCTAATAACGATATTACTATATAAAAACTAACGTCTTACTAGATGTACACATCAATTCGTTTGTACTAGTTAGTCCTCATACTGACTATGGTTTGGGATATTTAGAAACACCAATATCACGGTATTTTGAAAATCATCCCTAAAAGGGGCAAACTGAGGTTTGGGGTACGGGGTATGGATGCAATCTAGAGATTCAGGCACAACACCTGAGAGGCTGGACAATCGCTACAGGTGCCTCAGTGCAGAAGACAACTCCTTGGATTGTATACTTCTGCTCCCGAATATAACCTCCACGCAGGCGGAGCCGCGAGCAACAGCTAGTCACGGTATAAAAGTATTAAAACCAACGTCGTGACATGACCTGCCTAAAGTAAACCAAGAAATATTTTCAAACTAGTAAATTATTTTTCTCTGGTTCCCCGATATAATTAGGAAAAAAATTACAAAATTCACATCACATTAGTTTATTTTGGTATATTAAACAATTTTACAAAGCAATAAAAACAGACTATGCATGCACCATCGCTTCGATGTTGGGTCCTATCGCGGCGCAGTTGATGGTTTCGCATCGCTGGCATCGCCAGTTGTTGGAGCTGGGTACCAGGTGCTCGCTGCTCACGCACTCCAGGTGGTACTGGGACGAACATAAACTGCATTTTATTGAAGCACAGCCTTCCATTGTACGGTTACAGCAGGCACAATCCATTTTGAAATCTGTAACAGACGATTGATTGATACACTGCGTCATGGTATATACAATATTTTATTCAATACAAAACAATATACAGACATACGCAGTTTGATAGATTATTGAAATTTTAGAACTGATGAAAATATATTTTTTTGTACGGTTTTAGATGTATGTCTTGGCCAAACGGAATACAACTGAAAATATTATGTTGACTTTGACATAATTATTCTTCGTTCATCTTTTTGTAGTTTTCTTTATTTAAATGAGACAGAATTTTGAATTTCATTTCAACCAGTTTGTAGAATTTGGAAGCGAATGACAGAAATAACTGTTTTGTAGCAAAGAGGATTATTATTATACCAAACCTAAGGTGTAATTTGGTCCGAAATCCTTTAAGCCGAAATCGGAAACATATAGATTTTTATCTCACACAGGTATATATCGTAAAATTTTAATTACTCGGAAAACTTTAGGGGTGTGTTGCTTTGATGCGTGAGTACTGGTACCCTTTTAGAATTTTAAATCATCAAAATATCATCATATTTACAATTTATAATAAGCGTATCCATACTTGCTTATCTAGTATAATAAAAAAATATTATATATTCACATATATATGGTCAAGTTACAAGACTCACTCATACATCGATTTAATTTAATTTGTGATATATATATATTTTTATTTCATTTAGTTTAATTTAATTTCATTCTACGTAAATTATTTAATAATAATAATATAGTTTCATTTGCTTTGGCTTTTGTACATCATGCAGCAATTGTTTACTTGCAAACTGTTTACACTGCCATCAATATTTTTTATAATACTTCTAAGTAAGTAAGTAAGGATACATCTCATCCTCTCCTTGAGGATGTCCTTAAGGAAAGGATGAGATTAGTTAGTTTTAATTCGAAATCTATGTAGATTTCGAATTAAAACTAACCGTTTATATAAAAAAAAACAATGGGAATTTTAAACAAAATATTGATCACCTATTAATACCCTTTAAATTGTAAAACTAATAGCATACAATGTGACATGTGTGCTTGTATTTAATAACTCCTTTGGAATAATTAATTTAAAACAACTGAGCCAAACACATTTTAACCACTTTGTTTTACGTTCATATTAAACGAGAAATATTAACAAAGCTGCAACCAAAGTGTGAATAATGTGTTTCGACATCATTCCTGGATATTTTAGGTCAGGAGAATTTTTGAAGCAAATTATAAGTTACATTTTGTTATATACATTTTATTTGAATATCAAGTAAATGTGAGTTCCCATACACGCTTTCTGCTGGCTTTCAACTAGAAACCACGTTTATAAAATTAAATAAAATTTGGTTCATTTCATTTAACATTCATGTTTTTAATTAATTTGTATCTAAAGTACAAGAGGCCTTGGTGATAGTTATATTATTATTCTATTCCTCATCACAAAGATGCGTTAATAGCATTCCTTAGTGCGGTCTACGTTGGATAGCAAGCCAGTCATAAAAGCAAAGCATTTCTGTAAAATGTACAAATCGTGTGGGATTAATATCATGTAGTAAAATGGAGGATATTAAATAAAATATTCAATACAAAAACAAACTTACGGGCGAATTGTATCTTTTCAAATCAGTATTATTAACGAATAATGTTATTTACCACAATGGTGGCAAACAAGCTTACAGCCCTAATGGTAAGCGGTTACCGTAGCCTATGGACGCTTGCAACACCAGGAGCATCACATGCGCGTTGCCGACCTTTCAAAAACCTATTTACTCCCTTCTTGAAGAACCCCATACTGTAGTCCCCTTGTATTTCATAGTTATATAAAAAATACCAGATAAAAAAGCAACGGGTTGACGATGACGAATGATAGTGCCGAGTGCAAATAGTTATTCACTTTATCTCGTCTTTTTTGTAGAAAAAACTGGACAATCTGAGTGTCCCGAGATTCGTAGTGATTTATTTGATTTAGATCCTCTGAGTGTGCCCTTTTTTCGTATTTGTACGGTTAAAATGTTATTGAGGAAGGCATAATAAAATATTCACAGGTAAATATATGATTTAGTAGGGATCTCATGAATAATATTTATGTTTATTTGAAAGTACTTTTATTAGCAATCTTATGGGATTTTCTTTGCTTGAATGATAGCTACTATTACCATACCATCCATCAGAATATATTTTCTGGGATTTTATATGGAAGTAATGTATTTGTTTAGTTAATATGAAAATAATTTGGAAGTGGTAGAGCCACGCTGTAGACATATTTGTCTACAGCATGAATGGGCCGGCTCGACCGGCGTAGTACCACTGTCTCACAGAAAACCAACGTAAAGTGACAGTTTACTGTCGCGTTTCGTATGGTAAGTGAGATATCCGGAGGCCCAGATTCCCCCTTCCCTTCCCTAATCCCTATTCCTGTCCATTAAGGCCGACGATTGTGGATGTTCATGGGCGGTGGAGATCACTTAATATCAGGTGACCCACTGGCTCGTTTGTCGGCCTATGGTATAAAAAAAAAAAAATTCAGCTAACTAAACCAAAGTACAGCAATTGCATTTTCGTCTAAACTTTATATGCTATTGAAAATAACTTAAAAACATATTTATTAGATATTATTTATTGAATCGATTTTTAAACGGAACTTATTATTGTAACAATATATTACTCCATTTAAATTAGTAATCAGAACCTAGCATCACACATTCATACTAATACTATGTTATGCAAATTACACACAAATACATATATACAAGAAACGCGCAATGCTAAAACTCTTTGTAACAATTATGTCTGATTCGCAAAATCAGCTAATACTCTATTCAAATACTCATTTTCTTTGAATCGTATTCGTTGAATTTTTAAACTTTTTATTGCCACGAATTTGTCGTGTAAATCTACAGTCACCTTTGGCCTTTGACTTTTACAACAATATTTTTACACGTTAGGTCGTTTTTAAATGTAGACCTTTTCGCTTGAAACGATTTAAGTAAAGGACTGGAGTATTTGGTACTAAGTGTGTTTTCGTTGCCATTTTACTGTGTAAAACACTAACAATCTAAAGTGTTTTTGTATTAGACTAAATTTATACATACAACAAGCCAGAGATTTTAATTTTTGTAACTACAATTAAATAACATGAATACTAATTTTGGGCTAAGATCGAAGTGATGATAAATAAATATTTGATAAATAGATCCAACAGCCACACGCAGTCCTCACTCCACACTACATAAAACCTGTATCCTGGGAAGCAAGAACTACGAGGGACTACGGCCCCACAACACCCAAACCACATACAATATGTCTGTCACATAAACATTTGTCTCGGTGCGGGAATCGTACCCACGGCCTCTGGTTTCACAGTTCGTCCGTTGCGCCACAGTGGCTGTCAAATGTATTATAACAATATAAAAATGCTTAAGATCGATATCTTATGAATATTATAACTTTTAATTAAAGGCTAACCGTCCGGGATACAAGGATTCTTGGCGCCACTTAACTAACGCGTATTATTTTTTACTATGTTACAATTAGTCCAGATGTTAGTTTTAGTTAGATTTGGCTGACATTTGCAACATGATTCATGGTAATAATTCAAAGTATTAAATAATAATATACTTCTGTTTCTTTCTAAATGATATATCTTAACATCTTGTTACTTTTATGTGTAATTTTTTTTTATTCTGGCACGGCAATGTGACCAAAGTGACCACACTGCACCTTGATGGTAAGCGCAGTTCGGTCCGATTAGATTATCGAGTAGCGAGAGACAATCTATCGCCCGCAACTCAACATGATCATACCGGCCTGCTGTGTAGCTTCTTCACACTACGCCATGGAGCAAGAAGATGAAGAAGCGGTCGAGGGTCTAGTGGCAGAGTACTCAGAAGGCCGCAAAACAGCCAAACATCGTACCCCGACTTCGGACCCCCGACAAAAACCAGATGTACTGGCTGATCCCGGAACGCGACACACTTGCGCGAAGTTAATGAATTAAATGGTATGATAAACATACGATATATCTAACACAAAGCGACATCATGACTGGGTGTTGTGTATGTTACAGAAGTGCTCTCAAATTATGCGTTGTTAATAATTCTACTACAAAAATACGAAAACACTTCGCCTTTGCACGTTTTTACTCAGCATATGGACAGTATGTTGAATAATGTATGTATGTTCTGTAGTCGTGGTTTTTCCATGTACAATGAAAACGACGCTGCGTATTGTCTAAATTCTCGGTTGTGTTTTTATAGCAATTGATACTAAGATAAAGAGGAATAGGTGGTTGGTGACTTCAAATTTTGGAATATGATTTAAGTTGTTTAATGCCATCCATTTTATTATAATACAAAATTTTGCTTGCAGCTTCGAATGCGTGATTTATTGATGCCGTAGGAGACTGAAATATCTTTAAAAAACTCATTGTTCTAAGCTTCTAATAACGTAAGATAAACGGTAGGCGGCGGCTTTGCCGTGCCCTGGAATTGCAGAAGTCTATGGGCGAAGGTGACTACTTACCATGAGGTGGCCCGTCTGCCCGTCTGCCTATCCATAAAAACACATTAGTGCTTATGGAGAGTAGTTCGCAGGATAATTACGTAGTTAGTATTTTAAACAAATAAAGCACATATGTTTTTTGACATTAGAGTCTTGATTTTTATTGATGAAGTTCCGGTTTTTTTTCCTATATAGCGTGCTATAAAGGGAATATATAAAGCTATAGGGAATAAACATATAAAGCTATATATATATAGCGGAGTCTCCTAACACAGGCACTAATGCTTAAAACCAGGCTCCAGCGACCAGTTATTGTTAATGATTTTTTTTGTAAAGATAAATAAACGTTATTATTATTGTATAGCGTTTGGGTCAGTACATTTCACAGACATTTTTTGTGGATGCTGTCCATAAAATGAGTATCCAATGAATTTTATTAAATAACCAATTCCGAATATATAAATATTACAAAACTTTCATGATAGCGTTTTGATAACAACTACGAAAAACGACTTTTAACGGAAGAACAACAACAAAACAAAGGGACAAATATAAAAAATTTAAAAAACACCTTGATTACAAAAAACTGTTTTTAATAATTATTATTAAACAGAAATCGTAAAGACATGCAAATAGTACTATACTATATTCTAAAACCGTTTTATTAACTCATATTATCGCGTTTTCGGAACGAGCCTGACATCTGACAAAATTACACTGTCACTATAAAGAGCTAGAAAATATTAAATATATAAACATAATTATAAAGATTCACTGGCAGAAAATGGTTCAGGCATTAAGTCCACTAGCACATTTATCATGTATAAGGTATATAAAATAAAATAAAAATATATTTGCCAAAATATACGTGTCATATGTTTAATGCAACCAACACCTAGTAGTGGTTTTTTTATCCTGGCACGGCAAAGTTACCACACTGCACCTGATAGTAAGCGCAATGCGGTCCAATTAGAGTATCGAGTAGCGAGAGACAATCTATCCCAACACAATCATGCCGGCCTGCTTCTTCACACTACGCCATGGGCAAGAAGGTGAAGAAGCGGTCGAGAGTCTATTGTCAGAGTACTCAGAAGGCCGCGAAACGGCCAAACATCGTACCCCAACTCTAGACCCCCGACAAAAACTGGCTGATCCCGTAACGCGACACACTTGTGTGTGCCACTATGGCGGATTTTACACCCTATACGGTGGTCGCTATCCGGGTGCCTATGAATATCCTAACACCAGCAAATATCAGTAATATAAATTAACTATACGTATTTCGTATCGGGCTCAGTGGCGCATCTTGGGAGAGGCCTACGTCCAGCAGTGGACTGACCCCGGCTGATGATGATGATACGTATTTCATAATCAAAAATCTATATTTATCCATGAGGTCTACTCAGTATGTGGTTATTTAAATTTCCTCTTTTTTTGTGAACAGACGTGGCGGCGATGTGGGCGGCGCCCGAGTGTTGCGTTCGACGCCTGACTGGGGCGACGCGGCAATCAGTGGCGAACACCTCTGGTCGCCCACTTCCGTATCCGGAGATTGCTGTTATGTTGGCGACGCCGAATGTCAAGTAACAACATTTTTATAATAATCACGGTCAAACGGGCCTCTACGTGTTGGCTTCGGCCCCACGAACGCCTTCCAAATGTCCGGGACTCTATATTACGGTCTCGTGATTACGGTGTGACAAACATAATAATAATATGTTAGGAAGTTTTTAACAACGCAAAGATGACATTTTACACAATAAAAATATCATTTGGCCAAAAGCCCGCAGATTACGATCAAAACCTCTTCATAGAAAGGCAAAACTTTAAAAATTAAATATCAAATAATAATAATTCTTTATTGCAGGCACACGATCCATATTAAGTACACGAAAATATTATAAATAAAATAATATATAATGTATTATTATTATTTTAATACTACTTAATTATTTATATATTTTTTTAACGAAATTACTTCAAATTCAGTTTAGTTCAGACATCTCGATTCTGACCTTTTGCTTGGTGTTATTGAAAGTGTGTGCACAGAGCGTAAATTGCGGCAAGCATTTTTAACTGACATTTTGTGGTTCTTATGTGACTGGTGCAGGTATGGACTCTAGACTCTCTAGATCTAAAGTGTATAAATGCTGGTCGAGGAACGACAGTGACTGAGAGCTATTTAATAACAAAAGCTCTAATGGTGTTATTATGCAATTATACTTTACGCGTGAAATAAGACTTTACATTGACGTTTGTTAGATAATGCAGTTCTTGCTCGCAAATGCCAATTCATAGGAGATCAGTAAACAATTTTAAACATAGTTTGTTCACATACAAACAAACACTTTTTCACGAACTAAACCCAACTAAAATTATAGTATATGCCTGTAAAATCCTGTCATGACTGAAGGGTAATAACTAACGAGTAACGAACTAAAATGACAGGACTTTCTTAACTTTACTTTGACATTGAATTACAAATTATATTTGAATATAAATTTCCGTATTCCTATAATTTAAAACAAGCTAAAACGTTTTATATAAAAGGATAAAAATATTATGATAGCGGAACTAAAGACATGTGGTCATATTTACAGAAATATATTTTTAATAATAAAGTTTAAGCTTCTGATTTGATAACTTTATAACACGGTAATTATATCTAAACAGTTGTTAATGTACTTAAACTGGTACTTGAAATCCTCAGATATAATCCAACGCATAACAATATGTGTTTTTTTGTATAAAAACATGTGAATTTGCTTAGAGCTTCTTTTTTAAGATAAATAGACATAGACAACAATGAAACATAAGATAAGAAACACATAATATGTAGTACGTAGTAAAATGTTATAATCTCGACGAATTTATTATATCCGTTTCACATTAAAATGTAGTTATATTTCTTTAAATACACCAGTTGTCCTCAGTCTATTCATAAAATATATCTTTTACTTAATTCTATAGAATTCACAAAAGAGCTTTCTTAAATAATTTTGAATGGCGGAATTGGAACGAAATACCTATTCAGTTTGATACAAACAGCGGTGAATCAGTCTGCAAACAGTTCAGCAGGTGCTAGCGGAGCAACAGGGCAAGAAATTGTAATTTCCCCAACTACCATTAACAAGTTTCCTGCCTATTGTGTGGACGGTCGGTCGCAGTTGAATGTAAGATTAATGTCCCGTGCCTGTGCCACTATAACCGTGACGTTGACCCCCTATCGACGATATAACAAAAGCTTGTATTCAGGTTCGTGCTGCCAATCGTTACATAATAATAACAATGCTAAATTAATTGGAAATACGTTTATTTTATGCCTTCACTTGTTTCGTCCTCATGACTGGGTATTTTGATTTATTTCAGTCACTTTTAAGAATTAGCTTTTCACTGTTTTTGTTGTCTTCTATGTCAGTAAACTTAGTTAACGGAAGCTGTATCACCTCTCTACAAAATATATATAGTGATTTGTAAATCAGACCTCTTCGGTGTAAAAACATTTCTAGTTTTTAAAAATATTTCAGACTCTACTATTTATTATACATTTTTATTTATTGAATAGAACGGTACAAATAAACACCACAATTACACTATTCACTGACAATACGTTATATAAATGGAACATGAATTTATTTTATTTAATGAATTAATAAGATTAACATTAAAATACATAGTGATAAATATTTTTATCGATAAATAAGATGTATACTTTCAAGCTTGCCGATATTATAAGATTACGTCCATTTTCCCACCGTTCTCCAAGTATATTTATTTTAATTTAATAAAAAAGTAAATAGCACTGGAATTTTCAGGTTGTTAGACATAACGTTCTCTCACAAAACGTGACCGTCATAATAAAATAGAAAATTGTTATTTTGTACCTGGGATCTGTTTTTACAGATCGTCGCTTTTGCACGGCGCCGGTCTACACATTTCGAAGTTTTGGCTTACGAAAAAGATTTCCTATAAATTATATTCTAACTGTCTTGATTAAGTAAAAGTTATCGTCTTCCGCATTTTAAACATTTGAGGATTCAAAGTTTACATGCACAATACTACTGGAGACTGAATTCTTGTTTTCGTCTAATCAATTCAATGGTTATTTTTAATTCTAAAGATTGACCTTATTATTGACTCTTTCATAATTTCAACTTTCAAGGTTACATAAGAACTCAAAAAACTAACTAGTACCCATTGTTCCCGGGGAATTTTCTATATTCCCCGCTCGAAAAACATTCTAGAAAATTCCCTGATAAATTACCAAATATCCAATTATTACGTCGTATACCACATACCACAACTATAAAAATAGCATAACTAATTTATATTTTTATTTTACAAACGAATAGTGTCCAAATTGTAAACGTTGTTGTCGAGTTTTAATATGTTAATAATGGCGAAGTATGCTGTAGTAAGAACCATGACGAGAATTGTTACACAATCCATCAAATCGTTTCAAAAAACAGAATTAAATATTGTAGGTGTAGTAGAGTAAAAAAAAAAACATTTTTTTATTCTGGCAAAGTGACCACGATGCACCTGATGGTAAGAGCAGTGCGGTCCAATTAGAGTATCGAGTAGCGAGAGACGATCTATCGCCTGCTACTCAACACAATCATGCCGGCCTGCTTCTTCACACTAAGCCATCGACAAGAAGGTGGAAAAGCGGTCGAGAGTCTATTGTCAGAATACTCAGAAGGCCGCAAAACGGCCAAACATCGTACCCCAACTCTAGACCCCCGACAAAAAAAGAGAAACGCCATGAACGAATTAAACCTAGATTATATTGTACTCGTGACTTTTTTCACCCAAAACCCGGAACAATAACCTATTACATCCATAAACTTGAATAGATCATGTTTTAACATCTGATTCATTTGTGATAATCCAGAAACACGGTTCCCGTATGAAATGTTCAGCTTGCAAGATCGTGGCGCATATAGCATGCATCGACATCTTGATGGACCGAGTGCAGTTCACTTGCAAGCCCACATTCCGAGACGTCGGTGTGCGCCAGTACCGAGAGCAGACCGTCACGCACCACCACTGGGTGCACCGTCGTTCGGAGAAGGGCAAGTGCAAGGCTTGCGGCAAGGTGAGCTACCGCACCCTATTAACCCACGCCTGATTCTCATTTCACGCTTATTAGTGTTTGACGTCCGTTAAATTAGTTCTGTTATTTTAGATTTACTTCGTGTGCTATTACCGGTAACTACAGCCAATCTTTTTTTTACTGTCTGGATAGACAGACGAACCACCTGATGTTAAGTAGACACCGCCACCCACAGACTTCTGCAATGCCAGGGCACAGCAAAGCCGCTGCTTACCACAATCCTATCTCACTGCTAATTGTTTCCATTTACTCGGAATCTATTATTCTGTTAAGTTGAATATTTAACGGCAGATTACATTTACTTTTATGGTCATTGTCAATACGTTACTAACAATTTTGCACGAATGTCGCTTGTGTGATTTTATTCTTAAACATTCACATTTCGTGCACAATATACACATATTGAAAGCTTTTTATATACAGTGTGTTGCATAAACGTGGTACTAATGAGAGCTCCACGTGTTCCTGATTAGTAGTTTAGGGTCCATTAGGCGTAGTGTGAAGAAGCACAGCAAGCCGGCATCATTGTGTTGAGTAGCGAGGGATAGATTGTCTGTCG
Source organism: Laothoe populi (assembly GCA_905220505.1). NCBI lineage: Eukaryota > Metazoa > Arthropoda > Insecta > Lepidoptera > Sphingidae > Laothoe > Laothoe populi. The sequence goes on from HG992153.1 coordinate 9,574,993, forward strand.
CTACTTGTTACTCTATCTGGACGCTACTGTACTTACCATCAGGTGCAGTGTGGTCACTTCGCCGTGCCAGGATTAAAAAAAGAAAAAAAAGCATTTACTCAAATAATCATCAATCACCAATAAGTTACTAATCATCCTCCTTTTACGTCGTTTTGTTGTGGATACCACCTTTCTACACAACCTGTATATACATTATTTTTGATGATTAATGTATTACATTATGGCTGTCCGAAATTAAAGCCTTTGCGTTTAAATGTTACCTCATCACAAAGAAATTAAATAGACTTGGTTTGTTGACGAGACTATAATTATTCAGCTCCATTCATTAATATGTAAGGCCAGCAGTAAAAACGTTGTCATGCAATTAACAATTCTAGAAGTTGCCTAGACAGAAACCAATACATAAAAGTCCTCTTGCTTAGGCCAGTTAATTGAGCCGTTAATAATTAAGGATCTGTAAGTAAGTTGGTATGTCGGGTAACTATTAATTGAAAAGATTTCCAACCTTATTGATTTTATTTCCATTTATTTTACAAAATGGTTTAGAATTATTACAAATTATTAGCTATTTTGTGTTGTTTTGTTCGAAACAGATGTGACCATGGGTTTAGCACATATACATTCCATATTACATTTTTCCATTTAAAGTAAATATTTAAGAGCTCTAAGTTTTGATAGTAAAGTGTACGGGGTACCTTTACATCACATTTATATAAAGTTTGTGTTGTTAGTTTACGGTCCGGAAGCCTCAATGATTATACGTTCATAAGTGTCGTCATACTATTACTCTTCGTACTTGACTACAATAGAGTAATGCCAATATTGTGCTCTGTAATTACAGTTAAAATGTAGCAGCGGCTAGAGCGATATTAAGATGTATGGACAGAGTTGCCTACATAAATGTGAAAATGTAAATGAAAATAGTGCCGTTTACCGCCGTGTATAGCCATTTTGAAAACGGAGCTACAGTAATGTTTGTATATAACACATATGCGTTATGAAAAATATCTTAAGTGATTCTTAGATAATTAATCACCTTCATTTTATTTGTTGATTTATACGGTGAAGTATTGTTATTTTTTATTCGTTAAATGGCTAGGCTTGGTTCGTCTGTTGATGAACGCCGTGCCTGTCCTTAGTCAGCTCTAAGACAAACCAGAATTTTGAAATACAATGTACTGTATGACGCTGCATTGCGTTCGTCACTGTCAGAGATACGATGTTACGTCTCTATGTAGAGGTTAAAGTCAGTCAGTCGGAAATTAGATTGATCAAATCAGGACACAAAAGTGCTCCCACTATCACACAGGTACTTTGTTGTTAATAGAAATTGATGAAGCGGTGATGTTGTTACTACCCAGATGGCATTGTATCATCCTATCGATAGGGACAATTGTTAGAGCTAAGTGTATCTAATCCATACAAAATACCTACCATCAACTAAATGTAATTTCTTTTCAATATTTTTCATCATAATATACGCATAGCACTTAAACTACTGACGCCCGTTTATAAAAAAAACGAGAGCAAGGTTTTAAGTATTTTTTCATTCTTAGTTATCTGGAGAATAACTTCGAATAAATATAATTGCTGTACCTGCCAAATATGTTTTAAATCTTAAAGTGGACGCCTCGATGTATATGTTGTACCTTTTCATTACAAACACGCAACTGAAAAATACAAAGCAAATAATTACAAACATTCTTGTGTTTAACCCGCTAACATAAGTAACTACGTGCATAATTAATAGCAAAAAATTCATATATTTTTGTCGACGTTTAAAAATCATGCTTTATACAATTAGACCCTTGGTGAAATTATTATGAATGATTGATGATATGTATCTATATAGCATATTGTACTTCATTCTGCCGTTCATTCAGTCATGGCCGCATTAGAGTCTCAACTCTATAGTCTCGAAATAATTTGCATTTACCTCGAATATAGCTTGCATGCGACACGAACGCTGAAGCACAAACTCCAAGCGAAATTAAAACTTCATTTTTAATGACGTGTTAGCACATCACTCATACAGTTGCACTGTATATCGCCACCATTTTGTACTTAAAATCAAGGCTGCTATACAGCGTGTATTTAATTTAAAACTATAATATTTTCCTATGAAATAGTTTCAAGCAGATTTATCTATGATGTATTGCTTGATTAGAGCTCTACATGTTTAATCTACAATATTTTATAACAATTTATAAACGATTAAATAAGTTGGATATTAAGGACTCAGCGTTTTCATTGCGGTAATTATGTCTACACTTAAATATTTAAATTACAATAAGTACTTTACCCTCGGTAAAGTACATACATCCACATTATTATTTTTACCAATTAATGACTACTCAAACCATCCATTTAGCCGCTTTATGTACACAACCATTAATCACCTACATTTTAAATTCAATAAAATGTTTAGCTATGTCGTACCTACTTCGTTTGCTAATCCAACAAGGTTTGTTTAACTTAAAAATAAAAAGTATTATCGTAGAGCTTATATTAAATTTCATAAATTTATTGATGTAATCCCCGAAGGGGTAGGCAGAGGTGTAATCAGTACACCCACTTTTCGCAGAATTTCGGTCCCATAATGTGATTGGGGGCGAGCCTATCGCCATACCGAGCACAGATTCCAGACTCCGGGCTAATACTGAGAATTTCTAGATAGAAAAACCCAATATCACTTTACCCGAACCGGGGATCGAAACCGAAACCTCAGCACAGCAGTCGTAACGCATGCGCAATTACAACTGCGCCACCGAGGCAGTCTGTCCTGTCTGTCCGAGGAAAACTGTACACCATATTTGGACGATATACAAACAAAATACAATTCAAATTGGATAACATTCGTTTAGAGCAGTACAATGTATATTTATTGGGTTGCCTTATTATACAATTCTGAAACAAAACGACATAACCTATAACTTTAAAATTACGTAATATGTCTAATATGTTGAATAACAATATGTACCTATCTATTATTCTCGTGTCTATACTCACCTTAATGTTTCCCGCGCATTATTCTGCTGCAAAATTTTCTTTATCAACCAAAAGTGTTTAGGTATTTTGTCACGTCTTTTCTCCCGTATATTATTTTCAACATGGAAAATATTTTATGAAAAATTCACGTGACGTTTACTCAATTTACTCATCAAAACACCCACTCACAGCACTAGCTATATGACATAATATGTATTCGCGTCATACCTATAGATAGACACATGGATACAATAAAATTTGCTCAATAGCTATAATTCTCCTATAAATATAGACATTTCTGTGACATTATATGCGAAAAAACCTGATGTATCATTTTAATTGTTCTGAGTTGTTATTAACAATGACGATATACAATAGTACTGCTTTTTAAACTGACATGTTTTATTTACTAATAGCACATAAATATATTAGGTAAATATATGTTAGTAGCAACTGAAAACACATTAGCTTGTAATCAATCATCACTGAATCATTTTCTTTTAATTTTCGGCTACCTAATTATATAATCGTTTTGTAGGTATGTGTATGTGGCTCGCATTGTTTTGTTCATTTTATAAGCACATTTTATATTCATTTTGCATGTGTGTTGCATGGTTGTGTTGCTGTCACAGTCATTCCGGCGCAGTTGCTGCGGATGGTGCGTACCGACATGCCACTCTGTAGACAAGGCTATGCAAGTAGACAATGTCGTTGCCAACAATGTGCGTATATCATACAAAGTACACAAATGGTGCGCTGGTTCCCATGCATGCTGGAAACGAGGATATTCCGTCAATAATAAGCGTTCACCGAGCGCTTTAATTAAAACATATTTTCATAGGAAACGACTACTAATTGACGTCCTCTGAGATATCTGTAATCCAGCTTGTATATTTAACGTTGCTTGCTTTTCATTTCAAAACCAAGCTTTCTAAATATTCAATTTATTTTAGAATTAATAACGACTCATTTTAACTGTGACGTGTTTTTTTCCAACAGTCGCTGCAAGCTAAATTATCGTTCAGCTCGAAAGAGATCGTAGCCTTGAGTTGTTCGTGGTGCAAAGATGCCTACCACAACAAAGAAAGTTGCTTCAACCTTCAGCGAATAGGGGAAGAGTGTTCGTTAGGTACGCTATATTTAGACTGTCACAATTTCCCTTGCAGATGTTTTATTCTATCACGGTATTTTCGCGAACCATATATAATTTTTAAACAAAGCATCTTAATATATATTTTGTTCTTAAACAGGTTGTCAGTCGAACATAACAGTGCCGCCGTCCTGGATCGTGAAACTGCCTAAAAGAGGCAGCTTTAAATCATCGCTAAGAAAGTCACCTAAGAAAAAAAGTGCTTCAAAAAAGAAAGGAAAGGACGCCAAAAATGACCAGCGGACATTTGTGATAAAGCCGATACCCACAGCTAGTGTAAAGCCTGTGCTGGTATTTATAAATCCAAAGAGTGGCGGGAATCAGGGCGCTAAATTGCTGCAAAAGTTTCAATGGTTGCTGAATCCTCGACAAGTGTTCGACCTTACGCAGGGCGGTCCAGGACCCGGGTATTAAAAATTATTTATTATTAACCTTATTCTTGTTATAAATAATAGACAATGAACATTTTTTTATATAAATATAACCAACAGTCACACACATAGTCTTGTCTCCGCACTAGGTCAAACCTGTATCGTAGGTATCAAGAACTACGAGGGACTCCGGTCCCACAACACCCAGACCCGAAACAAATATCTGTCAGTCACTCAAATATTTGGCTCAGTGCGAGAATTGATGCCGCAGCCTTTCGTTTTAGAGCCGGTGCTACGAACGCTGTCAATTATCAATTATGTAGAATAAAACTTTTTTTATCCCAAAATTTACGCATGTACTAAGTACAACCTCTGTCCGAAACAACCAGTACCCAAATAAATCGGTCGAAGCTATTAAAGTCTTAGGAACCGAGGCTTAACTACCGCATTCTATTTATTTTGTTTCTGTTATAGAAAGCTCTAAGGTTTTGTGGGACTAATGTGGGGGCATTTACTGTCGCCGCGCCTATTAGGACATTATTACTACATTTAGAACGCTTTTACGTTGTACCTTATCTATACCTACTAATAGCATTTAATTAATTAATTTCTCAAAGGTGTTAATTATCATTAAATTACTTTTGTGATCTGAATGTGTGAATACTGTGAAACGCTAGATATTATGTAGATTATATCACCTACGTGCGATGTCTATTTAGACCTGTATCTATGCATACGTGTCATCAGGCAGTCGACGCCACGGATAATTAATAGCCTCGTTACTTATTATAGCTCGGTATTTATAATTTCATCAAGTTTGGATCTTAATTAAAGATGTCGACGGACGACTTTCTATATAAATATCACTCATTTTCTTACCGTTACTAACGACGTTGCTAGGATAAAAAAATATACAAAAACTAATTGCCCGAGGTCTCCATCCTACCTATTCAAGTAATTTATATCACCGAGAACTTTGAATGGTAATTTCCCAACATATTATAATATCTCTAACTAAATTGTTTCTTTCGTTTTGTCAAGGGTATATAGTTGGGGTACGATGTTTGGCCGTTTTGCGGCCTTCTGAGTACTCTGACAATAGACCCTCGACCACTTCTTCACCTTCTTGCCCATGGCGTAGTGTGAAGAAGCAGGCTGGCGTGATTGTGTTGAGTAGCGGGGGATAGATTGTCTCGCGCTACTCGATACTCTAATTGGACTGCACTGCGCTTACCATCAGGTGCAGAGTGGTCACGTTGCCGTGCCAGTATAAAAAAAAATGTTTCTGGAGAGAAAAGTAATATTAATATTATATTTCAGATTGGAACTGTTCAGGAAAGTGCCTAACTTGCGAGTGCTAGCGTGCGGCGGCGATGGCACCGTGGGCTGGGTGCTGAGCGTGCTCGACCGCATCGGCTCTCGGCCAGCGGTCGGGGTTCTCCCACTGGGCACCGGCAATGATCTCGCCAGGGCACTTGGATGGGGTGGGGTGAGTTCAAATTATTGACTCTCTGGTGAATCATTTTTTTTAAGGTCCTCGATAGGCAGGCGAGCAGACGGGCCACCTGATGGTAAGTAGTCACCGCCGCCCATAGACTTCTGTAAGCGCAGTGCGGTCCAATTAGAGTATCGAGTAGCGAAAGACAATCTATTCCTCGCTACTCAACACAATCATGCCGACCTGCTTCCTCACACTACGCCATGGGCAAGAATGTGAAGTAGCGGTCGTGGGTCTAGTGTCAGACTACTCAGAAAGCCGCAAAACGGCCAAACATCGTAACCCAACTTTAGACCCCCGACAAAAACCGTACAAATGTACACTGGCTGATCCCGGAACGCGACACACTTGCGTGTGCCGCTAATGGCGGGTTTTACACCCTGTGCACGGTGGTCGCTATCGGTCGAATATCCTACCACCGGCAATCTATATTATTTACCTTTAAATATTAGCAGAATTAGAAATATATTAAAAAACACTAATAGAAGTATGAACATAATTTAAATTTTAATCTAACCTATCTAATGTAACCTGCATACCTGAGAATTCTCATACGAATTTCAAAGGTGTGTGAAGTCTACCAACACGCATTAGGCAAGCGTGGTGGACTAGGGCCTAGACTAGGCCCGTGCCCAGCCGTGGGACAATGGGACAAATGGGTGTTTAATACAGGGCTAGAGTATTGTTTATTTATTTTATACAACATTGATTATTTACTCTTAAGCTCCCAGTCGACATGATTTTTTCGGCATCTTCAACAATCATGGTCATATTTTAGAAGATTGATACAAAATTTTAATAAATTATATTTATAAACCTTCTTATTGAATACTCCTTCTATTGGTATAAACCGTATGAAATCCGTTGAGTAGTTGTTTTATAATAAGTAGAGTTATCGCTAATTTGGCCGACATAATTTTATACAATTTATTTGCTAACATTTAAACATTATCATAACCCTACTCGTGTCGCCAAATAGCTATGCAAAAGCGCAACGAGCCCACTCACATTTCGCCAACGGTTTTCCCACGTTTTAAAATGGATTCAAAGCCATTTCCGGCAAATATCGAATCCCGGATAAATCATGTTTTTCGTACTGATAAACTTGCACAAAAGATTGCTCGACAGTTTTGGTATGAATATTTTATTTTCCCGTTACCCGCTACAGAAATTCATTGAAATGAAATGTTTTAAAATTACGCGTTGATACAACAGTATTATTAAATGTAGGCCGTACGTTCAAATGTCACTAGTAATTTTTTATTAAAAAATCTATAAGTTAACCAAAATAGGTGTTAGCTTTTCATGTATCTAATTTAAAAATTTAACAATTCCAAATGCTCCAATGCGTTGATGTGTTATCAGTTTATTTTTATTTATCTAATTGAATTGGTTGTAATTATATGTATATGTACGAGTAATGTATGGTATGTGCTAAAAATACAATTGCAATATTCAAAGCTAACGAACTACTAATTACAAATTATTCTTGTTTATAATGTTAAACACATGTTATAAGACATTTTAAAAACATTTTCCTATAAAGAAAAACGTAGATTTATCAATTAGTGTGTTATTTAATATAAAAGCTATTTAATTATTCAAATTTGGACGTTTCCTTTCAATGATTTATTTTATAACTTTGTTGACATACATGTGTTAGAATCTTACAAAAGCGTCTAAAATGCGTAGTCATGTCATTAAGACATGCAAATTGACCGAAATTGTTCACAATTCAACGAATATGTTAATATTTATTAACATAATCACGTACAAATGAATATATTTTGGACAAATATTAGAGAGGAAACCTTGCTCATTTATGATCATTTATTGAACTCAAACAGTAATCATCCGTAGACACGAGAAAAGGATGATTGTTTTATAACATAAGTGTAAATCTCTTGTCTGATTTCATAGACCTATGCAAACTTTAGTTGATTAGACCTAATACAAATTAAAGCGATGTAAAGACGACCTATTCTCACTAAACTACATGAATGAATGAGTCAGCGACAGCCTAATTGGTATGACGAACTACAGAGACGAACGTGGTAAAACCAGCGCAAAATATGGCATACCTACACCTCTGACTTTTTCTAAAGTTATGTGTTAATTCATTGTTAATTATCGCTTGCTTTAACGGCAAAGGAAAACATCGTAAGGAAACCGGGAATTCTCATAAGAATTACAAATGAATGGGAAATATACCAACCCGGATAAGGCCAGCGTGGTGGGCTAAGGCTTAACAACTCTCAGCAGTAGTGGAGGCCCGTGCCCAACTGTGGGACTATGTTTAATACAGGGCATGTATTTTTTTTTACAAGAATGACGGAGGGCTATTTCTTTGTGCTTTCTGCAGTATAAATTTGTGGATATATTATTATATCTGTAATTAGATTAATCTCAGATGGAGAAGTGACACTTAGTTGGTGACTAAGAAACAATATGATAGACACTGGCCATCGTACTGTGCTGATTAAAATTATTAACATATTAAATCCCCGACCTAACCCCTCTCTTTAGTAGCGAAGATCCGTGTTCAGCAGTTGGACAATGTATAATACAGGGCTAGAATTATAATAATAAATAATAATACTAATGGGAGGGGTTAGGCCTTAGTCTACCACGCTGGCCTAATGCGGGTTGGCAGACTTCTCATACCTTCGAAAAATTCTCAGATATGCAGGTTTCCTCACGATGTTTTCCTTCACCGTTAAAGCAAGCGATAATTAACATTTTAATACACACATAACTTTAGAAAAGTAAAATTATAATTATTATTTTTATTAAATTCCCGACAGCGTAAAAGGGTGTTGTTCGTAACGCGTTAATGTTCAACAATCAATCAATCAAGGTTTTGCAATTATGAAGTATTATGATATTATATATATGATTGAAAATCAAAAGGACCACAAAATTAATGACTTTTATGCATACCTACAGAATTATCCAACGAATCTCCCGTATAATAGGGTCTTTATCCCTCAAGTTTATTCATCCGAAGCTTTTTTACGTGACTTCATTACAACATTTTATGTTGGTTCCGGTAAAGAATTGTTCAATAACTATATACAGTGTGATTTTTCAAATTGAAAAATGAAATGTCGAGACAGTGAATGATAATGAGTAAATTAAATAACATCTTTAACATATGAATCGGTTCAGTTTTATGTTCGATCCATTAGATTGTATCGGAAGAAATTTGTAGGTACCAGGTCCGTTAAATATATTATACATTTTATATAATTACTATGACTGCTATATCTTTGTTGCTTTTAAATATGGCCTTCAAGAATCTGAATGTAGTAGTAATCTTAACACCTTTTTATACAGACATGTGGAAATTGTTGAAATTACCCGTGAGTTTATATTATCATTAAGAGACCCAGCCAGACTTGAAAAGTTGTCTTTTTATAGTGAAATATTGCGAACAATGTTGGAAAAAAGTATTGCTAGTAACACGGTGCTTTACAGTTTCGCAGCTTTCGCATACGCAATCTATACATAGTATAAAATTAAGTCACCCTCCACGTCTGTCTGTTTCGGCTAGTTCCTTCTAAACCACGCAACGAATTTTGAAACGGTTTTCACCATCATGCAGATAATTTATTCCGGATGGTTTATGTAGTAAATCCTAATTAAATTTTCTTATTTGTGAATAATAAATATATTTCGGAACCAAGTCGCCCAAAGATTTACTTTCATGCTGAATGTCGGATCGCTATATTGTTATATTAAGAACTTCCGTAGCATCGCACATAGTATTTACTATACTAACATGCCGCGTATCTCTCTCTCTCTCTCTCTCGTAAAATTTATTTAGTTGCCATTCTGCATCGATACTAAGTCATAAACACTTTTTGCCCTCCCAAGATAAAGATCTATACAGCATACATGTACATATATCGCTTATGTCATGACTCACGGGATAATTTTGTTAGAAGCGTCGTGCTATATAATTTAACTTTTCCATTTATTTATTGTTTCCTCAATCATACATACAAAATCTATGGTTAAACGCTACTACATCTGGCCTGGTATGTATCCGTAGTTGCATAGAGCTCATTGGAGGCCATATTGAAAATTTTGAGAACCCATTGATATATGTGTAACAAATACCATTTTTAATAGTTTAAAGTGTCTCTCTTATATATACATATACACTCACGCCCGCATCCCATGGGGGTAGGCAGAGACTATTGACTACCACAAGCTACGATCCTGACACACTTCTTTCGCATCTTCCACATTCATACAACTTCTCATACATTTTCGACGGTTGGAGGTACTTCTGATTTGCCCTTTTAGGAGAAGATCGTTTATTTGATTGGAATAAGTTCTCCTCGGGCGCCCTCTACCCACTCTTTTTCTCTTTATCCTGAACAGGGTGCGGCGGTTTTTCACGCCTGGTCAGCTCTACCGCTTATATAAAGCGCAGGTGCGGCCGGGAATGGAATACTGCTCGCACCTCTGGGACGGTTCTGCAAGGTACCTTCTCGATGCCTTGGATGGGTTGCAGCGGCGGGCCATCCGCATTGTGAATGATGCAGACGTGAGTAACAGCCTGGAGCCGCTACAGCTGCGTAGGGATATTTCCTCGCTTAGCGTGTTCTACCGTCTGTATCATGGCGAATGCTCTGAAGAATTGTTTGATCTTATCCCTTCCATACCAGAACCACGCGTACTGGATTGCGGAGCCACAGCTTCGTGGTATCTACTACCCCGGCCCGAACCAAGAGGTTCGCAAACTCGTATTTTTGCCGCACCATCAAGCTGTGGAACAGTTTGCCAGCTACCGTGTTCCCTCCTTCCTATGATCCTGGGTCCTTTAGGCGTAATGTGAAGAAGCTAAACAGCAGGCCGGCATGATTGTGTTGAGTAGCGGGGGATAGACTGTCTCTCGCTACTTGATACTCTATCTGGACGGCACTGCGCTTACCATCAGGCGCAGTGTGGTCACTTTGCCGCGCCAGAATAAAAAAAAAAAAAAAAAAAACTCTTCCAGTCACATTCGCACGATAAATACCTCTCGTAAATCGCCTTTTATCCATCCTCTCCATATGGCCAAACCATCTCAGCATACCTCTTTCTATCTTAGTCACCACATCATTCTTCAACTCACAACGCTCTCTTATCACGCTATTCCTCATACGATCAGCAAGGGTAACTCCACACATACTCCGTAGGGAACGCATCTCCACCGCATTTACTCGACTTTCATGCTTCTTCTGCCACACCCTGTCTCTCTTATATGATAATAATAATACTAGCCCCGTATTAAACATTGTCCTACTGCTGGGCACGGGCCTCCTGTACTAATGAGAGGGGTTAGGCCGTAGTCCACCACACTGGCCTAATGCGGGCTGGTAGACTTCAAATACCATCGAAATTCTTAGGTATGCAGGGAGACCTGCATACTTAATCGGGTAAGAGAGATCTTACCCGATTAAAAATACACGATATACCGTGGGCTACACTTATTTTCTATTCTCTCGAAATTTTTAAATGTTTAAAATAATGTTTCAACTTTTGCCTTGAAAAGTATAAGACAGTAAAATATTTAAAGGATTGCGTAAGAACTGCCAAGAGTTTTCTTCAATATCTATTTTCGCTTTTTGAAATTCTTCTTTATAAATACAGACAAAACAATAAACTTACTACAAAGTTACTATAAAGAAAGCGAGAAACTTTTCAACGTATCTAAATATATTCAAACTATATTAATATTTACAATTTTAAGTTAATCTTCATAAAAGCGAAAAAATTTGAATGAACAGAGGGTGAGTGATAAGCTTAATGTATGAATTGCCAATATTCAGAATTTTATACCTCAATTCCCCGCGAGATCACTTACATGAAAAGGCGGAGACGGGAAGCGAAAAGGCTGCAAGTAAATATGAAAATATCATGATTATCTGCACGAAATGGATAAAGATGATAGGAAGGGATATTGTTACTGATTTGTATTTGGACAAGTGTCGCTACTTTTCTTCTAATTCATTATTCTGTTACATATTAAAAATCAATTCGTAAGAGCGTACACACCTGAATAAACTACGCATACTTGGAAGAAAACACCGATACTGGTTGTTACACTTGAACAAAGGTAAAAGAAAACCTAACTCTTACGAATCGTGGCGTCGCTCGGCGCGTAATATAATGTGAGCGAACTAGTATATATATTTTCGCTACGCACCTAAATATTGCCCGTTTCGGTGACGTGAAAACTGAATCGTAATTGCGGAGCGCTTGACACGCACACAATACCATTCCAACCACCTTCGTATTCCGTGATTATCTGATGAAGCTTTAAGCGAGACAATGAGCTATAATGAGCTTTTAAGCGAAGCATATCGCTTCACTCGTGAATTTTAGTATTCTCTAAACGACAAAACCTCACAACGCGGCGGAATTTGTTAATATTGTGTGAACATAATACGCAAACTATATTAAATTTAAATTTTACTCATTGACTTAGGTCAGGTCTTGTATATTTAGAAAGTTATTACCTACTAGAAGAACATGGTTTTAGAGGCGATTATATTAATGTTGATTTACTCAAAATATATTTTTTTATATATTCAGTAACTTAACTACCTTGAAAAAGTTTAAGAAGACGTTGGAATATAAGCGATATTATTGTGTTATCAAAATTGTGGGATCGATCTGGCAAATTATCCAACATTAAAAAAAATCATTGACACGTCCACAAATTGACTGTTTATTTTCAGGGAATCTATACTAATAATATTAAAAAAGTAAAATAAACCGCGATAGAATCGTAAATTTCGTTTTATTACAATATACTAATACTATAAAAGCGAAAGTAACTCTGTTTGTTTGTTACCTTTCACGACTAAACGGCTGACCAGATTATGATGAAATTTGGCAAGGAGATAGGTTATATCCTGGAGAAGGACATAGGCTTACTTTTTTTTCAAAAAACGACCTTGAAAAGGGTCAAATAGGAGTTCAAAATTTGTATGGGAAATCCATAATTCTTCGACTTAGGGTTCTGAAAATTCATATTTAGGCTTTATGTAAGAAAAAAGAAACACGTGTTTGTCAACGTTTTTGAAAAATCATCCCCAAAAGAGGCAAAGTGAGGGTTAATTATGAGGTATTCTTAGATATTATTTATGAGGTATTCTTTAGATGCAATCTCAAGATTCGGCCACAACACCTGACAGTCAGGACAAGCGCTACAGGTGCATCAGTGCATAAGACAACTCCTTGGATTGTATACTTCTGCTCCCGAAAATAACCTCCACGCGGGCGGAGCCGCGAGCAACAGCTAGTATATATATATATATATATATACTAGCTGTTATATATATATACTATACGTTATATATCAGTCAAAAGCTTCATCAATCAGATTGTAAATACGTAGATTTACAACCTGACGCACACATAGCAGACGTTGGACGAAGTACCAAAATATTTATATAACGATGAAGTTGTGTCACAAAATTGCTACTTAAATTTTCATATTATATCCTCCAATATCGACAATACGACAATATGGCTTACGCATTTTCCATATTGGCATCGACATGGGTCACAATTTCGTACTAGGTAGATATTATTTGCAGAAAATTTTATTGGGACTGACATGTGTAATAATTTTACTCTTTTTACGATTTACTTAGTTTATTTCCCTTTTTACAAATACAGAGGACATGTCTGGTCTTATATTTTCTTCCTTTTACATATGGATCCATTGAATTCGGGGATTTTGCCTATGTTAAACTGGACTGACGTCTCCGAAGTACCTAACTATATTATTAAAAATAACGATGTAAAATTAAAATACTGAAAATAAAGAAGATATTGCGACTAATTATTACTATTAAAACAAAAAAATATTATTAATGTTTTTGTTAGCCTCCGTAATAAAATGAGGATTAATAGTTCCAACTATATTTAAATAGTAAATACAAGTTAGTCAATAATTTTGTATTTACTAAAGTGTTTGTGCTAATATATATATGGAGTGTATTATATATGGAGTGAAATGATACAGCAAACGCCTTTGGACTCTATACCGCTGGCAAGTAATTCAGAGAGCAATAGGTACAGTCAGCAGCAGATATATATGAGCACATAATGTGTTCAAATAATTCTATACACCCAAGAAAATCAATAACATCTATAGAACATAAGTAGTCAAATTATCGTGAGCATCCATGGCGTCAAAATGATCTACACACTCGATTTTCAAATATTTGTAAACAAATCTTCACAGTAGGAATTGTCAAAATTCTCTAACCTATACGTACAGGGTTGTGCGTATTTAAAATAAAAATAAATAATATTTGATCTTTGTATGAAAAAAAATATTGCCTTTAAAAGATGAGATATTCACGATTGTAATCTTTGTCACCGAAACTTTATGGCCTCGGCTTAGTAAACCCTTTCTGACTAACCTTGTATATCTCATATAATATTATAGTGTTTTTTTCGACTATTTTTATGATTCCCCATCTAAAATTTGATTCGATATATCGAAAAAATAATTCCCTAGAAGTTATGTACAGCCCTTATTATTAATTGTAAGTACTTTCCCAGAGCGAGAAAAGATTTTCCATACAAAATGTACGTAAATACAATAAACTTTTTCTTAAGTTCTATTACGCAGCGGCATTTCATGCTATCACATTGTTGATTTTTTTTATACTATAGTCCGATAAAAGAGCCAGTGGGTCACCTGATGTTAAGTGATCTCCACCGCCCATGAACATCCATAATACCAAAAGTGTTATGTATGCGCTGTCGACCTTAAAGGACAGGAATAGGGATTAGGGAAGGGAAGGGGGAATCTGGGCCTCCGGATATCTCACTTACCATACGAAAGGCGACAGTAAACTGTCACTTTACGCTGGTTTCCTGTGAGATAGTGGTACTACCCCGGTCGAGCCGGCCCATTCATGCTGTAGACAAATATGTCTACAGCGTGGCTCTACCACTTCCAATTGTGATGTCTAACTTACTTGTAGTATATTTTTTTATAATTTATTGGATACTGCTATCGTCTAGTTGGTAGTGGTTTGAACTGTCAAAAGTAGTATGTTCGAAACTAGCTCAAATGGCATACACCCCTGACTTTCCTATGGTTACGTGTGTATTCATTTTTAATTATCGCTTGCTTTAACGGTGAAGAAAAACGTAACGAAGAACCTTTTTTTGTTATCGTGGAGAAAGCGTTTCAGTACTGCCGCCCGCCCTGGGGGTGGTTGATTCCAAGCAATGTCAACTTGAAAATGGATAATTTAAATTGGCATTGTAATCCCTATGAGCTATTCTAACTGAAAGTGAAATCATGTTCGTGAAATAGTTTGTCCCATTTTTGTCCCCAAAAAGGGACGGAGTTATCACGCTTCTAACAGTCATAGATCAATCGATCAGAGGGTGCAAAATAGGCACTTGACGGATGACTTGTACTATTGTATTATTTCACATTCTTTGTATTGTTTGCCACATAATTTTTATACAATTCCTATTTTTCTTTTTTAAAGGAGTAAGTGCCCGCTTGTTGAAATGTCAGGACGCATACAGTGTTATCGTAAAAACACTTCCAAAAATGTCAATAAATCTACTGTAATAACTTGAGGTTAAGGTAGGTCCCGCATTAGGCCAGCGTGCTGGACTAAGGCCTAACCCCTCTCAATAGTAGAGGAGGCCCGTGCCCAGCAGTGGGACAATGTTTAATTCATAATTAGTAATAATAATAAATAAAAAAGGTAGATCTGGCGATAAGCTCTACTACTCAACATCAGGAATTAACCAAATTTATTTTGTTTCAAGGAAATTAGTTATAAAATAAACGCTTTTATACAATACTAGCTGTTGCTCGCGGCTCCGCCCGCGTGGAGGTTATTTTCGGGAGCAGAAGTATACAATCCAAGGAGTTGTCTTCTGCACTGAGGCACCTATAGCGATCGTCCTGACTCTCAGGTGTTGGGCCTGAAGCTTTAAATTGCATTTGAAGAATACCTCATAAGTTAATATATAATAAGGGATGATTTGGTAAAAACGTTGAAACACGTAGGTATTTCTTAATTTCTTACCAAAAGCCTAAATTTGATTTTCCAGATCCCTAAATTGAGGTATTACGGTTTGCCCATACAAACTTTCAACCCCTATTTCACCCCCTTCAAGATATTTTTTCGAGACATAAGTAAAAGTTTTTTATTCATAAAAAATACACCGACTTCAATAAAAAATAAATTATGCGTCCCTATACATTTTTTTTTATCCTAGCACGGCAAAGTGACCGCACTGTACCTGATGGTAAGCGCAGTGCGGTCCAAATAGAGTACTGAGTAGCGAGAAACGATCTATCCCCGCTACTCAACACACTCATGCCGGCCTGCTTCTTCCCACTACGCCATGGGCAAGAAGGTGAAGAAGGGGTCGAGGGTCTTGTGTCAGAGTACTAAGAAGGCCGTAAAATGGCCATTGTACCCCAACTCCAGACCCCCGACAAAAACCGGATGTACACTAGCTGATCCCGGAACGCAACACACTTGCGTGTGCCACTATGGCGGGTTTTTCGCCCTGTGTACGGTGGTCGCTATTCGGGTGGATATGAATATCCTACCACCAGCCAATTTGAGGGTTGCCCTCGATTTTTCTGAGATCCCATCATCATATCCTGACTTGATGCCAGTGGGACCACCTGGAAAGTATTCCTTTATAAACAAAAAACTAATTTCTCGAATCGGTCCAGGCGTCTTCGAGTAATCGGGGAACATACATAAAAAAAAGATTCCGTAGAATTGAGAACCTCCTCCTTTTTTGAAGTTGGTTAAAAAGATAACCTATGTCCTTCCCAGGATAAAATCTATCCCTCTGCTGATTTTCATTAGGATTCTTTCACCCGTTTAGTCATGAAAAGGTAACAAACAATAATACAAACAACAATAATAATTTTGCTGCGGAGATATTTTAAAATTGTTATATCTCCTAGGATATTCATTGAAATCAAATGACGTAAGAGATGTAACTTTGTCCAAAATTAAATACTTGTGATAAATAAAGTATTTTTTTGGATAAGGATTAATACCATGTTTATAAAAAACCCTGCCCACATACAATTGTTTCAGAACAAATTCGATAACCATTTAAAAGGTCGGTGAGCCAACCGAAAAAGATAAGACATATGCTATCGCAGACTTTTTTAGAACTTTTCAAGAGGAACAATTCCGTGATACATGGTTGTTACATAACTTTAACCGTTTACGTAGCGCACGCAACGGAAGCTGTCATAAATTATTACTTTTTAAATAAAAATAAAACCGCCTTCAAAAATACCCAGACACAACTAAAACGCAAAAAATAATTTTAGTGGTACAAATATAAAGTAGGTACGTTAGAGTACCAAAAGAAAACACCACTGAAAGAGTCACAGAAAAGCAAAATTAGCAGTTTCGTATATTCGGACAGCATATTTTTCAAGTTATTTTGGTTTTAAAAACAAACTATTCAACCCATGTTGATAAAAATTCTATAGGACCAATCTGGAAGCATGTTCTCTGTAATAAAAGAAGAATTTTCTAAATCGGTCAATAAATGACGGAGTTCTGAGGATACAAACATTAAAAAAATACACGTCAAATTGAGAACCTCCTCCTTTTTTTTGAAGTTGGTTAAAAAGGAATAAATTTTCCCCGTTTATACAACATTTTTCATTGCTGCTCCGCTTCTATTGGTCATAGCGTGATGTTATATAACCTATAGGGCTCCTCGATAAATGGTCTATCGAACACTAAAAGAATTTTTCAATTTGAACCAGTAGTTCCTGAGATTAGCGCGTTCAAATAAACAAGCTCTTCAGCTTTATATATAAGTATAGATATAGATTTAAAGGGATGTATTTATTTTCCACTAAAATTTAAACTTTGCATTATTTTTATTTATTTATGTGGCTCCAATAATACCTCACTTTGAGTCACCTAAATAATTGTAAATACAAAAGTTTAAAATAAAAGTAATTTGTTTCAACAAAATATATGATGACGAAATACATAATTTTGGGCTCTGCCACTGTTGGGTAATAAAATTAAATTTTACACAACTACACAATCTCCAGGATAGTTCCTCAAAAATTGAAATGAACTGTTGCATCTGCTCATTGTGATGTTCTTTGGTCTTTGGCTTAGAAAAGGGATCGATGGCATTAGTGTGCGGAAAATGTATTTGGAACATATGTCAATGCCTATGAGTAAGCTTTTTAATATGCATGCGCAAACACGCATTTAGATACTAACATAGAAAACCTGAAACATCAGAAAAGTAACCTACGAGTAAGCTTTGTTATACACAGACGCATACACGCGTATTAACACACATTAAAAAATACATAAACCTAGAATATAATATACTGTGTAACGTATTCTATCTCATTTTCTTGCCAACTTATATTTATGTGATTGTCTCTTAGTGGTGATGTATTTAAAATTTTTGTTTCATCGAGTTTCAAATCACAGCGATTTTAAATTTTTATAATTTTAATATTTTTTAACTTCAAAAGAATATTTGTGAGATTAATTAGTGATACATTCCATGTGGGTCCGCTGGTAAAGATTACTTACGGAGAAGACAAAATTGAATCACTTTTGTTTATTTTTTAGCACACCAACAGAATGCTTACATATAAATTCAATTGACATATTGTTAAACTAATTATTTAAAATACAATGTAATCATACCAACCATAGGCATGCATGACATTATTAATAATATGGATAATTTAATGCTACATTACAAGAATCTTAAATAGTAATTTAGATCTTACAAAAAAAAAATTAAACATCTAAAGTTACATTATGTTAACATTATAATAATACACAACGAATTTATGACAGCTATGATATCTATATCTTTATTTAAATATAATTCATAATTATTTGGCTTTAGATTTGGCAGGTGAGTAAGGAGCGCTTGAATGAATCGTATGCGTGGGAAAATATATCAGTGGATATATTTTATTTTGATTTCATATAATTTGGATAGTATTCAAGTAATTCGAAACAAAGATACGTCACTGACGTCATACAAGGAATGAAATCAATATTTGACTAGTATTTGATAAAATAAATCCATTTGACAAATCATGGCATTATAATAATGTTATTCCAAACAATTATGAGTCTAAATACATATATATAGGATTTATTATTCGTGTTTGTTGTTAATTTGTTCTGTAAATCTGCTTAGATACCAGATTGTTTATCATAACAACGGCCTTCAGTTTGCTACTAAATATTTGACAATGTATGTGCTCAATTATAATTGACAGATTGAGTGCTCACAACATTTAGAAACTTTTGGTGTGTAGATCATTTTGGTCACTTTGAGTGTGTAGTACTATATGAACACCTTGGTTGTTTAGCCACTTCTGCTGCTGACTGTACATATCAGCTGTGGTATGTGTAACATTTAAAATTAAAGTAATAGTTGCAAATTCTATCTAAGGCTGAATATGAATAAATAAATCGGGGAAATATTTTATGATACAAAAATTAACAATATTTCGTAAAGTTGAAATAATAATGTATGATTTTTTTACAAATTCCCAGATACTAAAAATACTCACCCACCGGAACCGTGAGTCTTTCATTCCAATATTGGCAAAATCATCGAACACCGATGGAGCCATATTCTAAAATGGGATGGGATTGGATTACAAATTATTGAATTCTTGCGTTTTCAACCTAAATGTGCAGTTTTAAGTAAAGAGAATTCGCAATGAAATAAAATCCACATGAGTTATGTGTATAAAAGTTTTTTAATTCATAAAAAGTACACCGACTTCAATAAAAAACAAATTATGCGTCACTAAAAATTTGTGGGTTGCCCTTGACTTTTCTGAGATCCCATCATCAGATCCTGACTTGGTGCCAATGGGACCAGCTACGGGAAGTATACTCTTTTAAACAAAAAAAGAATTTCTCGAATCGGTCCTGGCGTCTTCGAGTAATCGGGGAACATCTTAGATACATAAAAAAAGATTCCGACGAATTTTTAACCTCCTCCTTTTTTTGAAGTCGGCGGTTAAAAAAAGGCTCGTTATTTTAGTTGAAAATCTTAAAACAAAAGGAATATAATATTGTTGCGTATGCTGAAAGGCTTTCTACATAGTATTTTTGACTGTTTTTTGCAGGAGCAATATAATAACGTATAAATTACACTCATCATCTATTATGAATAATTATAGAAAATATGTTTTAAGAGAACAATGCGTCATCGATACTTGTTAATAGTTTCAACAATAAACCACAATGTAACTTACCTTAAAAGTCGGGTAAAGTTGTATTGTTTCATTAATTACTTACTCTGCGTTCATTAACTCCAAAGCTGAGCTCTTAACTAATGAATATATCGCGTTACTAAAACTTTTGAACTTGAAACAAAGAGGGGCCGCCTAGTTCGGTTACAAATGATCTCATGTGAAAACTTTTGTATTAATTAAACTCGCCAACGGAACCTGTAACGATTTATCTTACAAATTAAACTTTTATTAGTTTCATTATGATCTGTTAACATTATTGCATACATTTAGTGGCACACGCAAGTGTGTTGCGTTCCGGGATCAGCCAGTGTACATCCGGTTTTTGTCGTGGGTTGGGGTACGTTGTTTGGCCGTTTTGCGGCCTTCTGAGTGCTCTGACACTAGACCCTCGACCGTTCATCTTCTTGCCCATGGCGTAGTGTGAAGAAGCAGGCCGGCATGTTTGTGTTGAGTAGCGGGGGATGGATCCTCTCTCCCTACTCGATATTGTAATTGGACGGCACTGCGCTTACCATCAGGTGCAGTGCGGTGACTTTGCCGTGCCAGGATAAAAAACAATTGTATTGTATCACCTTTCTTAATCGGACAAAAAAGTTCATTTTTCTAAAATTCGTTATATTGATGAAATAATGAAAGGCTGGCATGTAATCTGCTCCTTGAGAAATTCATTGTTTTGCTATTATTCCATAGACTAATTTAAAAAGTAACGTTTTATGTCACAATAGATATGGCTGCTTGAATCTATTAAATAAATTATGCTATCTTGTTCCAAGTGACCAAACATACATAACTTTATTACTAGATCTACCGAATTTGGATTCGTTGGAATGATCTTAGCTTATAACTAATGAACGAACTTTAAAAGACTAAAAAATCAAAAAAAAACAAAAAATATTCCTTCGACACATAACACAACTGCATCAAAAGTAAAATATTACATAATGTACAGGGGATACAGTTTTTATATAGTGTAACTAATTTAGTATTAACTTGATATAAAATAGTTTTAAATCGCGATCGCAAATCAGGTAAAAATAAAAAGCAAGAGTAGTAGGTCACTACAATAAAAATACAATGTTTTTCAATAAAAATGGCTGTCCCTTTTTTATACAAACATATACACTCACTGTAATAATCTGTAGGCAGAGGTGTAACCCACTTTTCGCGGAATTTATTACGGTCCTATAATGTGATAGAGGGCGTGCCTATCGCCATACCAGGCACAATTGCAGACTCCAGACTGATACTGAGTATTTCTGAATGGAAAACCCAACATCACTTTACCCGACCCGGGGATCGAACCCGAGACCTCAGCACAGCAGTCGTAACGCATGCCCAATTACAACTGCGCCACCGAGATAGCTTCTTTTTATATTTACTTTTTTAGATAAGCATGTAGTCTCAATTGATACATCGTGCATTGTGCTATAAATCACTGACATCATTTATGGACCAAAGGTAGCATATTTAAACAGAGCTGAAAGACACTTATTTAAATTGTTTTTACTTAGGGCTACGAAGATGAACCGATATCCAAGATTCTGGCCAACATTGGTGAAAGTGACACAGTGTTGCTGGACCGATGGCAGCTGACAGTGGAGCCGAACACAGCTGCCTCTGGAGAGGACACCACCAACGCCAAGCCAGAGCTGCCTCTCAACGTTGTCAATAATTATTTCTCATTCGGCGTCGACGCTCACATCGCCCTGGAGTTTCATGAAGCTAGAGGTAAGAATTATTAACCGGTCATGTATCATCCGGTTTTTTTTATCCTAGCACGGAAAAGTGACCGCACTGCACCTGATGGTAAGCGCAGTGCAGTCCAATTAGAGTATCGAGTACCAAGAGACGATCTATCTCCCGCTACTCAACACAATCATGGTGGCCTGCTCCTTCACACTACGCCATGGGCAAGAAGGTGAAGAAGCGGTCGAGGGTCTATTGTCAGAGTACTCAGAAGGCTGCAACATGTCCAAACATTGTACCCCAACTCTAGACCCCCGAGAAAAACCGGATGTACACTGGCTGATCCAGGAACGCGACACACTTGCGTGTGCCACTATAGCGGGTTTTTCACCCTGTGTACGGTGGTAGCTATCCGGGCGGTTATGGCTATCCTACCACCAGCTACCAGACAAAACTGGCAATACTGGCCCTTATTGACATGCGTGTTAAGCGTATTTGTTACGTGTATATTATTTTGTCTCACTTCTTATTACCTTTTTCCGAACACCGGTGTCGCTGTGATGCATAAAAGGTGAATTTCTAAAAAAGTATCTTACATATTTCGAAACAAAAAATGATATTGGCTTTTTCTATTTCTGACTGTGTAAGCTTTATTGATCGCAAATGGGTACACCTAATTGGTGTGATTATGTATGAAATAATAGACCCAAATTACCCCAAGTATAATATGTAGGTACCGATATTATATCTTAAATAAATAATTGTGCGTAACCTATGATTAAAGTTCGAGGGACTGTAAAGTCCTAACATTTGTATATATAGCTACTAGCTATGTATGTAATTGTTGTTGAAACTCAATTGTCCTGCCACAAACGTACTAAACTAGATGCTGCTCGCGGCTCCGCCTGCGTGGAGGTTTTTTTGGAAGAAAAGGTAAACAATTCACAGAGCCATCTTAAGCTATTACCCCTTTCTATAATATGCTATCCCATAGGATGCGTGCATTTTTCCGGGATGAAAAGTGGCCTATGTCATTTTCTGATCCCTAAACTACCACTATGCAAAAAATCATGTCGATCCCTTGCTCTGTGAAAAACTTAACTATCCCACAGGAACTATACATTTTTCCGGGATAAAAGTAGCCTATGTGCTATCCAGACTATAATCAATCTGTGCCAAATTTCAACCAGATCCGTCCAGCCGTTGTAGCGTGATTGAGTAACAAACATCCATCCATCCATCCATCTAAACTTTCGCATTTATATTAGTAGGATAATGGATCAATAAGCATATAAACATTATTATCGTTCACATTATACAATGCTTTTACAATATCTGCTTGGCACAGCTGTCATGCAACCACAGTCTTTATAAATTGACCAAACCGATGCCAAACGTTTCAAACAGATTTACTGAATTGGTGCAAATATTATTCAAGGGAATAAACTTTAGGGAAATTCATTTCCTACTTTATACCGATGTTAAAGTAAAATCCCCACGGTATCATCTCGGGGTCGAAGAAAAACAGTGAATAAATAAATACCGAAATAAACTTCGTGGTTCAGTTTCTCTTTGTACTTTGTGTTAGTTTTATGTGGGTAATAGTTTCGTGAAACATTACAAGCTAAAGTGTTAATGGTCGGTAATTCGATATGTATGCGACCTGGTTCCGTTGCCGAGGGTGGAACACTCTTTTTAAAGCGTTCGTGTTACTCGGGGTGCGTGAATGTATATTTTATAAAAACTGAACGCGATATGCTTGTATAGCGTAATACGTTCTTACATTATGACATTTAAAAAACAGACTGATATTTTTTTATTTAATCAAGTTATAAATTTGTTTGACAGTTTCTATTACTTATTATAACGTGTGACATGCAAACCATGGACTTTTTATAACTAAGTGATTGTTGAAAAGAACTCATGCAATAATAAAAAATAATCGAAAAAAGTTTATTATACTTCGGTGGCGCAGTTTTAATTGCACATGCGTTACGATTGCTGTACTGAGGTCTCGGGTTCGATCCCGGGTCGGGTAAAGTGATATTGGGTTTTTCTATCTAGAAATTCCTCAGTATTAGTCCGGAGTCTCTGCCTACCCCTTCGGGGATTACAGGCGTGAGTGTATGTATAAAAAGTTTTTGTACAGAGGCGCACCCAGAGAAGTTCAACTCTCGAATAAGAAACAAGCTGTTCTATGGGACAGCGGGAGGCAAGGATCTCATGCAGCGCAAGTGGAAGGGTCTGGCGGAGTTCGTCACCATGGAATGCGACGGCAAAGACCTCACGCCAGTGCTTAGGGAGCACAAAGTACATGCTATTGTGTTTTTAAACATTCCAAGGTAAACTCCCTGGTTGGTATATACCAATACACTTTATAGCATCTATACGTTCAGTACCATTCTGTTATAGAATTTCATAATAATACTAGCCCTGTATCAAACATTGTCCCACTGCTGGGCACGGGTATCCTCTACTAATGAGAGGGGTTAAGACTTAGTCCACCACGCTGGCCTAATGCAGGTTGGTAGACTTCACATACAGCATTCAGCTTCTTATGAGCATTCTCAGGTATGCAGGTTTCCTCACGATGTTTTCCATCATCGTTAAAGCAGGCGATAATTAACAATGAATACACACGTAACTTTAGAAAAGTCAGATGTGCATGCCATAAGGGTTTCGAATCCGTACCCCTACCAACTAGGCTATAGCTGCTATGTTATTAGAATTTCATAGCACATTAAACACACTTTTACTAACGTCTGTGTGTACGAAGTGGCATTACAAGTGTCTCCAAGGACATGTTCAATATTTTATGTATGACTAGATGTTGCCCGCGGCTCCACCCGCGTGATGTTTATTTTTGGAAGTAAAGGTAGACAATCCGTGGAAAGCTATTACACCTTTCTATATTTTGCTATCTAATAGCAGACGTGCATATTTCCGGGATGAAAAGAGGCCTATGTGCTATTCCACACTATAATCTATCCCTGTGCCAAATTTCAACCAGCTCCATCCAGCCGTTATAGCGTGATTGAGTAACAAACATCCATCCATCCAAACATTCGCATTTATAATATTAGTAGGATTACAAATATTCTATATTTACAGTTACGGGGGTGGCACCCACCCTTGGAACAAGTCGGGAGGCTCTTTTGAGCCTTCCACCGAAGACGGATTAATAGAAGTAGTAGGATTAACCACATATCAACTGGTAAGTACCACTGGTGACCGATCGATATCTTGAATTGCTTTCGTTCACGAAAACTTGTTTTTGGTGGCTCTGATATCATGTGTATATAATCGTTTTCAATATTTAAAGCATTTTATTATTAATTCCACTCTTTTAGTTCATGGTTTGCAATTTAATAATTACTAAAAATAATCGTTAATAAAATAACTTTTTCAAATCCGTAACAGTTATTAAGAATATTTATTTATTTCGTATGATCCAAAACTATAATTCACAGTCTTGAATCCCATCATGAAAAATACCTCTGATTGCAGTCGTTTAATTACTATTAGTAAACTATTTATTGGTATAGTTAGTATTTACATCCTACAAATGAAGACAGATTTTATATATAAGTCAAATGCGAGAAGGCAGTGTGCCTTTTGAACCATCCAAAAAATAATTTTAGGTCCATTTCTCCTGCGGATTTCTCCCCAGGATTATTGGATATCTATAGTATATGCCATTTGTATTAATATGAATCGCTTTCTACAGCCTTTATTACAAGCCGGAGGGCATGGCACGTGTATCACGCAGTGCAAGACGGCGAAGATAGTGACTACGAAAGTGATACCAATGCAAGTGGACGGCGAGGCGTGTAGGTTGGCGCCCTCAGTCATCACACTGTCTCGTTTGAACCAGGCTACCATGCTCGCTAAGCGAAAGCCCGGCAGGACTATTGCGCCGTAAGTTATATATCAAAAATATTAAAATTAAATAAACTACTTGCGGTGTTTGTTATAGTCAGATTTCACCAACTGCTGTTTGATAATGTTGACTGTTGTATGACGTGTGTGTGAATGTAAATTTCATTTTATTGCACCTGTCATAATTAGTATTACTAGCTGTTTGCCCCGGCTCCGCCCGCGTGGAATTTATTTTTGAAGAAAAGATATATACAATCCATGGAGGCATCACCCCTCAACGATCAGAGACAACATTTTGACAACCTAGATATGAACCTAAATAAAACGCGGGAATTTCAAACATAGAACGCGGGAATTTCAAACTTCGAAGGTAGGGTAGGGCACATAGTCGATAAAACAGTTATATTGTATCTATCTACCCTCTAAACGGCATAAGAAAATTAAAGGGTATTCATAACAACACGTATTGTAATGCCTACAAAATAAAGTAAATACATTTTTAAAATATGCAAAATTGCAAACTCTGTGTTTTGCGATTTATTATATGAATAATATAAAATTATAACTATATTTTTATGAATATTCTACTCTTTTTCATATACAAGCCAAAAAAAAATTTATGTTTAAAATCTTATGAAATCTGCTATGTCAATAAGGGCGACTTTCGCCTGTCAACATTGCATGCCGGCATGCATAAGATTTTACAGGGGAGCTATTACGAGTAGGTACATCTTTCTATATATGCCTAGTAGTGAATTTCTAATTAACCTAATTTTCTGGGATAAAATATATCCTATTGTTAATCCAGCTAATAAACTATCTATGTAACAAGATTCATCCAAATCCTTTCAGCGGTTTTTGCGTGATTGAGTAACAAACATCCGAATATACAAACTTTCACATTTATAATATTGGTAAGATTTACTAATCTTGAATATCATACTGGATGAACTGTTGATTTATAATATATGTTCTTTAAGAAGTATTCTCTTCTTTTTTATTTATTCTGTCCACCACCCAAACGTTGTCTTTAAGAGAATTTCTCAATTATAAAGACCGCCTATAATAGCTAAATATGTATAAAGAGTATTGTATATAACAAAAAAAGTACTTGGTTTCTTTTTAAAAAGATTTTCCAACTTTGAATCAAACTGAGACGGCTTCAAGCATCACAATTAGTGCACAATTGACATTGTATTGAGTTTAAAAAAAGTTATACAAGATAAAAAGCATTTTAAATATCACGCGAACTATACATGAATTAATTGTTAAGTCAAAACGTCTATTCGATCCACATTCATTCAGTGTTAGTTTCATGAGAATTGGCCCTCTGAATAAAAATATATTCACGGCGAACGGTACGCCCATCTAAAAACAAGAATTTCCAGCCCGCATCAACAATGGACTGACGAAACTAACTACTAGTTATCTACAACTAGCTAGCGGATACTTGTTTGAACAAAGTTAGTTTGTATTTTTACCCGACTACGGCAAAGCAAAAGGGAGGGTTATGTTTTTGACCGGTATGTGAGTATGTATGTATGTATTTATTTTCTGTTCCCTCATAACTTCTAAACTACTTATCATAATTTGACAAATGATATATCGTTGGAAGTGTCTCGTCTGTCCGCTGGTTATAGGCTATGTGACGTCACATTAAATTGAATATGACGCCCTGCAGGGGGCACAAAGTCAAGAAAAAAAAATTTACTACCTATAATTACATCGGCAGTCGATTTACATATTTTTATTTAATGTGAATTCTTGATCACAAGAAAATGGTCTCTAACTAGGTAACTTGTAATAAAAGAGATAAAATATGCTTCGAACATAACAAAATAGTCCGAAAAATACAAAAAAATGTAAACGATTTGTTAAATTGGCATGGCTTGTCTGGTCTTGCAATTTGTATCATGTTACAATACGGCTATAAACTGGACGGAAATAATAATGTTCAACTTTTCTAGTTAAATATTCACACATGAATTGCTCGGTGAATCTGAGCCATCTATCACATAAAGGAATTACACTAGTTACACTTATGTCCATCATGGATACTTGAACTAATGTTATGTTACATTATTCGGTTCTAAGTAAACATTACGTCGAAGACGACAGAAAAATAATGCTTTATTTTTGTTCCAGACAAACAACGTTAGACAAACTTACACTCACTGTGAATCTCATCCGAATGACTGATTATGAAAGGCACCACTACGACAAAGAATTGCTCGCGAACACAGGTAACAAATCCGAACGGAACTGTTTAATGGAGTGAACATTTATTTAACATCTTCTGTGATTCCCACAAAACAAATTTTTTCGTGAAGTAGGTTTAGAAATCTATAAAGATGTAAGCATAACACGAGGGCAAAGGGCAAAATAAGGGTTTCATTAAATCATGGTGGTGGTAGGATATTCATATCCGCCCGGATAGCAACCACCGTACACAGGGTGTAAAACCCGCCATAATGGCACACGCAAGTGTGTCGCGTTCCGGGATCACCCAGTGTACGTACGGTTTTTGTCGGGGGTCTAGAGTTGGGGTACGATGTTTGGTCGTTTTGCGGCCTTCTGAGTACTCTGACAATAGACCCTGAGACTCTGATAGATCGTCTTTCGCTACTGGATACTCTAATTGGACCGCACTGCGCTTACCATCAGCTGCAGTGTGGTCACTTTGCCGTGTCAGGATAGAAAAAGAACTGTGCGACGCGAAAACAAGTTTTATAGTCTATTCTCTTCTTTCCGCTTGAATTCATCTTTTAGTATTATCAAAGAATCGACTATCTACATCGACTTATTACATATTTGAGGTAGACTTTAATTGCCAGATGATGAATAGTGCCTGATTGTGTACAGAAATAATGATCTGCCTTATATTATCAGGGCACTTTTATCAAATCTTAATACCTATTATATGGAATTGTAATGAGTCGGATATCGAATAATCATCATATCACAGCTTAGATTTGTCCAGTCTTTTAGGATGCTAAATAGCGTGAATTATCGTTATATATTGTTTTAAATTGGTTTGTTATTTTATATTACAAATCAAGTGTTATTGTGTTTAGTAACAGTTTTTCGACCTTATTATTACAAGATTTCGATTGATAATCATGGCAGTGGCATTTGCCTATCCCCATGGGATACGGGCGTGAGTGTATATGTATTAATTATTTCTTAATTTGTCTGAGTTTTAGTCTAAAGTCAATCTATAGTGTCCTTTGTCTCGTTCTGTATATGTTCCATTAAATTAAAATAAGTTAAGTCCCGTCTTTGTAGTTCGTTACCACTTTTACACAGGAGTAAAAAATACTTCACCTTTATTAAATTTAGGTGACAACAGAACCGACAAAAATTAGTCATCGATATATTTAATGTTATATTTATTACAGCGGAGAGTATAGGATCTCTAGAGGTGAACCCTGCAGCGGATTTGGAACAAATACGTACCCTCATTCAGAGCCTGATCAAAGAATCTCAACAGTACTCAAGTCTCGTCGACTGGTGGTTTGTAGACTGTAAGTACACTTGCACATGTTTTTGACGTAAGTTTTCGCTTGGTTGCCGCAACGTGGCGTCAACTGGTTTTAGAGGCGGAAAAGGGCTTTAATTACGAACTACTGCGTCATTCGAAACATTCGTGGAACTTCGTTCGTGTTACATCATTAGTCTATATTAGTTTAACTACACGGTGCTGGTCTCCACTTAAATTACAGGATGACATTTCATTATATAGATTTTCCCATCACTGGACAAGGGCCTCCTCTACTAATGAGGGCTCAGGCCTTATTCCAGCACGCTACACTAATGCCAGTTAGGCTTCACATACCTTCGAAATTCATAAGAAGAGTTCTCAGATATCCTCACGATTTGTTCCTTCATTGTTAAAACGTGCGATAATTGACAATGAATACACTTGAAACATGAAACATCAAAGATGCTTGATCTGGGAATAATAGGATCGACTACGCGACGTTTGTCTTGGCAATCCCCTCTTTGACTTCTACTAGTGTATAGCAGAGTACAATTATTCAAATAAAAAAATTAGGAATATGGTAGAACTTCGTACCGAATAAATCCGGCGAAAATTGGGTGTACTAGTTACATCTGGTGCCTGGTGCCTACCCCTTCGGGGATTACAGGCGTGAGTATATACGTATATAAAATATATGTATGTATGGTAGAACTTAAAACACAGCCGACATTACGAAATTTACATCACATTTCCTTATTTAAATTGAAATGTTGGGAATATATTTATCGGCATATTAAATAGTTTCGTACAGAAAAATATAATTTTGATTTGCAAGCCTAGATACACGCGTTTCAAATCCACATGAATAAAGCCATTTAAACATTTCACAATTGTGAAAGCAAGTATTCCCGATAAATTTCAAATATTCTGAAAGGATAAAAGGCTTTTTTTTTATTTCAATGAAAAGAAAAAACATTCACGTCGATTGGTTCCGCATCGAACATTTCTATGAGAAAACCCATAATTTGAAGTGTAGTGTACGCACCCCATCGCTTCGCAGATAAAAAGTGGGCGACATATATCAAATCTCGCTTTTCATGTTAAAGCAGATATATTTCAGTAAATTTTTGTAGATAATCTTTTGACTTTAATCGTCTATGACAGTACTGAAAACAGCAAAGAGTCTCAAGTTACAGAGAATAATTCAAAACCCTTATCTGAAAATGTCAGTACAGTTACTTAAAAGCTTGTACATACATGGCTAAAAATTAATTAACAAGAGGATTAAATAGGGTTATCTGTATATGGTACTGAAACATGAACATATTAAAATAATTCATAACAACATTTTAAAAATGTATCGCTAAAAAGACAATAACTGATAAAAACACAATGATAATCCGAGATTGACGCGGACAAGAAATCAACAATAATCAACAAAATTGTTTACAGAAGAACTTCTTAGCTAGGTGTGTACAAATCAGCTTATTACTAGTAGCTCGCTTGCAAAATTCATATATATTTTTTTATTAAACTGTGTAAAAATCTTTGTATTTAAATTAGCCGTGACAGCGGAGCGTTTCTTCCGAGTGGACAAAGCGCAGGAGAACCTGCACTACCCGGCCGACATCGGCCACGAGAACATATACATCCTGGATGCTGCGCCGCAGACACCAGACACCGAGAGCACGGTGCAGCCCGACACCACCACGGCCACCGGCTCGCTCGACCGGACCGGCGCGTCGGTCTCGCTAGACACCACGACTGGACTCTCCGTCTCTCTCGACATCTCGCAGAGTGTCGACACACCCAGCGCCGGGGTCTCTCTCGACGTTCCTGAATCTCATGCCAGGTTAGTTCGGAAGAACTCGTCATAAAAGCTTTATCACAATTGTATACTTGTTTTGTCATGATTTATGAGAAATTGTGCGCATTTACGCGTCTTGATAATTTGATCAATATTCCATCTATAAGTTTGTTTTGAAATGTGTAAAATAACATGTAAAATTCTGTTTAATTAAACTAACCTATTCGCGAAAAAAATTAATATGATAAAAGTGAAATCTTTAACTAAGAGCAAAGTTATTCCAATACCGTCTGGGTAGCAAATTATATTTGGTACCGAAAGGTTCGCGTCCTCTGTGCTTGGTGAAGCAGATTATTAAAATGGAGCTTTAATAAAAGTTTATGTTGTATGTGTTTTACTTCCCACACATATGCAATGAATATTTAGATTTTCTCCCGTGATGAAGCTTAAATGACGCGATGACCTTGCACTAGCGTTCCATTTGAATAGGGGACGGAAATGGCTTGCGGCCGTATTCACTAAATGACTGAACTCCATTCAGCCGGAGCTGTGCCGTGAATAACGCACGCCGAGGCTTTGCATTATGGTGCCGCTGAATAACTATACAAAAATGTACTCTTAAAACAATGCGCAATGCAAGATAAAAATAAAAATATTTTTATAAAAGAATCTGAATTAATTAGAACTGTTATAGCGGCAAACTGCCTCGGTGGCGCAGTTGTAATTGCGCATGCGTTACGACTACTGTGCTGAGGTCTCGGGTTCGATCCCCAGGTCGGGTAAAGTGATATCGAGTTTTTCTATCTAGAAATTCTCAGTATCAGTCCGGAGTCTGGAACCTGTGCCCAGTATGAAGATAGGCTCGCCCCCTATCACATTATGGGATCGAAATTTGGCGAAAAGTGGGTATACTGTTTACACCTCTGCCTACCCCTTCGAGGATTACAGGCAGGAGTGTAAATTTATATGTATGTTATAGCGGCAAAGCAATTTTTTTTAATTAAATATCTAGGATATTTTATATGTACTATTACCGGTCTAGATATTGTAGCAATATTTATACCTTCAGCGAATCCGGTCTGGGAAGCCCGGCTCGAACATCTGAGGAGTTATCAACCCCACAAACTCCACCACCTACTGCTGTTATCCCTCCTGCTCCGAGTACCCCTAAAACCCCTGCAGTCGTGACCCCAAAGACCCCTGTTCCATCCACTCCAAAAACTTCAGTTCCAGTCCCCAAAACTGTGTCTACAGCAACTCCGCCGAAAGTCTCTATGCCGAGTCAAGAGTCAGGCTCGCCCCCACTTTGCGCCAGCCCACCGGCTAAGGATATCCAGCCATCACACGACTCTATAGTACGGTTTAAGACGTAAGTATTATATTATAGAATATTGTGTTTGTTTGCGTGTTTAGACTTTTTAAGTAGTTTTATTTTGAAGGCTTTGATATTCTGTATAGTTTTAAATATGAATTACTATCCTCTGTTGTAGTCAGTCATGTTGTACAAATTAATTTCCAAATATTGATTTGAACTACACAACACAGACTGAGAATGATTTATGTACGATATCAGAGCCGTCAAAACTAGATTTACAAAGTGAGTGATTTGCAAAACAATTGCCGTTTGTATTGATGACGGTTTGAGACGCAACGGTCTTGTAGTGTATACAGTCGAGTAGTATCAAGTATCAACTACTCGCGATCACTGCGGTAGATGAAGAGTGTGTTTGTGTTGAAGACAGCACATGTAGGTACTCGCATATTATGTAATATTATCGAAGCACAACGCACACTTACAACTGAAATCTGCACTCTATCTCTTCTCTCTTCTATTGCATGCAGCATTCATGAAAAACTTTTCGGACTTGATCAAGAAGTATTTGGCTATAGGTGAGAAACACTTCTTAGTACTTTAGTTAGTGTAGTTAATAGGTGATTACTTAATTATTAATATATGTAGTTTGAGTTTGCATTTTCAAAAGTTTCAGCTAAAGTTGAAGTAAAACAAAGGTTCGAAGCGATATTTATGATGTAAAGTTTATTTTGAGTGAGAATAATTGAAATTAAAATTAGTTTTGAAACTCTGGAATGTGAAAAACACGGACTAAAAATTTGTTGTTGTTTCAGAAATTTGTTGGAAAAAACATCTGATGCGCTTCTAAAGGCCGCAAAGGTTGGCGATTTGAAAATGGTTGGTACATTAAGTCATTATTGTTCTACTATCTTGGATTGTAAACTACTATATAATTTTGTTTAGTTTACTGCGAAGCTTTCAAGCTGTTCAAATCTAAAAAACAATTAACTCGGTTAACTATTTTTCTCTTTTCTGACATTTCCCATGTGGTATATCCATTATAATTGTATATACATTAGGCCCTCTACGGAACCACATACGAAGTAAACTTCTTTAAATAGTAAAAAGCCATTAAGATCACGCCATGTATGACGAAAAGGTCGCTTATTAAGTATACACAAAAAAAGTGTGTGCAATTCACACACGGTAGAAGTGAAACTTCAGAAAAATTACCTATGAGTAAGCTTTGTAATACGCAGGCACATACATGCGTATTCACACACATACTAAGTACTTACTAAATACTAAAATATTTCAAAACAATTAAAGAACTACACGTCAATAACAGTAACCGATTCGATTCCACTCGATCCCACTCAATTCCACTCGAATATACATGGGAATGTATATTCGAGTGGACACATAAATCTATAGGACTAAGCCTAAGAGGGATCTCTTTTTACTGTATCTTTTTTCGTTTCATCGAGTTTCAAATCACAACGATTCTAAAGAAGTTGCACTTAAAAAAATTTATTGCATTTTTTTTAAATCGGATAATAATTACGCTGTTTGAATCTCGATCAACAACACAATTACTTCATACATAGATGAAAGAACTACACACGGCCGGATATTCCTTAATGTCGATCGACGCGAGCGGGCAGACCGCGCTACACATAGCGGCGCGGTACGGCAACAAGGAGATCGTGAAGTACCTGATCGCGAGCGCGCCCACCGCCATGGTGAACATGCGCGACAACGAGCGCGGGCAGACGGCGCTGCACAAGGCGGCGGCGCACAAGCGGCGCGCCATCTGCTGCATGCTGGTGGCGGGCGGCGCCTCGCTCACGCGCCACGACCACGCCGGACTCACGCCGAGGCATCTGGCGCTGCGGGCAGACGACCACGACCTGGCTGCATATCTAGAAAGTTAGTATCACTACTTCAGTCACTCAGCTCACAAGATCTCACTCTATTAACTGCTAAGCAGTGGTAGAGCCACACTGTAGACATATTTGTCTACAGCATGAATGGGCCGGCTCGACCGGGGTACTCACAAAAAACCAACGTAAAGTGACAGTTCACTGTCGCGTGTCGCATGGTAAGTGAGATATCCGGAGGCCCAGATTTCCCCTTCCCTTCCCTAATCCATATTCCTGTCCTTTAAGGCCGACAGCACATACATGACACTTTCGGTATTGTGGATGTTCATGGGCGGTGGAGATCACTTTACATCAGGTGACCCACTGGCTCGTTTGTCGGACTATACTATAAAAAAATATATATCTTCTAGATTAGAATTGAAACTGTATCGAGTTGCAATAATAATAATAGTTAATCAACATTCTTCTTCTTGTCGTGCCTCTCCACTACTGAAGGTTGGCGGTCAGTTTTTTTAAATTTTCTCGGTCTAGTGCAAGTCTGAATAGCTTTTCAACAGACTTGATGCCAGTCCACTCTCTGACGTAACAACGCAGCCAAGACATTTTTCTTCCACCGACTTTTCAACAATCTTGCCCGTCAACATTAGATATTTATAATATAATTTTTAAAAGAAAACTTTTATACCTTTTTAATTTAAATCTTTGTTAGTTATAGTTGTTAGTTTTTAAGATCATTTAAAGTAAACCATCATCTCAATCATAAGTCAACGATAGGCAGCGGCTTTGCTGTGCCCTTTTTTTTTGTCGCGGGGAAAGCGTTTATTACTTCCGCCCGCTCCGGAGGGAAGCGGATTAAGAATAAAACGGGTATGCTGGACTAGCCGGTCTTACGACCCAGCATCCACCTCGCACGGATGATGGCTATCCTTGCTGCCGCTGGGCCGAGTCCCTAACCCCTATGTACACCCCACCCGACACTACCAGCTAAAACCCCGCGGTGGCCTTCTTCGGCGCTTGCGGAGCGATCCCGGGGTATTCTAAGGAGTGCTAGAATTGCTGCCGGAATCACCCCTGCGCGGTGCTGCGTAGCAGCCCATCTCCATGGAGGGCTAAGGAGCCCCCGCGCACCGAACAACGACAGCGAACGAGGCCTTACCACAGCTTTGCTGTGCCCTGGCATTGCAGAAGTTTACGAGCGACGGTGACTACTTACCATCAGGTGGCCCGTTTGCTTGTCTGCCTACCTAGGGCCCAAGCAGTAAAAAAATCTCTTTCTGGCCCTTAAAATACAGGCAAATATTGAGTATGTTGGTAATTATCATTCAAGATGTTATTAAGGCATAACCATTGAAATTTAGACAGACGTGATGCTTTAAACTGTCATGTAATATGAAAGTCAGTCAATCTATATTTAATTTACTGCAAAAACGCACTCCATCATTCTTATAAAAATGTATCTAAAGGAAAGGTTATAAAAAGCTAGTTCAAAAGAAGATTTGTAAAGCATTTAATACAGTTGCCAACGAATAACTCGAATTGATTATTAAAAAGCATGTTAATTTCAGGTCAAGAGCATTTCCAATTAGTCTCTGAAGATCTAGAAACAGCTGTTTGAAAAAAGAAACTCATACATAACGTGGATGAACTAGCTGTTACGGAATACAAGACTTTAGTGATAGTGATAGTTACAATTTACGATTAATTATTATTATATTATAGTATTTCCTCTAACACCAAAGTGATATTCATATCTTGTGACTATGGTAGTATTAAATAAAGTTGACTTATTTTAATGTTCCCGTTAAAGAGTTTAATAAGATTGTAATATTAGTAACTAATGAAATTTCTTTTGTATATTATAAAAAGGCTATTAAATTTATTCAAGTATTTACTTTTGAGAATAATAAAAAGAAATTTGAATTTAAAAACTCTGTAGCATTGCTTGTACAGATAGAGCTAGAATTTATGCACTTTATAAAAATCTAAAAATGTAATTCGTAGCGTTTTTTATGCCAAATAATCTTGTTCAGAATGACTTGTTACCATTAAGAAACCATTGTTTGATGTTAGGTAACAATATCCTGCCCCAACTTAATACATAAGAGGTACTTGTTTTTTATTATTGACAATTTTAGAGCTTGATTTTTATTACCGGGAAAGTATTATTATATGGCACCAAAAATAAGTGTGGTTGTTTGTTCGTTGTCGATCTACTATGTTATGGGGGATCTTTATCATCTTAACGAGTAATTCAATTGAATATAATTGCTTTTCTGACATAACTCTCTTACGTTTAATAAACAATCAATAAAGACGTGATTTTAGCTACTAATTGTACTATTACAGAGAATTATCAGCCATGCAGGTTTCCTCACGATGTTTGTTTTCATTGATAATCCCCTTGGTCAAAATCATTGAACGAAGTAAACGAATGAGTTATTTCCCACGTTTAATTACTTCATTAGGAGAACGAAGTATTATGAGATTTAATATCTGTATTATTTATTTTTTATCAGTAGACTGACAACGAGCGTTTTGTTAACTCAATTCAACCTGTTTTACTCACAGGGCATTTTAGAAATGTTATCTAAACTCTTTAATGTATTCACTGTATCAAACGCTATTGATCTAGCGTTCGCTACAGTGTACATTATTTTCTTAAGCATTTAGCAACTAACGGAATATTCGATAATATTTTTTATTACAAAGCTTACGTACTCAAATTGAGTAAGACAATACATGGCAATATGATTTTGTTGTGATTGAAAAAGCATTGTTTGAGTGCCAATGTTGCACTGATGAATGATAATAGAAATATATTATTAGGCCTAAATACTTAATATATTTGACTTAGGTTGCGACATTGTATGTAGGTTTAATACTTATGAATTGTTTTTCCCGTGTTATTAGTTCGGTAATAAACTATGTATAAGATATGTTTTGATTTGTTTCAACTTGAATGATGCTGATTAAATCGGTAAAGTTTTTATTATGATCTCAGCGTGTCTTAACTTTGTAAAGATTATTATTGTATTTCAATAACATAAAATGTATTTATTGAAGTTGATTTTATAGTGTCGGTTTGTTTTCACAGGTGGAATGTTGTTTTTCGTGAAACTTTATAGCGTAGTTAGTTCCCACTCGTCGACCAGTCGCTTAACAACTAAATTGTCTCACAACCGCCAGAAGTATCCCTTCGTCCCTCGCGTCTATTGTTATTTATCGTCTTGTCGAATAATCTTTCGAATGTTTTGTGTGATTTAACCCGTACGAATTGGACTAGTTAGTGTTATTTATGACTGTAATCCCAATACCTCTACGATAAGTACCTAATAGTTTAGTATGTAACGAATTTACTCATACTACTCGCTGTTAAGCGAACAATGAAAGACAAAGCTGTGAGAATTTTGGTCGTAATGTAAAGTAAGTTCTTTTTATCGTAGGCGAGTGATATGTACACGTATCCTAAAGATGTTCGTGATGTTTAAGATTAATAGATCGAAGTTCACAATACTGACTGCCGCGGCCGCCCCGTGGCAGTCACTCGGCGAGTATACTAAGCGAACGATTTTGTAACGAATTTTATTATTGATCGATATAGAGAAATTACTCTGTACAGTGTGTACTTATTAGAATAACAATGCTTTCTCACGACCCTACTATCATTCAGCGAAACAATACAGAAACTAAATGAAAAGGCATTTGTGATTCCGAAGGCCAAAGCTAAGTTCAAGCTTGTGAATCAAATATTCCGAAGATATCAGGTCGAAATTTACTCCTTTAATAATGTAAGAAAGTAAAGCAATTATTAATGCTTGTAACACTCCCCGATTCTTCACCTAACACAATATCATGGATATTTTACAATAGATGCCTTTAGCTGCTCTAACTTGTAAGGCTAGTTTTGAATGGTAAGATACAATGCCTACTTTATACCTATATAAAATACTTTTCCCATGAAGTATTTATAATCTTTATAATAATATGTATGTACATATTGTCTCAGAGGCCTTCATTCGGTAGTATACTATATATTCTCTTATATACCCATATGTATATGGATTACCGAGTATATTTCGCGACCAATTGCTAAAATTAATTATCACTAGGTTAGTAATTGGAGTACTGATATAAAAATGTGCTTGTGGATCACGAGTTTGTTCAGACGACAACCGAAGTCTGTATTGGCCCAATTTTTTCTGTAACACTTTTTTCATATTACTACGATTTATGCACGTGAGGTATTTTGTCTAATGTGTACTTTTTAATATTATGTAAGACACGGTATGTGATTTAAAAAAAATTGCGAGCAATCTCATTATAATAATATATATTGACTATATGAGTACTTTGAATAACAAATGAATTAATAGATTTTTCCTATCTGACTCGTCTAATGATACACTAAGAAAGCATTCCATTTGAAATGTAATTATTTTTATCTTATCGAGTTTTGATAGAGTAGTTATTAGAAGTAATACGGCGGTTTTGTAGAATAATAATTTTCACGTAGCACCTCAAGATGATTTACTCTTGCTTCACTACTCTGTGACATAAACACTTCATTTCATATTAAATAATAATTAGCGATTTATAACAAGTATATAGCTAAAGTAGATGAATGAGAATAAATTCGTTTATATTTATCTACACTGTTGTTCACTTTTGTGTCAAAAATATTCGCAACCAATGTAATGTCATTCACCATTCATGGGTTAGACCGTTGTGTATCGCTCATATAAAATAAATTAATAATAGTTATCTATTTAACATTGATATTATGAATTATTGATCAGTGAATTAGCTAGCAAAATTAATATTTACACACACAATGATACGAGAAATTCACGTAATTAGTGATATTTCTGATATATTTTACAACCACTCAATAAAATCCTGATACACTAATAGTTACTTTGACAGAAATTACATATACCTTCAGGCTGGTTTACAGAACTCAGGGCATATTAACAGAGGATAATAGTGTTGAATTCTTTCTACAGATTCTTTTAACAAAGTAGTACCTAACTTCTATTTTTTATAAAAGTAAATCAGTGATGGACATTACGCGTAGTATTCTTGTTATATGGTCTTTAGTATTAAATATCATAAATACACATATGAAATAAATAGTGATATTGTGAATTTGCCTTAGGAAATTACAAATGAAGCACATGGTTTGCTCAGATCTATGTTGTATGCAATGACAGGGCAGCAGTTAATTATAATAAATAAATATTGGTATCGTTAATTCCTCAACCACTCCTCTCCCATTAAATATTTGAATACTGTGTCAGAATCAAAGATGTGCAACACATTCGACCAACACATTGACGAAACTAGTACCTAGTACCAACCGTATATACAGGGTGTGGCGTAATGAATGGATTATATGGTACCTGCGGGTAGAGGCCATTGTGCCGGTTCAGATAAACAAATGTTGGGTTCAGTAAAAGTGTCACGGTTTCCGAGATATTCGGAAGAGAGTGTGATTAGATGCACAGAAAATCAGCGTACAAAGGATTGCGGATAGAATAAAAAGATCTCTTATGAGAAGGTGCAGAGTATGTATAACAGCGGGTGATGGTCATTTTGAACACCTTTTGCAACAAATAATTTAATAAATAATAAATTTAAAATTATCATTCTTTCGTTTTATTTACTCAACAATTTTCATACTTTCATTTCTAGGCGATTTTAAATAATTAAATAAATATTGGTACTATTTGTAGACTCATAATAATTAGCTCTAGTTCAGTTTAAAACGGATTAATTTTGATTCGGGTATACATACCATTTCGAAATTTCCATGAAACAGGCATGTTTTTATTAACTTGGCATTCAAGCGACCATACATTTTTTTTATACCACGGCAGGGTGAAAGTGACGAAAAATAATTAAAAAACGTAAAGTTTGAGTTAAATTTTAGTTAAAAAAAAACTATGTTTGTGTTATAAAAATAATAGTTTACATTCGATAGCACATCTATTCAGGAATACTACCCAAAAAACGGATGGAAAAATGTCTTCATTTGCAATCTTAGCATCAAAATGAATAACGAAGAGAGAAATATTTTTAAAATTTCGAAAATATCGAATATCTCGGAAACCGTGACACTTTTACTGAACACAACATTTGTTTATCTGAACCGGCACAATGGCCTCTACCCGCAGGTACCGTATTATCCATTCATTACGCCACACCCTATATGTACTATATGTCAAGTGTCAACTAATATCAATCTATTTTTTAATAGGTACTTTGGAAAACATCCTAATGAAGGTATAAGCGCTGCAAGACGGATGAGCGTATCGCAATGGACTGACTAGAATGGTATTGACTACAAAACGATAATTTACGTACTTACTACATTCTGCTGGGTGTCCAAACTTTGCGAATCAGTAGACTGTATTTTTTTCAAAAGTTTCCATTATGATACTATTATGGTTTTTTGAAAATATTCACTATAAGTAGATACAAATATAAATATGTCTCTTGTTCAACCAGCCATCTGTTATAATTCTGTTGCTATTTATTATTAAATATGTAAATATATTTATCTCATAACTGTGACAGTGGACTCATTCATATGCTAGTAAGGCATTGTCCCATACCTAGGCGGAATTAAAACTTTCGGTTGAGTGTTTTTTTATATATTTATTTAATTCTATTCACGTGTGTTACAAATGACCTTTTGTGGCATCATAGAAAATGAGTAACTATATTTTCAACGATCCTATTAAGAAACAACGGTAAAAATATGGTGCATTGCGAGCGCCCAATACCTTCGCTGCAGCCACTTTTGTACGGGTCGGCCAGCGCTCAAATCGTCAAGTTCATTAGTGCGGGCTGCAGCTTTAACAATCTTCCCATTGACTAGGGCATGACCATAGACATTGAGAATGAACTGAGCAATATCCTCACAAAATTGACCACATTGTAGAAAGAGACAAAGCGTCTGTGCGGCTAGTACCTATTTCTTTTGGCTCCTGCACGTCTGTGACGTAAACCAATCAAAATTCTAGAAAAAGACAACTGCTGACCGCACGTTCGCTTTATCTCTCCCATATTTTTCTTCCAGTATTCACTTAATAGCTGAATAAAGAGCGCTCAGTCCATTTTCTATGTCTGTGGGTACCATCTTTTGGAACTGACAGAATACTCATACAAAATACATTAAAAAAAACAAAATAATGCAACATTTTTCTTAGATATTGCAATCAAAAGCCGAGTCAGAACTAAAAGAAAATCTAAATTATGTCTAAAAAATAAATTTATTGCAATCGTTCGGCTTAATGTGTTAATTAATAAATCATTGTGATGAGATAAATTTATTTAAGCACTTATCTTATAATCATGTGCGAAATTCCATTGTATATACATATTTACAAATCGTACGTCCCACTCATATAATTTTGTATGTAAATAAATTGAACAATATTGTAGAATTGAATTTAATCTAACTCTTGTCGTGAAGAAGGATTTTACTTAAATTATTAAAAAGTATTATGTAATGATACGTTTTTTAAATGTTTTCAGAGCACTAGTTTCAATGTAAGTACATACTTATTTTTGCACTCAAATAAAGTTACTATTTTAAAGAAAGTTATTTAAATCAAGTACACTGAAAGAACAATAAATAAAATGCGTCTTAATTTGAGTTTCATTGACATTTCCCCAATTTTTTCCCCGTTTTTCAGTTTTCAGCAGCTTTAGTTGTATTAATACTAACACTATAGTTATTATAATAAGTATTTATAACGCAACATTACCACTATGCTAATAACTGAATTGCTGAGTACGCTGAGCAACGACGTGAAATTGTTGCTTATGTTATCTGATCAAACAAGTACAAATAGCATGGCTGGAACGTTGTCTGTTAGACTATAATTTATATAAAAATAACATTTAATTATTTAAAAAATAAAATACTCTACATTCAAATATTCAAACCTCTTGTCTTCGTTCCAATTATGTAAACGTCAAAAACATACAACAATATTTCGGTTTTACTACTTTTTTATTTCTTCAAGTTATGAGCCGCTTAGATTGGCTGCGACTGTATAAATGCCAAATAGCGCACGTGTTACGGCAACCTAGCATAGCCGTTATTAAATCTTGTCCCAGCTCGTCACACCCTACCTGCTGTACAATATACATGCGTAGATATAAAAAATATGTTGGTATTGTATCCATTCGTCAAGAATCGTGAAGGAATATTTTTTTAAGTATGTTTGGATGAGTATATAATATTCAATGTAATTAAAATTCAATGTCAAAGTGGGAGTACAAGGACATCGTGGTGACATCGACAGGTGAATCGAGGATAGGATGGTATCATGGATGGGTGCAGAAATTACAGGGGGCAAATGCTAGTCAATTTTCTCGAGACCCGGGGGCTCTTTTTGATGAATAACTTTTAACAGAAGCGCCCCCAAATAAACTGGACTTAGCAAAGCCCTAATGATGTACCTGGAATGATCAACTTCATTATGACCGACAAGCGCCAAATATTCAGTTGTCTCTGTGATCAGTAGGTTTAACACCGGCAGTGATCACCGACTGGTAAGAGGCAATCTGAATATAAAAATTGAACGAGCGCACTTAATGAGGTCGATTCTTCGACAAATCTTGCCCAAAGTCGGAGTCGGCTGTGAAGCTTTCCAACTGAAATACATGCAGAGATTGAAAAGTATTATTGGGTCCTGTATACTCAAAAAACACGTCCACCTAAGGCCCACAGCGCGGATGATCCGCGTACCAGACTAACTCGCCACTATTCAGACGAATTTCACGACATTGACGTGGACGAGATTAGTGTAGCTCAAACAACTTCACAATAACAAAGCTGCGGTTGATAACGGAGTAACTAGAGAGCTACTGAAAGCAAGTGGTGGTAATTGAGCTTGTTAACCTCTTTAACTCCGTCATCTACACTGGTAAAACACCGCAGGCAAAATACAAGAGTGTGGTGGTTTTGTTCTTTAA
Source organism: Laothoe populi (assembly GCA_905220505.1). NCBI lineage: Eukaryota > Metazoa > Arthropoda > Insecta > Lepidoptera > Sphingidae > Laothoe > Laothoe populi. The sequence goes on from HG992153.1 coordinate 9,618,317, forward strand.
GAAGGGAGATAACATTCTATTGAAGAACTACCGGTTTATATCACTCTTGAGGCATGCATTATAAGCTGTTTTTTAGGGTTTCTCTTTTCTGTTGTTTATTTCAAATCGTCTCCTCAAAAGTTCGATGATTTCCAAACGCCGGGGCAGTCTGGGTTTCGAAAGAGGTTTAGTACCATAGACGACATACACACACTGAGACAAATTATTCAGAAGACCGAGATGTACAATGCCAATGATGAAATACATCGATATGTAATTTTAAAATTAGTATGTTAAATTAAAAGATGCTTTACTTCAAAAAAATATTATGTTTATTGTACACCTTTGAATACTAACACAAATATATATATTAATTTATGCTAGAAGACCGTTAGTTTGGAAAGCTGGCAGATGAGGAATTCTTCTTCTGAAGTCATCAACGGTACAGCAAAAGCTGTAGCCGAGATCGATGCGGTCGGGCTGCCAGCCAATCCAGTTGAATGCGTTGTTGTTACGGCAGCGGTCAGTGCAGAACTGCAGGTTTCTCACTTCGTTCCACGTGTAGTAGGGGTTGTTAATACTAATAAATGCGGTTCCTTGACGGCGGCTGGCATCGTACACCACCTAAATAAAAACATTATTAATTTATATAGAGAACCTAGCCGACAAGTGAGCTCCTGAAGTATTACGTGCTTAGGTAACATGGAAAAACCGAGACTTTGAAGGCACCAAAACTGTACAAATCAAAGTTCCATTCAAGTCAACATCGCTTACACGTTTAAAATTGTTATTAAATGAGTTACTACTCAAAAATTACACAGATAGGTATGGTGGATTACGATCTAAAGTCCAAACTATATGGTAACTTTTGCAATATATTGGATTTCGATGAAAGTCCTAAATCCACAGCGCTACAAATGTGTGATCGCATTAACGTATAAATGCTGGTAGGTGGATGTATGAAATCAATAATATTAGCTAATGGTAAATATACTAACTGTTGCTAGCGACGTTACTCCAGTGACAGCCCAACGGCTGAATTTAACCCAAAGCTCGTAATAAAATCCGTTTAAACAAAGTTCAAACTCTTCTTTATAAAATTAGTATAGATTAAAAAGTGTATTCACCTTATAAAAGTAAAGAGGAACGGGAACCTGGAAAGCCCCATTCGCTGCACGGTGCAGGAAAATGTCTACAAGGCGATTTTGTTGGTTACGAAGCTGGGTAACTCCGAATGTTCCCGTGTAAACAGTAGTACGGTAACCGGCTTGGCCAATGCGCCTTCGAAGATTCTGTAAGCATTGTGTTAATTAACATAGATATTTATATAATTTACAATATAACGATAATGATTCAAAATAAAATGTTATACGAACTTGTTCCAGCCAGTTCCAATTTCCTGCGTTAAATGGCTGCCACTGAGGAGCAGCATTAATGAAATAGAATGTGGAACGTTGACCAGTAGCATAGATAAAATCAGTTTTGGCTGCCAAGTGACCACGAGCCAAAAACTGTGTAGACGTTACATATCTGTTAGCTAAATCATTGCCGACAAATGTAGCTATCATATTCCTCTGTGAAACTTGAGTATAGACGGTGTTGATAGCGACTCCAGGGAAGAAGGTGCCAGCTACAATCAAACATAACAAAATCAGAAATGTAATAAGTATTCACTACTTTCTCATATTAAACTATAAAACATTACTAACCCAACCAACTAGGTCGGTCAACACCTGACTGGAAAACGGCGTTTGGAGGATTTTGTTCATACCATACATATAAAACTTCCAGACGTTGTTGGTTGAAGCAAGACCAATACAGAGGATAAAAAATACCATTCACGATGAAACCCACTCTACAACAAAAAATATCATCAAAACATATAAATATATTAGGTTTTTATCATGTCAGTAATAAAAATAAATAATAATACTAACCGAATAACTATGTTGTTCCCCCAACATCTTGTATTAGTACCTTGAGCATCATGATGGGAATGAGCCGAGCAAGTGAGCTGACCAAAGGCGCGGTTTCCATTTAACCACCCAGCTCCAGAAACAAGGTTATTGTTGACACAGGTAGCAGTCTGACAAGTTGAAGAAATGAAATAACATAGGTAATTAATTTACTATTCTTCGTATTAGTTTATAAAGTAGGTACTATAACTTACGGCAGAGGCTCTGTTGGCAGCGATGTTAGGATGTCGGAGAAGACGACCTGATCCGGTACAAGCGACGTACACTTGTTCGCCAGTATTCAGGCGAATCTGACCAGTATTACCGTTTGGAACGAGATAGTTACCCCTATGCAAGTATACTGGTTGCGGCTGACCCAGGTCACCATTCACTCTGAAGGTGCATCCTAAAAAATAATACAATTACGTGAAGACGTACACGTTTATTGGAATGGGCTTAATTATTAAAAAAAGAATGTATAAAATTCACTTCACACTTTAGAGAACAATAAACATGAAACTTGGCACAAAATAAAATATTTTACCGCTGCGTGCATCACGACTGTCGCTTTCGTTGGCGTATTTGCTCTGCTCAACACTGAGCCAGGTGTCGAGATAGTCTTCAAAATCGTCCTCGTTTAAAACAAAAGCCAATTTGCCGGGTTCAGGCAGGTCCAGGGGAATGGCCACTGCTGTTGCTGACAAGGCTGCTAGGACGAGTAGAGCACGCATCTTTGGAATTGGCGCCTGCCACTGCTACTCAAACTACGAGCTCACACCATTTATAATGCGCCTATCTCTGTGTTATCAGGAGTGTAGTAAATAGTGTTCCGCAGTTGTTTTTTTTATTCTTGTGTTAGCCACTTCTTGGCTTAGTATTCTATTTTTTTTTTTCATTTTACACATTCTCAGTACTGCGCTCGTACTCCTGGTTCATTATTTATATTAAGAACTGGCCACGATAATGGTGGTTATCTTTAAGTTCTACATACCGTTGTACTTCAATTTAGCATCCTCCATTCTGGAACTTTAAATATATCTTTAATGATCAAAATTTGTAACAAATCCGTAAAAAAGATGTTTATCCATAAGTGTGTGCATAGCTCATGCACAACGACTAATGGTCAATTTCAATAAGCAATCTCAATGTGCATTTTCAAATCAAACCAATCAAAATATGTCATTTGTAGGTGGGGCATTCAAACTTAATTCTTACTGGTTCATTTTCATTCATTTTTCGGAACAATCTGTAGTTTCGGATTAAGATCGTTTATTGAAATTGGTCGTAAATCTATTTGAATGTGGTTTTCCGTGATACTTTGAGCATCATTCATCGTTTGCTTCATTTCAATTGAATTTTGACGTATAAAAACATAATAAGTCACTTTGAAAGTGTGACTATGTGAGTTACACCTCGACTGAATATAGCTAATCGACACTTTAAATCAGGAAATGTTGAGAGCAAAAGCTATTGGTATATACTTACTGCACTAAGCCTTATTAACCCATCCATCACCTCTAAGTATATCGAAGATTATGAACTTCGTTCTCTGTTAAGAAAAATAATATGGTAATGGTAAATTATACTGTGATGTACTATAAAGAAAAATGATTGGAAATGTATGTCATGTAACTTGCACACAAAATAATTACTAATAGATTGTTTTTGTTTTGATTAATGAACTGGAGGAGAGAATAGAAACATGACCAAAAGCAAAGCAATGTGTGTTTGAATATCGATCATAGTATTTGAATTAATATTTCTAATAATATTTACATTCAAAACGTGACTTTGATTATAACTTTAAAATAATTATAACTTAGTATTACTGAGCAGAACTCTAAATTCATTCATTCTATGTTATAGTATAAATGCCCAGACTACGATAGATCCGATAATTTTCCAAAACCTCTAAAGTTTACGAAATCTGAATGGTGAAATTCGGCATTATAACATTATAATTGTTTACTTCGGACTTTCTAAAGGCACCTGGGCTACACCTAGATTGTGTCGTGAATAAATGGGATACATTCTAATTTTAACCAACTTCACCCAAAATATACTCTACTTTTGATTATAACCCGAACCAAGAGGTTCGCAAATTCGTATTTTTGCCGCACCATCAAGCTGTGGAACAGTTTGCCAGCCTGATGATCCTGGGTCTTTTGGCGTAACGTGAAGAAGCTACACAGCAGGCCGGCATGATTGTGTTGAGTATCGGGGGATAGACTGTCTCTCGATACTTGATACTCTATCTGGACGGCACTGCGCTTACCATCAGGTGCAGTGTGGTCACTTTGCCGCGCCAGAATAAAAAAAACGGTATAACTTTTTTTGTAATAAATGAATATGTTGAAATTTTTATTTTGTAATTCATGCCCCTAAAAATCATGACAAGGATACATTAAATACGATATGGTTTGTCTAATCATAAAATTCTAGCGAAGCTATCCACTAATACACAATCTGTTTTATAAATGATAGACATCATTGCAATATGGCGAGAATATATCAAGTTAAGGGATGCTGCCTAATATCTCCCAATATTTGACAAATCCATCTCTAGATAATTCAGTGAGATGATTTGAGTAGAAAAATTTGCGCTATTTGGGTTTTGAACCCAACCTTGCTTTTGCTCATGAACTAGAAAGCTCAAAAGCTAGAACTGCTTTCGTATCACTTAAAGGCAAAATAATCTAAAGTACAAAAAACCATGTCAACATAATAACTAAGGAACGACTGAACTGCTCAGAATACTAATTGCTTTACATCAGTTCTTTACATTATTGGTAAGATAACAAATAAAATTGTATCAGCTGTCGAACAACCACAGCCTACTATAATTTATACAGTTTCAGCTGCAGACGTTTTAGAAGTCATCGTTATCCACATTATTTTCAATTATTCTTACACGACATAATCCCTAGGCTTTCTATATCAGGACCGATGGAGTTCGTGAACCAAGATAATTATTATCTTAATAATTAATTAATGCAGGCGGAAACATGGGAGTGTCGACACACGCATGATGTCCACGTGAAGATGGTAGAATACAATCAATCAGAAATGGGTTTATGCGATATAGTAAGTTAGTTACACAAACAATCTTAATTTGATAAAAGATAAAAGCTGATTATACGATTATTACGTCCAAAATTAATCCATATATAATCAGGTGTTAAGTGTCAGATGATTAAAAAAAATTAGATGGAGAAAATGTATTGGTACATAACTACATATATTACCTTATCTAAACGAAATCTCGGAAACTATATTTACTATTTAAACTTTTAAGTGCAGGTTGGTTGACAGATAGCAACTATGAGAGATCTCAAAAGGATCACTTTACGAATGTCTGCCTCAAGGAGATGATTTCAGTCAAGCGGTATATCTAGGTGGATAGAGCCACGAGTAAAAGCTAGTATTGTGTAATTGTATTTACTTTTTATTTAATTATTAAATATAAATTAATTTATGTATTAAACTTATGTATTTAAGTATGCTTTAATAAATTAATGTATGTATTTAAAAGTTACTTGTAGTCAGAGCGTAATGCCTGCGTTAAATTGCAAGGCACCAGCTGTGCTCAATATCTTAGTCACGTTCTTCCGAAACTCTTGTGCGCTAAGACTGTGGTCTTGTTATACCTATTTAGCCGCCAACGCGTCAAGTATCAGATGTGACCGTCTGTGCGGATGTGCCTGCGTGGTTGTTAAAACTTATGAGAAATCATTCGAACGCGACGCGACGGTTACTTTGCCGCATCGCACGATTAGCAGCACTTTAAGTGTGGTGTTGACAGACGACGATATCACTGACGCTCGCGTCTGACGCTTAATTATTTGAAGTTTGCCTTTAAAAAAAGTCAAGCATCTGCACAACACTTAGGTTTTTTTACTACCTGGATAGACAGACGAGCGGACTGGCCACCTGATGGTAAGTAGACACCACCGCCCATAGACTTCTTCAATGCCAGGACACAGCAAAGCCGTTTCCTACCGTTGATAGTTTTAAATGTGACAGGCTACTAATCACATTTATGCAAGCTGTAAATTAACTGTATCAAAGGAAAAGAGAAAAGTATATTTTAAGCAGTTGCACATGAGTTAATGTAGTACTGAAATATTTTATAATATTACCTACAATCATTAAAGATCTCAAAAGATGTAGAACAACAATCATTTTTTTTTGTTGTTACAACATTATTGGATACACATCTAGACTTTTAAAATTACAACTGTATTCATTGCTAATTACAGCTTGCGAAAGAAAACATCACTAGGAAATCTGTTTACCTGAGAATACTCCATAATAATTTCAAAGGTATGTGAAGTCTACCAACCCGCATTAATACCAGCGTGATCCCTCTCATCAGTAAAGAAATCCCATGTCCCAGTGGGACAGTGTTTAACACCGGTTGGTTTTTTTATAACGCTTTTATCGATCATGTCTACAATATATCGGAATTGACGTGAAAAAAAATAAACCAGTACAAATATAACATAATATTAACATATGTATTCACTTAATTTCATAATTACAGTAGACATTATACTGTATGTAATATATAACATAATATAATATAAATAAAAATGTATGTAATATTGAACAAATAAAACTCTGACATGAAAAAAATTATATCGTTATAACTTATTTATTTTATTTTCATAATATCTTGGCAAACTATTATAATCCATTAATTAGGTAATTTTCGCCAGAGACTCAGTTTATGACAAGCAGCATAACTAGGCTTATGGCAGACGAAGAGAAGATATAATATTATGATATGAATTGACGAGTCCTGTATCTTGATCAGATAGTCTGCTTTGAGAATCGTTAAGACCGTGAGATTTTATTTTTATTATTTTTTGACAGCCTCCGTGGCGTAGCAAAGAAGCTGATTTATGAAGCGGCACCCGAGCCTCTATTTCTGCACCTAGATACATGTTTGTGAGATCCACAAAGTTTTAAGTTGGTTTAGATTGGTTGTGGGGCCGTGAAACCTTAGCTCCTGATACCTACCTACGATACAGGTGAACTTAGTCAGGGCTATGCATGGGTTTATTTATTCATTTTTTTTATTTACGAACGTCTAAACTATAAGGCGTAGAGTGGCTACTTGTATCTAAAAAAATGTTGCTGCGACGAGACTATGGTATTGTGTTAAAACCTGGCAATTGATCAGGCTTCACAAGTGCAACGTTTGCCAAAGAATTATGCAGCGCAACATATTTTCGCTTATACTCTATGACCGTCATAGCCGACAAAAGACTGCAATAGAAAAAAAATAAAGAGATTAAATAAGCAAGTAAGTGGGCATATATAACGTAGAAAAAATATTTTTATGCTTGCTACGTCATGTAACTAGCTATATTAATTTATTAATTAATGATCAATAATTATCGAAAATTGAGAGAACATGACATTATTAGTATCTGATATAGTACATTTAACGGTAGGCAGCGGCTTTGCTGTGCCCTGGTATTGCAGAAGTCTATGGGCGGCGGTGACTACATACCATCAGGTGGTCCGTCTGCTCGTCTGCCTATCGAGGCACTAAAAAAAACATTTGAATATGTTAATATAGTAAGGAATTTAATATTCAGTAAGTCATTCTACACTGTATCATGGGCTCATGCAATAAGCATGTACAATTTTATCATAAAGCACTGTGTAGAATTAAAGCGATTATCACGAGAGCCGGTCTGCGACAACAGACGTGTTGGCTGCTTGCGTGATCAGTGGGACTTTGATGATAACATGCTGTTCCGATACATTAACGAAAAATTGTCGACGTGTGATAAGCGAGCACTTACAAATCCTATTTTTGCATAATTAATATTATAGTCATTAGTAAAAACAAATTATACGTAAGGTGTTTCTCGCGACATGATAAGCAAATTGTGATAAAATCACTTAGAGGTCTATAACAACACCTACCAGGTTTAATGAATGGCAGTTGTATTTTACCAGCGAAGCGTCATTATCGTCGTTATCGGTAGCACATTGGTGTAAATGTAGACCACTGCATGATTTCCAAGTCGTAGAATAAAATAGCATTTTACTATTTCAATTAATAAATATGTATTCAAAGCATATTTTCATATAGGCACTCAGCGCATTTAAAACCTAGCTAATTACTATTGCAGTATTAATGTCATTTAACTAAAAACTTTTTATTACACACTAGATGTTGTGCAGCTCCGAACGCGTGTATTTTAATTTTGGGAGAAAAGGTATACAATCCATGGAGTCATGTTTAGCTATTATACCTTTCTATATTTTGCTATCCCATAGGAAGCGTGCATTTTTCCAGGATAAAAAATAGCCTATGTGCTATTCCTGACTATAATCTATCTCTGTGCCAAATTTCAACCAGATCCTTTCAGCCACCTTAGCGTAATTAAGTAACAAACTAAGTTCTAAGTTGTAAGTTGTCTGTAGAAACCGCCGAAGTACGCTCTCGGCATTAAATACAGCAACGAGACCGAGTACCTGTGCTGCTATACATCTTGGGGTCGCACGGCGTGCCGATATACGAGAATTCTATACCACAAACTCTGCACACCGATAAAGGGCTACGACATCCCCTCGCTGCGTGCCTACTACCCCCGAAAGCACCAGTTAGTCACCTCTTACCGTGGTGGAATTCTCCAAACTTCAAAATCCATAGGGCTGTTTTATTTACTGTACCAATTGGGACTTATATGGTAGCTCTTTAATCCTTATATTAAGCCGGTTGGCATAGGTGTGATAGATAAATAAAAATTATATACGAAAATGTTATTTCTACATGATCATTGTCTATAAGCTAATGAGGAAATTATAAATTAGTAAGTATATAATTATAAGTAAATTATTCCTAAAATATATTGTTATAACATTGTCATTTTTATATCCAATAATTTATTAATAATATCCATTCCAAAATCCGGAACGACCAAACTAAACATTTGAAAGTAAGTAAATAAAATTGCGGACAGTGTTTTATTTAATATGACTTATATTGTTATTTTATACGGTAAATTAATAATAATAAATAGTATTATAAGTATAAATAATAAATAGTAGTATAATATTACTGCTTTATAAAACATTTTCACGTTAGCGTCGTATTACTTCCAAATACCTGGACGCTTTCATTAGTGATGTAGCAGATTTTGCTAATTCATAGAATATGTATAGGATCGATCGATGTTGAGAAATTAATTTACGTTCATAAATCACAGCTGACCTAAACTGAATAAACTATTTAAGTTACGACATCTACCTTAAACCTCTCGTTATCACAAACTTCAACAATAAGGAGAATAGTGCCGTTGCGGCGTGTCGTCACATCACCGCAATTTACAATGTTTATTCCCGTTTGTTCTGTTAAAGTTGTCTCACTAAGGATTTTTGAGATATTTCATTGTTATTCGAAATTATAAAGTTTCACACTTAATTTATTCGTAACTAAATAACTTAGTAAGTATTTCTTAAAAAAAAAGTCTGCAACTGTTAATGCACTACTAATGTTTTGAATAATTCTCGTGATTTACTCTAAAATTGATTATTTTTTTTTTGTCGTGAACAAATTGAGATTTTGTTTTGTTATTTGATTATTCTTACGTTATAATAATATTTCAAGCTGTAAATACAGTCTCATTGCTGGGGACAAAGACAGTTTCAAATCTGGCTTTTTAGAAGGGTCCACCACGCTCGCCTTATGTTTGTAGATTTCACATAATTCTTATGGTAAATTCTCAGGTATGCCGGTTTCTTCATGAAATTTTCCTTCGCCTTTAAATCCACCGATAATTAACAATGAAAAAAGACACGTAACTTCAAAAAGGGGCTGATTTTAGACCCGCAATTTCCGTCTCGGCTGTCCGTGCCACTCCTAACAAAGCAATTGCTGCTATAATCTTATACATATGCATAATCCTATCAACATACCGGCACCTTGGGGAACAAACGTTATCCGGTTATAGAACTTGGTTAAATTGAATCATTAAACTAACCGCATTGGCCTATTTTGAACTTCTACGAATGATTAAAATTTTAATTACCGACAAACTAAATTCAGAATCCGATGTTATATTAAGACTGGTTCATTAAATTATCTGTGCTTGCTAGAAATAATTTGCTCTGAACTATTTTACAGATTAAATTTTTATTTAATCTGTAAAATCTGGATATATTTCTAAATAATAGTAGCTAGTCAAAAATAAACAAACAAGATAAGTTCAATTGAAAAGACTTAGTGTAATATCATACGATACTTTTGGGTCATCAATTCGCACTTCAAACAATTCACCCGAAGCCCAAAAGAGGGCAGTGAGGTCTTGTCGCTGGTAACTTTGGAGGATTAATTAAATGTTTTATGAGCGAGAGAGGTGTTTATTGCTGTGGGCGCAGATGGCTAAGTAAATGGTTCTAGAGGAATAAGACAGGAAAATGATAGAGCAACATTTCTTATACACGAAGTTTTTACACACCGCACAACTTGGAACAAATTTTGACATAAAAATAAATGGATTTTCTTCAAAAGGTTTATGCATTTATATATTCCGTAAGAAAATTCAATATAATCATAAATATTATAACCAAAACTGACGAAATACTTAAAATAGGCATATACTATATATATTATACATATCATATCATACATACATATCATCATCATCATCATATATACATATCATGCATATACTGCCCCGCCCAAGTTTTACGAAACTTACTATTTCGGAGTTCGGACCATGGTGGGATTCGAACAATATTTTTTATAGATCGACGAATCGGAAAGCATTAGTCTATCTCGTTTCGCCAATCTTCACCAACGAGTTTATTATTACTAATTCGATAAAGTACATATGCACAATAAAACTAAATTAAATTATTTTTTATATTTTATTACTTCGTTCATAAGCGGTTAGTCGTCTAGGCAGAGCTTACACCTGCGACATAACGTATTTGTCAGGACGCAGTATTTGCTATTTATGTTTTCGAGGCGTTATCCAAGCTTTATATTTTTTATGATTTGTTAATATTTTCTTATTAATCAAAGTCACGAATATCGGAAGGATAGATATGTAATTAGTAATTGAATAACAATTATTAGTCAAGAAAATGTACCGTCACGGGACGCCTGCCAGATGTATTTAAGTAGGTAAATATTAGAATTTATCATTAATAAAAACCAATGAAGAAATACTAGGTGACCCGTGGGAATACTTCCGACCGATAGTAATTAACAATACAACAAATTAGTTGATTATACTGTCAACAAATGGCACTGTTAATTTTTCATCTAAGTATTTTGAAAAAAAATATATTCATATGTCTAGGAATCTTGAAATTTGATGAAGAATTATAGAAGTTACGGTGTTGCGACAATAAACACATTTGATAAATCACCGCTAAGAAGGACCCGTTTGTCATGTCGCCACAGTTTCAAGGCGTCACTCTCTGGGTTTCAGAAGGTATTGGGATCCTCGGAGTCGATATATCGAGCAAGGTCCAGTTTTGAGGTCAAATGGAGGACAAAGCCAAATTGGCAAGCAAAAAATTGGGCATCCTGAACAGAGCGAGACGGTATTTCACGTCGGGCCATAGATTGGCGCTTTATAAAGCACAAGTCCGGCCCCACGTGTGTTCGAATTGTCGGGGATCCTGATATACCTACGGATAGCCTGGAACCGTTGGGGCTCCGGAGAGACTTCGGGTCTCTCTGCTTGTTCTATCGGTTTTTCCGAGGAACTGTTTAAAATGGTGCCTACATCACCATTTTATCATCGCACCACCCGACACCGCAACAGAGTTCATCCATACCACCTGGAAACGATTCCGTCTAGCACGGTTCGTTTCCAGCGCACATTCTTACCACGTACGTGCAAGCTCTGGAATGAACTCCCTGCAGCGGTGCACCCTGAGCACTATGACATGTCCTTCTTTAAACGAGGCTTAAGAAGAGTAGTCCTTCAACAGTAGGCAGCGGCTTTCCTGTGCTGTACTCTGGCATTACAGAAGTCTATGGGCCGCGGTGACTACATACTATTAGGTGGCCCGTCTACTCGTCTGCCTATCCAGTATCCAGACACAAAAATAAAATATATAGAGATGTACTATAATAAAAAAGAATAGAGTTTAAATATAAAATCATGTCTGTATGTTCCGTAAATATTTGTTACGTGTCTGGAATTTTGGATATTACCCATAGCATCCAGTCCCTCGAAGTTCTTGATAGCAATGATACACGTTTGACTTACCGTGGGATTAATACTAAATGTCCTTTATATGTCTGACTATTGCGTGTTATTTGTTACAAGATATCTTTAAGATTTGTTGTTCCCTTTTCATACCCTTCAACCACATTCCTTACTTCGTCATATTATATTGGTGAATTTTTAAAGTAACAACACAATGTGATAACTAATAACATACAGTCTTTTGAATGAATTTTTAATACTTTCATTTTAGTACCTTTTTGATTGTGAGTACGCATATATGAGTTATATTCAATTAATCTACGCTTTTCAATAATTAGTACCTAATAAATAAAAGGTTACATAACATACATACATATACACTCACGCCTATAATCCCCGAATGGGTAGGCAGAGGTGTAACCAGTACACCCACTTTTCGCCAAATTTCGGTCCCATAATGTGATAGGGGGCGAGCCTATCGCCATACCGGGCACAGGTTCCGGACTCCGGGCTAATACTGAGAATTTCTAGATAGAAAAATCCAATATCACTTTACCCGACCCGGGGATCGAACCCGAGACCTCAACACAGCGGTTGTAACGCATGCGCAATTACAACTGCGCCACCAAGGCAGTCAGTAAATAAAAGGTTAATATAATATACCCACAATCTGTGATTATACAAAAAAATACCCTGTAATAAACTTTGACAAAAAGAGGCATGCATATAGATTGGCAATTAAAAGCGGCATAGGGCAGTTGGGGAAATTGCTACCTAGGGTCATAACACCTATGTATTATGCCACTTGGATTTGAATCAGCAGAATAATAATTTTAGTATACCGACACGTATTATAGTACCTTGAGAAGCGGTTTTTAATTTGTATGTTTTATTAATTATTTGTCGCTTTATAATATACAAAAAGCATTGAATAGGTTAGCATTTATAAACGGTTTGAGATGTCATTATATTTCCATGTAAATATATTAGTGCACAAAAACCTATTTCTTACGTTACGCTTCTTACTATAGCCAGTAAATTACCTGCGTATTAATATTATGCTTTCTCGTCTTCATTCCCGTTTTACTAAGGGAATACTTGTTACATCTCGTAATTACATTATAAGTTTACTATCCATAATCCGCAACATGTGGATAGAAGTAAGAACTGGTTTAAAAAGTTTGCCTGCTTCGATGATAAGTTTAGAACTAAGTTTTTTAAACAACAAAACCTTCTCACAAAAGGTAATTTTATACGTGGCTGTATTATGTTGAAAAATACTTCCACGGTATTTACATTGGATTAGCATAAATCTGAACATTGTAATAAAGGCCCACCGTTGGAAATGAGCTTCTTTTACTAAAGCCTGGAATCATGCTGTCCTTATTAATTTAGTAGATAGAATTCATAAACCTTCAAAATACATTGTTTAAATGAAGCAAATGTGTTTTCGGTTTTATTGTTGTGGATATTATATGTTTTGTAACACTCAATGCTTTTTAAACTATATTATACATATTTATCAATATTGGTCCCTTGAAGACCGTAATAAAAATTTCTACCATGACATCAATGAGTATATACAACAGGCCAAAATCCTTTTTCTCATAATAAATAATTGTAATATATTTCTGCATTAACTCTCTTTAAGCTCTATTTATCTTTTTGATAAAATGGAAAAAATTTAATGAAATGTATCGGTTAATATCCTAAAATCTCATATAGCGTTTGACATGGAACGCGAGAAGTAGAAAATCCATAAATTCTATTTATACATTCACTTCACGATTCAATCTTCAGTAGGTAGGTACGCGATATTAACTTCTCAAGTAAATAATTTTAATAGCGGCTCTCCGACTTCGTAATTGGTGCAATTCAGATTTATTTCCAACAAATTTCTTGTAAGTGAAATCAATAAGTAATACCTAGTTTCTCGCTAAAAGCAATTACAATAAAATAATGGATAAAAAGAATTACTTATGAAATGTATGATTCAATAAAATTGCTTCAGTACAATAATATATTTTGAACTTTTTTTATGGGTTTACAAAGACCCCACGATTGCAGTTGTATGTTCGTGGGCGTCAAGATCTCTTATCATTAGAACCAGTTGCTCGTTTGTTTCCAATTTATGCTAATATGTTGGCACGGCAAAATGACCACACTGCACCTGATTGTAAGCGCAGTGCCGTCCAATTAGAGTATCGAGTAGCAAGAGACAATCTATCCCCCGCTACTCAACACAATCATGCCGGCCAGTGGCGGCGTAGCATGGGATGGCACCCGGGGCGGTTTGCTATTAAGCACCCTCAAAATAAAACAATAAATACTAAATATAATCCAGTCAGTAGGGTTAAAGACCTTTTTACACCACCTAGTTGCTGGTTGGTGGTAGTCTAATCTAAATTGTCGGAGGTGTAAACTCCTCCGATACACAAATCTGGCTATGCTCGTGACTCTGATAAAAAAGCCAAGTTTGTAACTTTGACGAGTGGTCGGTCGGGCGGCCATCTTGGTGAAAGTTGCAAAAAACTAGGTTTTTCAATATAACACCTCAACGGTAGATCCCACGGTTAAAAACGTTCAATACAAAATTGAAGAAAATGAAATTTTACACATTTTTAATATGTTGTTACTATTTTTTTTGTAAGTCCCACATGTATCGAGTCATAGCAGCGTAAAGATGGAAATTAGCTTACAAAATGGATTTTTTCAATTTTCTGAATTCAACAATATTCAATAAATAATTCAACGCAAATCTAGGATTTGACGGGCCTAGAATCCGGGCGGCACTTTTCTTCAATTTGGTTCATGAGCTCATTTAGGAAACATTGAGATTCTTGAAAAATTTACGAAAAGAATGCGTCACACAGTGCGTTGAAAATTGGCTTTCGAAGACATAGGATTCCGATGTTTTAACGATGTTGGAACGGCTTCTATATATTACTACTATGCTCGAATAAGTCACATGAAATAATTTGGTTTGAAAAATGAATGAAAAAAAATCTGAGTTTACCCCTCGATATATGTGTTAGTTCTTATTAACGTTCCAACAATAAAAAATCTTTTCTTTTTTTTCTTTCTTACTTCTAATAAACACTCAAACTAAAAAAATGTATGAAGCGGATATATAAAATTAAGATATCTCGGGAATCACACGGTTTTCTGTAATATCCTCGCAAACGGTTATAGTACTTATTATTCATGATTTTTGGTATACTTAAAATTACGGAAAATGCTGCGGAAGTTTTTTTTAAAAAAATCATCACAATTTAAAACATCGGATTCCTAAGTCTTTAAAGGCCGATTTTTGGTCCACCGCGCGTCATCGATGTTTGTCGCAGGCCCATATCCTCATTTCTGTGCCGACATATTATGATATATTTGTTTCACAGCAACCAAGTCCATCACATGTTGTATGCGCTCTGTTATTTGTCGCCCCCATTCATCACCACATTCACGGTCCATTGGACTGCTTCTTGAAAAGAAATTCTAGCAGCTTCCAAGTGGAGCCTCAGTCGTAAAACTTCCAAAATCATTTCCAGAGCAGAAAATTCATCATAAATTTTGTCAGAATTGGAAATGTACCACGAAGTTCGCGTGAGCAGAACTTAAGGCTGAACAACACCAAATGATATGAGAATGTCATTCATTGCCTTGTAACTATGATCTAGGTCTCCGAGAAATCTATTAAGACGTTCTAAAAAAGCTCTCTGCAGCTCTTATGGCAATCTTAGTCCAGCATGTTGGGTCATTTCTCCTGGCCGCCCGTGCCGTCCTCTTTGGGCATGAGATGCGCAAACGGCTACTGAGCTGCTCGAGTGAGTTATCGCCACGATGGCACCCCTTGGTGCTTGGTACCCGGGGCGGACCGCCCCCCCCCCCCCCCCCCCCCCTTACGCCGCCACTGATGCCGGCCTGCTTCTTCACACTACGCCATTGGCAAGAAGGTGAAGTAGCGGTCAAGGGTTTAGTGTCAGAGTACTCAGAAGGCCGCAAAACGGCCAAACATCTTACCCCAGCCCTAGACCCCCGACAAAAACCGGATGTACACTGGCTGATCCCGGAACGCGACACACTTGTGTGTGCCACTATGGTGGGTTTTACCCCTGTTTACGGTAGTCGCTATCTGGACGGATATGAATATCCTACCACCCGCTAAAACCCAGCGACAACTGTGACTTTTTATCTAGCAACCACTTCTGTTTCCTTAGTTGGATGCCTAGAGCTTTTCTTTTTGTAAATATAGGTTTTTCCAGATAAGATGACGATCCAAACGAAGTTAAAGGTATCTGGCTTCATTTGCTTGTGGTGTCTGCATTCTGTTGAGCATCACAGGGAGACACGTTTCGCGTCGAGTGGTAAAGGTCACCTGAACAGACTTGGTTTTATTTACTTTTATTTGCCAGGTAGTAAACATTGTTATATAACAAATTGGGATTTTGTTAATGGAGTTTATACTTATCACCAATTATTATCAAACATGATTTTTGATTCTTAACTTATCTTAGTTGAAATTAATTATTTAAGGTTATACCCCACGCCAATGACCTTTTCGATTTGAAAGCTGACAGTTTAAACACCGGTTAAAGCCGAGGTGTCCGGCATCTGAAGTTCAAAGTGTTTATGGTCTTAGAAAAGTCGAAAATGTGGCTAGACCCATTTTTCAGAATGTCATAACACTTCTTTTAGTATAGGGTATACAGAGAATTAACCTAATTATGTATTAAGTACAGTTACATTTAAAATAGTATGTGTACTGAATTGTAGAGCAGCTATTTTCATTTAAAGAGACATATATTTTGAGTAGTAATCACGTTTGAAGAATAGCTATTTTTTTCAACGAATATTGCAGGAATTGTAAACAATAGTTACCTTAGATGTGCTTTTATAGTAGATATAGCACTATGAAAGCATGACTCGCGATTTGAGCACAGATTTTGTAATACAATCTTGATTTGACTGAATTCGATTAACTCGGACTATTTTATTTGTCATTTGAATGTATTTTGTCCTAAATATATAAAAAAAACATCACTTCTAATCTGTGTGGTTTACAATTTACTTTAAATACATGTTTTACTAAATAAATTAATTAAGATACTTATTTTCTAATAATCGTAAATTACTTTATACCTAGTACTGCCATAATAATCAACTTTATAAATATTAAGCAAACACACAAACAAACAACCTTTATTTCAATTATGTAATTTAGAGATTTTAAAGATAACAAACACAAAGCAGAAAAACTACAACGCCTTATAATCAGTACACTTCACCAGAGGCAATCGAAATAATTACGTCACAATAAACATAATATTATGTTGATGCAGATTACAATTAATCAGATATTACACATTGTCGATAACCAAAACCAGCTAGTTGATTTTCGTGAAGTTAAGATATCGCATCGAGTAATTCAACATAATCTCTGAAAATAAACGTGATAAAAAGTTGTTATAAAGACCATATCTGCTCTAAAAATTAACACTGAGTCGAGTGGAAATGATGCGGGTGACGGTTTTGTTTTTAGCCCTCGTGGTAGCAGTGAACTCGTTACCCACTAATCTTCCAGAGCCCGGACAACTTGCGTTGCTACTCAATGAAGATGACTTTGAAGACTATTTGGATACGTGGCTAGAAATTGAAGGAAGAAAACGAGAAAATATGTTAAGGAGTTCAACTCGCAGCACTGGTAAAAGTTTCGCATACTAGTATACGTCAGATATCGATGAAACACATTGATAAGGTTGCCGATAAACAGTAGTACCTAACATACCTAACCGTGTTCCCTCGTTCCTATGATTCTGGGTTCTTTAGACGTCACAGTACGCCGGAGTAGTAGAAGTAGTTGAAGCTAAACAGCAGGCCGGCATGATTGTGTTTAGTAGCCAGGGATAGACTTTCTCTCGCTACTTGATACCCTATCTGGACGGCACTGCGCTTACCATCCGGTGCAGTGTGGTCACTTTGCAGAGCCAGAATAAAAAAAAATCGCTACTTACTATAAAAACCAGAGTTTTTGTGTTTATTCACTATTGTTTTAGGTTGTTCAATAAGAGTTAACGGAGACCTAGCTCAACCCCAGCCAGTATACTTAAAAGGAGATAACTACCTCGTCCCCAATGGTAATACAGGGTTGGTTCAACTTAACACTAGAGAGGAGGTTTACATAGCGTGCACTGGCACCAACCGCCTGCTCCAGCATCCAAATATCTCTTCATCCACTGCTACTGGTGTAAGTATATAATTTTTGAACAGTCTGAAGAAACTTACAATAATTATGTTTCTTTTTTTTATAGTATTTTCCGACAAATGTTGGCCACCTGATGTTAAGTGATCTCCACCGCCCATGAACATCCACAATACTGAAAGTGTAATGTATGCGCTGTCGGCCTTAAAGGACAGGAATAGGGATTAGGCAAGGGAAGGGGGAATCTGGGCCTCCGGATATCTCACTTACCATACGAAACGCGACAGTAAACTGTCACTTTACGTTGGTTTTCTTTGAGACAGTGGTACTACCCCGGTCGAGCAGGCCCATTCATGCTGTAGACAAATATGTCTACAGCGTGACTCTTCCACTTCCACTTACACACTTAGCATTTCTATTTATCACGCTACTTTATTCATTTATTTAAATCCTTATACAACATATTATTACCAAGCAGGTGGATATAAATATTTAAACTGTGTACCTATGTATTATTCGTCACACTTGTCGTTTATATAGACGCTGTGTTTATTATGTCTATTATCTTCAAATTTATCTACTCTGTTGAACTAGATGTTCCACGTACCTGCTTGAGATTAATATATAATCACCTGACACAGATATCATTAGTCTTAGTAATAAACATAAAAATCGGTCGTTTTTAAGCTTGTCGCCATTAACCTAAAAGAAGAAAAAGTAGAAATTGGTCACCTCTGAGAAAAATATACTTAGTTGGGCCAGAGTGCACTTAACATCCTGTAATCATAAAAAAAAGTTTCGCTGACCAAGTCCCTTTCACTCAAGTAAAATAGGTTTAACTAATATTTCCCCAATGTTACCCGTAGTTTGGAAAGCTAGAACGATGCCATCAAGGTTGCCATCAAAGCTCGGATATTCTTTTCTTAAAACTCGAACTATAATTAATAACCCATATTTTAATGTGTATAGGGTTAGACAGAAAGGGTGTACTAAGCCGAAAGATAAAAAAACACCCGTAAACAACTTTTATACTTATAAGTTTTACACAAACACAAACCCCAATATACATATAGTTTCCGAGATATACATAACCTTATGATCAGCTGTGTTTTCAGTTAGGGTCATTGACCTCAAGAAAAAGGTGAGTTCTAGATATTTCAAAATACACATCCAATTCTCAATGGTGCCAGCCTCTGGGGCGTCGGCATCGCAGCATCTGTTTATTACGCCGACGACACGCTCGTCACTGCGTCTTCCAGACCGCTGCAATTCTGGTGGCTGTGGGCAACACCCATGAGTTTATGTTGTGAGCCATATCCAGCGGTTGCGTTTATGGGTGGCCCTCGAGAAAACCGAGGTTCTTTGTTTTCACAGGACTCGAAAAGGGCCACCGGCTGGTGCTCATATCGTGAACGGGATGCGAATTGTCATCGGCAAAACTGAGAAATATTTAGGTTTAGTTTTTAGATAGCCAATGGGAATTCCACCACGATCTCCCCTGCCTGTCATAAGAGGCAATTCATAAGGGCACAAGACACGTAGTGAAGGGCTGTTGTAACGCCCAAATCGGTGTGCAGAAATTTTGTATATCGTTGGAACACGCAAAAAACGGTGGACTAACCTTCTAAAGTGATTGAACAACGTATTTTTAAGCACAGTCAATTTTATTTTTCAAAGCCACGCTGATTACGAATGGTGGCATGGTCAACCATAGATTTATTTGACACCTTTCGTGGCACAGTCGTAGTTAATGGGTTAACATAAATTATATTTTATAATATTTTAGACTGCAACATGCGTCAATAACACGTTAGTTTCGGGCGGGGGATGGTTAAACGGAAATGGAGAATTTGGTCAGATCGCGTGTTCTTCGCATTCCTCTCATGATGCTCAAGCGACAACAGAAAAATGCTACAATAATAATATAGTCATTCGGTAAGTTTCCCTAAATGATATCCTACTATCCTAGTAATGTTATAAATGCGAATGTTTGGACGGATCTGGTTAAAATTTGGCACAGAGATAGATTAAATTCTGGAATAGCACATAGGCAACTTTTTATCCCGGAAAAAAATACAGTTCCCGTGGGATAGTTTCGTTTTTGTTTTACACAGAGCAAGGGATCAACATGATTTTTTGCATAGTGGTAGTTTAGGGATCAGAAAATGACATAGGCCACTTTTTATCCCGGAAAAATGCACGCATCCTATGGAATAGCAAAATATAGAAAGATGTAATCTTATGATGCCTCCATGGATTGTATCTTTTCCTTCCAAAAATAACCTCCACGCGGGCGGAGCTGCGAACAACATCTAGTAAATAATATATTCTGAGTATTCACTAGACCCTCGACCGCTTCTTCACCTTCGTGCCCATGGCGTACTGTGAAGAAGCAGGCATGAGTTTGTGAGAGATTGTGTTGAGTAGCGGGGGATATATTGTCTTTCGCTACTCGATACTCTAATTGGACGGCACTTTGCTTACCATCGGACGCAGTGTGGTCATTGCCGTACCAGGATAAAAAAATAATAATATAATTATTGTGCACTATTGAAATTCATCTAAGACCCGATAAAACCTATCAAATTATCTTATTAACTTCTATAACCTTAATTAAATAACCGACATTGGTGAATAATTTGTAATTGAATCTATATGCTTACCTCTATTTTGATCGTTGCCAAAACTGATATAGAGTTTCATTATACTACAGTACACACCACAGAGTGGCTTCTCTAGTTAATTAATGTACTTATATGACCCACCTAAATATTAACATATTAGGTAAAAAGATTAAATAAACTGAAGATTAATTAACTTTTGAAATTACGGGAAACATAAGCTCGGTATTATAAATATTGAAGAAAATCTATTTTCGGCATGACTGATGAGGCCTATAAAGTAACATAGTCTTGTTGGAACTGAAATTTATTTTATAACACCACAACTCGCTTTAAACTCTACTCAATGATTAGTAGAATAGTAGGATTAGTAGGGTTAAACAGTCATTTACACGGAGGTTATTCAATGACTATTGAAAAGACGATCCATAAGTACCATGTAATTACACCTGCTGTAATTGGTTTGGAAAATGTAGTAACATTTCTGGTCATTATTAGACTTTAACTGATACCTTTTTTAAACTATAATAAAAATAATACTAGCCCTGTATCAAACATAGTCCCACTGCTGGGCACCGGACTCCTCAACTAATGAGAGGGGTTAGGTCTTAGTCAACTTTTTAACTTACCTATTAAGTTATTAAACGTTCTGGGTGCTACAACTATTAGAAAGAACAGTAAATACCATGCTAAGTAAATTATTATTATTAGACATAATCTAAAATAATGATAAGTAGTATAACTCAAAAAATTGCAAGTGAATAAAAAAAGACACATTTGGTATAATAATATTTTTATTATTTCAGCGTGGGCTTCACTGTAGATGGCGTTTTCTATCCATTATATTGGTCTTGTTTTGATCAGTATCGCTTAGAAGTATTGTATGTGTGGTACGAACAGAATCCGCCCAACGCCGTACATCAGACTGGCGTGGACCGTCCCAGTTGGTTAGGTGAGAAAAATACAGTCGCATGAGTAATCATATGATTTCACATGGCTAAAGCTTATTTCTTACCAAAAAATAGTTTCTTTTGTGGAAAATAATTTTGTGTACCTCTTGTGTATTTTTTTCCTATTCATGTTGAGAAAATAATATCTGTCAAATTACTGGAGCCAATCTTCTCACCTATACCACTACAACGTTTTACATTACTTTTTCCAACAGTTTTGGTGATAGATTCACCTTTGTGACCGTCAGTCATGAAATATAATAAAATTTCTGATGCGGTTGAATCCAACGCTATTGCAGAGCAAATCGTAGCGAAAAAGTGGCTTTGATAGTGTGTAGTATGGTGGCTAGCTCTAGCTCTATGATGCTAATTTCCATAATTTCAATTCAGCAGTAATATTTTATTCATGCATGTTTTCAGTCACATTCGTCGACACAATCGAGATTTATATTTGACTGGTATTTCCTTGAATAATGTTAAAAATTATAATTATAAATACCTTATGAATAAGTAATTACTAGTGTATTGATGATGCTATGTATGTTATGTATACATAAGCTGATATGCTTTTCGTTAAATTTCTTTACTTTTTTTAATGTCCTGACTTGTCATAAAAGCTATGTAATTGCCTACATGATCAATAAACGATTTCATTTCATTTAAGATTATTAAATGCCCGACAAACTATACATCATACTTTAGAAATATCAGTTGCAATGACTTAAGCAATAACTACATTGAACGAATTTGTAAATGAGAGCATTTTTCGATTCAGTGATTTACTAATGCGCCATCCTATATATTATTACTTAAATAGTCAACAACTTAATGCATCGAAGAAGAAAGTATTTTTTACAATTTATGTTAATTTGTCGAGCCATTTTGAGATCGTCAGGACATTCAGTTTTTAGCTTGTAACGATTTTTTCATATTGGGGTATTATATTTCTTTTATAGCCGGTAGTTTCTTCCCTGGCGTTGGAGTTAATACTATGTACACACAAGTCCAACAAAAAGCTGCTATCGCCAAACAAGTAGGCACAGATTTAGCTGACAAATATGTGACAAGCTCGCAATTTCTTGCACGCGGCCATCTTGCTGCCAAGACAGATTTTATTTATGCGACCGGACAACGTGCTACTTTCTACTTTATCAATGCTGCTCCCCAGTGGCAACCATTTAATGCTGGTAACTGGAACTGGCTTGAACAAGTAAGTGCTACTTACTATGAATGCCTCCCTGGCGCAGCGGGCGATCAGCCGGCTGTGAAACGATCGGCCGTGGGTTCGATTTCCGCACCGAGACAAATGTTTGTGTGACAGACAGATATTTTTCAGGTCTGGGTGTTGTGTGACCGAAGTCCCTCGTAATTTTTGATACCCACGAGAATGGTTTACTAGGTAAACCATTATAACCAATAATGCATAATTGTAGATATCTAAGTCTTAGAAGTACGGTGTACACCCCGGAATCCCGTTAACTACTTCTAACTACTACTACTTCTAAGGGGACTGGACCAGATTTCCCCGAACCATGCTCGTGCTACGCTATCCGTCCATGGCGTAATTTTTTTCTAAATCAATTTACAACGAATATGATATAGCTACTTATTACAGGTATGCTATATTTAGACCTTGTGTAAATAATACCTAAAACTTAATTTGGATTTTGGATGCAGTTGAATAGAATAAATTTTAGATTCGTAGTGTAATCCCGAATCCTTGGATCCTTTAACGTAAAATTCTGATTTACAGAATCTTCGTACACGCATCGGAGTAGCCAACTACAATGCAGTCGTATACACAGGAACTTTTGGAGTAACACAACTACGTAACCAAAACGATCAGCTTGTCGATATCTACTTGTATTACGACGCTAACAACAATCCACAGATTCCAGTGCCCCTATATTATTACAAGGTAAACACAAAGGTTATTAGGTATTTCTGCGTCACTAAATTCGCATTGTTTGGATTATCAGTAATTTAAAATTTAAAGTGAATAATAATATAATATTAATACTTAGGTACCTATTATGAATATGGTCTTATTATAAATTATTAAATGTGTCGCTATTATTTAAACTATAAGGTCTACGGAAGGACTTTACCATGGTCTTTAGAAAATATGGTAATACTTATAAGATATGATTGTAGCTCATACCGAATAAGGTACTAGCTACTAATACTAGCAACCCGCCCCGGCTTCGCACGTAGCTCGTCGCCTAGAGCATATATCCCCACACATAATATTTCTGTCGTAATTTCGGACTAGCCTTTTATTAAGTTCGCGCACGTGATTTAGATTAAAATGTAAATGATGCTCATACTTCTCATAGTAGTTTAAAGACAGTTTGTAATTTTTACATAAAACATGGTAATAGATATCAGTAGCTCAACCATGAGTTTATGTAAAAAAATTAAGATGGGTAAACGAAGTCGCTAGCGTTGTTTTTATGTATGAAATGTTTGTTATTATAGTACCAAATTTTGTCTCTCACGTAACCGTAAATATTTTACGTTGTCGCTCGTGAATATACGTGAGAAAATTCATAGTTGAGCTACAGGAGTTATGCGGTGTGTCGTAGCCTCCCCACTCTTAAGCTCCCAGTGGGCATGATTTATTCCGACATCTTCAGCAATCATCGTCACATAACAGCAAATTTATACAAAACTTGAATGAATTATATACTTAAACCTTCCTCGTGAATAACTCGGTCTATTGGTAAAATCGCATGAAAATCCGTTGAGTAGTTTTTGAGTTTATCGCGTACAGACAGACGCGACGAGGGGACTTTGTTTTATATTATCTACTAGCGGGCCCGGCAGACGTCGTCCTGCCCGTAAAAGCAGCGCCACACCGACTGCAGCGCCTTCTGCCGGGCTGATTTGTGAATCTAAACCATCCAGGGCGCCACCCAAACGCATACAAAAAAAATCATTGAAATCGGTCCAGCCGTTTAGGAGGAGTTCAGTAACATAAACACGTACAGTAGAATTATATATATAAAGACTAGCGGACCGTGCAGACGTCGTCCTGCCCGGGCAAGCAGCGCCATACCGACTGCAGCGCCATCTGCCGGGCTGATTTGTGAATCTAAACCATCCAGGGCGCCACCCAAACGCATACAAAAAAAAATCATTGAAATCGGTCCAGCCGTTTAGGAGGAGTTCAGTGACATAAACACGTACAGTAAAATTATATATATAAAGATGTACAGATTTGTATTTTGTAGTTAAATTACAGCTACTATATTTTGAAGTCTTGATGATTACCTACATGAATATAAATCTAAGAACCTAGATTTTCGATAATACTTTAATTTATATATCTTAATCTTAAATTGTATTTAGCCATCAACTATTAAAGCACCAACCTTAAGCTTACGGTTCAATCTAGGTGTAAATTATTTATTTATTTTCTCAAAGAAATACTGTATATATAGGTACTGTATATTTTACAAGTGTGTTTGATTTGTTAATCAGGTTGTGTACGATTCTACTCTTCGACTTGGCACTGCATTTGTAAGCATTAACAATCCTTATTACAACGAAACTGAGGTGAGGAACTTGCAGTTTTGTACTGACCGGTGCCGTAACAACAACTCCTTCAGTTGGATAGGCTGGCAGCCTGACCGCATCGACCTCGGCTACAGCTTCTGCTGCACCGTCGATGATTTCAGAAGAGTAATTCCCCATCTACCTAGTTTCACTGTGAATGGGCTGTTGTCTTGAATTGCATAACAAAAAAAAATGTTGACGTGTTTGGTAAAAAAACTAATAAAATACCGTTATTTCTACAACAAAAAAAATTTTTATTTAAAAATATTTTTTCTTGTATAATATATTTTTTCTGTAGTAGTGTAGTTTGCATTATTAATAAGTGAAATCACTCTCAGAGTGGGAGAAACTGACTATAACAGACAGTCAAATGGATTCTCTTCATTTAAATGAGGGAGTTTTAGCATTACGATCAAGACTTGTGGGTATAATATCAGGATCACATATAGTCTTCCCGTAGTAATCCCGCATTACATCAAACATGTAGCGTGGGTATCAAGAACTACGAGAGACTTTTATTCTACAACACCCAGACCCGAAACAAACACATACTTGAGGATAATAGATACAACCAACAGTCACACACATAGTTCTGATCCCACATTAGGTAAAACTTGTATCGTGGGTATCAAGAGCTACGAGGGACTACGGTCCCACAACACCCAGACCCGAAACAAATATATATCTCTCTGTCACACAAACATTTTGTCTCGGTATAGGAATCGAACCCACGGCCTCTCGTTTTACAGCCGGCTACTCGCCCGCTGCGCTATTGATTCGGTCGAAGTAACTATTGTCTTAGCCGGTTGACCATTTAATAATAAAATCTGGGAAATTCCACAACAAGTATTAGAAAGTGCGTAGCCATTGAAGTTTAAAAGCTAATTTAGTCAAACTTATATTGACCTACTACAAAAAAGGAAAGATTTTCAGTTCGCCTGAATTATTCATTCTTCAAATGTGAACCGATTTGGATAATTCTTGTAGGTATTCCTATGCGATAAAGGTCTGCTAAAACTCTGTTACAATTTACCGAGGAGATAAGAGGTAAAAATGAAAAAACTCCTCAACGAATTACAGCAACAGAGATGTGATTCAGGTTTTTATATTTTTTTAGTTTTAGTTAATCCCATGGTTATTTTGAAGCGAGCCGATTGATGGAAATGAAAGGTAAATATTTGGTCTAAATTATATGGAAAAACACAGATTTAGTTGCGATCATTTCTGGCAACATTAACTTAGACGCCAACTCTACACTAGATCTGGTGAGTTTTCCTATAAAGGATCGATTTTTTTAATCGATTTGAAAGTAGGTAAAGAAACAATTCAAAAAAGAAAAAAGTAAGTTTAAAGAAAAAATATAAAAATATTTTCGGTTTCAAAGATTTCTCAAAAATCGTTTTATACTCTTTTCTTTTTGAGCATTTATATGAAAAAAACACTATCCAAAACATTATTTCCACGATTTAAACTTTATAAATTGAAGGAATATAATTTCTATGACCACAAGTCTAAAAGATTACAAGGTTAAATAATAATAATTTCTGTAAAAATATTTACATAATCTTCTTCTTCTTCAGCCTTTGGCCGTCCACTGGTGAAGATAGGCCTCCCCTAAAGATTTCCAGACCAACCTGTCAGAAGCGGCCTGCATCCAGCAGGTTTCTGCGACCTTTACGAGGTCTTTATTTATTTACATAATACTTAGAATCAAAGAATTATAATTCCATATGTTGCACTACATAAAACAAAACTTTTGACGAAACTTCCTAATCTTTTTTATATACAGTGTAAACTCCATGTAACGTCACTCTATTTAACGACAAACTCTCTTAAGCGTCGAAATCAATTGGCTTTGGTTGGTTTAGCTTGTTTTTCATACAATGTTTCACTCTATATAGCATTACACCCACTCTCAATAACGACAACAATTAAGTTGCTAAAATTAGTAAAAACTGCGCAGCTGTGTACGATCTATTGTCGCTTTATTATCCTAGCCCGCAATAAACTCGACTGTCGGCATCATGCATACCGAACTTTCTAAGAAATTCATTATTTTGTTTACAAATTGGGATTGCTTGCACGTGTAGACTGTTATTGACCATGATTCATAACTAGGAGTCATGGATTATCTATACCTTATCATATTCTTAGTTGCTCACAAACTTGCAAACTGTAAACATGGCTACTAAAAGAAAATCACTGTGTATTGACGAAAAAGTTTTACTGATACGCGCAATAGAAACGGGAGAGAAGATAAGTGATGTTGGCAAACGCTTTGGATTTAGTCGCTCTACCGTGTCCACAATATGGAAAAATAAAGAAAAAATCCTCCACGCTGCGGGCGAGGGAAAATCTTCCAAAAAATTAAAGAAACCTATATACGAAGATTTGGATAAAGCTGTACTATCATGGTTTCATCGACAGCGCCAGAATAATATGCCTATCTCGGGGCCGCTCGTGAAAGCTAAGGCGGAGAATTTTGCTGCTGAACTTGGTTTAACTTCTTTCAAAGCATCAGAAGGATGGCTCGGAAAATTCAAGCAGCGTCATCATATCAACTATGGTAAAATAAGTGGGGAAGCACGAAGTGTTGATACAAATGTGACTCATGATTGGATTAACAGAGTGTGGTCAAAATTCATAGAAAAATACGCCCCAAGTGACATTTTCAATGCTGATGAAGCAGGAATTTTCTATAAGTTGACTCCAGATAAAACTCTGAAATTTAAAGGGGAAAAGTGTGTGGGAGGAAAGCTTTCCAAGGAACGTATTACGGTGCTTGTGGCTGCTAATATGGATGGCACAGAGAAAAAAAAGCTACTAATAATAGGCAAATCGAAAAATCCGCGCTGTTTTAAGAACATCAAAAAATTGCCAGTGACGTATAAAGCAAATAAAGCAGCTTGGATGACCAGTCAACTTTTTGAAGAAGAAGTGCGAAAGTGGGATGCAGAATTAAAGGGACGAAAAATTTTACTTCTTGTTGACAACTGCCCTGCCCACCCTTTTATATCAAACCTTCAAAACATAGAGTTGGCATTTCTTCCTCCAAATACGACTAGTGTCTTACAGCCAATGGACCAGAGTGTGATTAAAAGCCTCAAGGGTCACTACAGAAGGAAATTATTGATGGAGCTAGTCGAATCTGAGGGTAAAACTTCTGTTAATATGCTGCATGCAGTAAATTTTTTATCTAAAGCCTGGGAAGAAGTGACACCCACAACTATACAGCACTCTTTTCGACATGCTGGACTTTGTACCAATTCTACGAGTGATGAGGTGGAAACAGAATCTGAGTTTGAAAGCGACGACGACCTTCCATTAACTGAGTGGATTCAACAATTCAACATGGCAGGAAATACGGTAAATCTTCAAACCTACATTGAAGTGGACGACCGCCTGCTTACAACGGCTTCACTCACAGACGAAGAAATTTTGGATTCAGTGAGAAAAACTGAGGATCAAGAACAAGGTGATGAAGAAGATGAGACGGATGAGCCTGAGTTTCCGCCGAGCATTAAAGAAGCTCTGGAAGCAGCAAAATTATTGGAAAAATATTTCCTTTATAACCAAGATGCCTCAGTATTGCTAGATATTAATAAAATAACTAAAAAAATACAACAAAATTACTGGTGCAGCAAAAGACGTCAGACAAAAATAACAGACTATACTCAATAGCGTTCAAATAACATTCTTTTTTATGCACATAACTACTAACAATAGTCAGAAATAAACTTTTTATTTTTCTAATTCTGATGTTTCTTCTCTCCATTTAACGACAACTCTCTATAACGCCATAAAATGCACAGTCCCTTCAGTGTCGCTATATAGAGTTTACACTGTACCATAGTCCGACAAACGAGCCAGTGGGGTCACCTGATATTAAATGATCTCCATCGCCCATGAACATCCACACCACCGAAAGTGTCATGTGTGCGCTGTCGGCTTTAAAGGAATAGGGATTAGGGAAAGGAAGGGGGAATCTGGGCCTCCGGATATCTCACTTACCATACGAAACGCGACAGTAAACTGTCACTTTACGTTGGTTTAATCTAAATGGTTAATGGTTAATCTAAATATAGCATTACAGTTACTAAAACAAAATAAAACTGTTCTCCATTTTCCGAATGCATGGGATCACGGAATTAACGAGATCGATCGAATGTTGGTTAAAAATCGATTTACTTTAACCATAATTGGAACTGCTATAATCGATCTCATATCGCCAAAGCTGATTCATACAACTACAACATTCACAACATTAGATCATTTTTTTTATATCTCTTGTTATCAGTAATTGGAGTTTTATTTTTCATATTAATTATCAGACTTTTAGCCATTAATAATAGTGCAAACACAAACCATGGCTGAGGATCTTAAACCAGTTAAGGAGGAAGATTTAAAACAGTTAAAAGACCGTATGAATTTAATTGTGAGCGCAGATCCGGCTCAGTATCATAATGATTTTTCGCTTAAAAGGTATTTAAGAGCATTCAAGACAGTCGACAGCGCATTTCAGGTCAGTAGTTGGAAGGAATATAGTATCAGTTTTTAAACCTCTTATTCTACATCTAAATATTATGAATAGTTTGACCCAATGGATGATAACGAATAATCAAAACAATCTTTTGCCCCCGGGGCCACTTTGAAAGATTTTATGCGATATAATTTTATTTTTTATAGCCTATATTAGAGTGAAATACTAAGTGAAAAATTTTACAGATAGGCAGAAGTGCTTTTATTTTACACAACAAATATTGGTCACTGTTTTCCATTAATAGAAATAAAAAACTACAGGTTAAAACTGAGACAAATTTGCCAGTATTTGTTTCAAGTTAATGTGTCTTGAGGGCAGTGGTGTAACTTGCCTTCAACGGGCCCTGTATTCAAATTTGTTAGGGTGTCCAAATGAAGGGTAAAGAAAGGCGTTCTGGGCCTCTGTATTCGGGGAGCCCTGTTTCATCGATATGGCGATAGCGATGCCCCTGTGTGAGACCTAAAATTTGTTGACATTAAATTATTACACTCAAAAGACAACATATAGTCTACCTAATATTCGGATATGCTGATTTAAGCACTACAAGTGTATACTACATGTACTACTGCAAGCCTAAAATCTAAATAAATAGTAATATAGTTTTGCACAATTTACTTTATTTTGGTCTATTAGTTTTGGACTGCCTCTGTGGCGCAGTTGTAATTGTGCATGCGTTACGACTGCTATGCTGAGGTCTCAGGTTTGATCCCATGGTCAGGTAAAGTGATATTGGGTTTCACATTATGGGACCGAAATTGGTGAAAAATTTGGTGTACTGGTTTCACCGCTGCCTACCCCTTTGGGGATTATAGGCGTGAGTGTATATGTATGTATGGACTATTAGTTTTGTATTAGCTTACACACTTATACCATCAAGGTAGTTATAATTACATAGATAATGAAAAACTGTTGCCAATAACAAGTTTCCGAATATTAATAATAAGTATATTATTTCAGGCTATATTAAAAACTAACAAGTGGAGGTCAGAATATGGGGTTGCAGATCTTGAAAATAACAAAGAACTCATAGCCAAATATACTGACAAAGCCAGGGTACTCCGAAACAGGGATCTTGTTGGTAGACCAGTGGTGTATATACCAGCCAAGAACCATAGCTCCAGTGACAGAAATATAGATGAACTTACTAAATTCATTGTATATTGTTTGGTAAGTGTATAATAAAAATTAGAACTTAATCCACTTATTTAGTCCTGTGCTCTTTCTCTCTTCTCTCTCTCTCTCTCTTTCTTTGTTTGCAAATACATATAATCTTATCAACAATTAAATCTGTTGTTGCTTTAAATTGAAAAATCATTAAACATAATTATATAAATTCAGTCTCAGTAGGACTGTGACAATAGGCCAAATATTTATTCTAGTTTGACCATATTCCATGATAATGAAAAATATTTAATTCATTTATTGTATGTATACATAATAACACCGCTGTATTATACTGGCTCACTTCTGGACACTGCTCCTCTTCTATTAATGAGTTAAATTAATTATAGTTTTTTGGTAGATTTCACACGCATTCGAAAACCTTTATTCTGGCTAATATGTAAGTAATTTATGATATCTCAAAATACTAACAACAGTGTTAACAGTCCTTTTTGATTCCAGTTGTAGACAGTATGAAACTTATAAAGTTATTTATAAAAATTTCCGTTTTAACCATTACAGGAAGATGCGAGTAAAAAATGTTTTGAAGAGATTGTTGACAATTTATGTATTGTTTTTGACCTGAACAACTTCACCCTGTCATGTATGGACTACCAGGTTCTGAAAAATTTAATATGGCTATTAAGCAGACATTATCCAGAGAGGCTTGGTGTATGTCTGATAATTAACGCACCAACTTTTTTCGCTGGATGTTGGGCTGTTATAAAAGGATGGTATGTGTTATTTAATATATATTTAATGATTTATTTGTCAAATTTGCTCCTTAAAACCTTGTCAATTTTTTTCTGTTCTTGAATGTGCATGAAAATTGTATAACTTTATTCTTAAACAGTCAGAAGATTCGATCACATACATACACAAACAAGCAATTTCTGTTTCTGTTCATCCATAAGGTGAGCAACATGCTTGTAAGCCAACATCTGCTTTCCAACAAAAAAAATTAAGTGGTTAATTCTGAAGAGCAAATGTTTTAAAAGATATAAAGTTTATTAGAGATTTTGAAGCCTTCTCATAGATTAAACAAAAACATAATGAAAATTCTAACTAAACATTTCCTTAGGAATCAGAATCAGATGAAAGAATCCTTTCCATGCGAGTTTGGCTCATACTTGACCAATCTGATTCAGCTAGTACTTTTTGTTCGTTCATAGATTTCTCCACCAAATGTAGACTCTAGATTTTAAAGAAACATGTATTCACTATACAAACTATACTAATGAACTTCATCAATCATCGAATCCAGTCTTACCAAAGACTTTTTTTATCCTGCAGGGCACAATATTCATATTACGCCTGATGGTAAATACATATAGTGAAATATAATGTTGATTGTTTAAGAATTGTTACGCCCCTCGACGACGGTCGCTATAAATATGCCAGTTTAAGTAACTCAGTAAACGCCAGCTGATCATTCGTATCAAACGCGTCTGTATTTAGTTGGTTAAATATGGTGTTTTAGGTTCCATTCCACCAGCAGTAATATTATGTGTCCAACACTATTATTTAGAATATTGGTGTTGAAATAATGCAATAATCCATTCTGAAACAGCTTAGCTTGCGTTTTATCATATCACTTATTTCTTAACAGCTATACTATAGGAAGCAGCGATAGCGTAGTTGGTTGCGGTACGGCCTGCCAAGACGAAAGTCGTATGTTCGAAACCCAAGTGGCATACACCTCTGACTATTCTAAAGTTATGTGTGTATTAAATGTTAATTATCGCTTGCTTTAACGGTGAAGGAAAACATCGTGAGGAAACCTGCATACCTGAGAATTCTTTTAAGAATTTCGAAGGTATGCGAAGTCTACCAACCCGCATTAAGCCAGCGTGGTGAACTAAGCCCTCATATTAGTAGAGGAGGACCGTGCCCAGCAGTGGGACAATGTTTAATACAGGGCTAGTATTATTATTATTATATTTTTCAGGTTGGATGAAAATACTGCAGGAAAAGTAACATTTGTTAACTCAGAGATGGATCTCTGCAAGTACCTGATACCCGATATCTTGCCTACTGATATATAACTGATTAGATTATATAAACCAATCTTATCTAATATGTAAAGTTTTAGATTAAGTGTGTATACTTTGTGTCTATGTATATGATATTTATGTACTTATACTGTATTTAATAACATCTAACAACATAATTATAATAACTTTATACTTTAGTTAAAATGTTTTTAACAAACGCAGACATAAGGTAAATAAATAAAAATATAAGTCATACACCAAAATCATGCTCTCTGAGATCATTGCAGTACAGACAATTAATTTCATATTATTTTTATTTGTTCATATTAAATTAATTTATTGTTATTACTTTAAAACATTACATGAATATTCATTCCTTAAATTCAATAATGGTTGAGCTTATATTTTTGATAGTTGGTACACAACATTTTAAAGAATATTGCATTTCTTAGTATGTAATGTATTTGTAATATCTCACAAAAAGCATTCCGGAATGATGTATAGATTATAACAGCAGTTCTCGGCCCTAGTCCAATCCAAATGTGTAACCCATTTAATTTTCCAACATAGTTATAATCCATAAGTATCTATGTATCCAAATAACTACTTTTAATATTTTATTCCTATTAATTTACAATTTAATTAATACATTAATTATGTCATTCATTCATGGATGATGAATAAAGGATAAATTAAGGCAACAATTTTACAAATATTCAGCAAACTGTAATTTGTATAGTACTTTTGTTTTAGTTTATGGCTCCGTTATGCGATGATTTTGCCAGTGTCAAAGTAGAAAAAGACACAATTTTTTAGTCTGAAAAATAACATTATCTGACCTATGACCAGTGTTTGTATTGATGACATCTCGTATATTAAAATATACTATCATGCTTGAAAATACTGCAATAGGAGAAAACACAAATAAATTTTAGTTGACACATAATTATAACCACCAAAATCTTATAACACAGAGCAGAGTATTATACTTGTTTATTTCACAGTTTTGTTAGTAAAAAATTCCCTATTCCCTAGTTTCAAGTTTCCACTGAACCAAAACGCCCGAGAACCGCTGTACTAAAAGATGTATAACTCGTTTTTCTTGCATTTGTAACCAGAGACATAATTTAAAAGAATTACACAAAATACGAGTATATAAAAAGCAATTTTTAATAAACATATTTAATTTTGAATGAACAAGAATAAAAACTGAATTTCTTGTTTACATTTTAAGACAGAAAAGAAGAAATAAATAACATAATATTTATTGAGATTGAAACCGATTTTATATGAGTACATATTTGTTGCTATTTTTTTTGTTGTTGTGACAAATATTTAAACTAATTTCAATTCATATAATTAGGGATGGCTGTTGCAGATTACACTGTCAGATAGGAATTAAAATAGTATAAAAATACTCTTTGATGGTGAGTGATATATTAGTGCTATC
Organism: Laothoe populi; assembly: GCA_905220505.1. NCBI lineage: Eukaryota > Metazoa > Arthropoda > Insecta > Lepidoptera > Sphingidae > Laothoe > Laothoe populi. The sequence continues at coordinate 9,652,911 of HG992153.1, forward strand.
AAACATTCAGAAGATAAGATGAACGTTTAATAATATGGTGATACATGTATACAAATAATTGATTGACTGGAAACTGCATAGATTATAATAGCTATGGTGACCACTTTTTTGTCTATTCTGGAACGGTAAAGTGACCACATTGCACCTGATGGTACATGGTATGGATGGTACTGGATGGTATAGCACATTGCCGTCCAATTAGATTATCGAATAGCGAGAGACAATCTATCCCCCGCTAGTCAACGCAATCATGCCGGCCTGCTTTTTCATACAACGCCATGGACAAGAAGGCGAAGAAGCGGTCGAGGATCTAGCGTCATAGTAATCAGAAGGCAGGGCCAAACATCATACTTTAGACCCCCGACAAAAATTGGTAAATCTAAAATTACAATTATTTTTTATGTCGGCTGTAGCTCTCAATACACCTGTTTATAAGTAAAGACATAAGCGTCATGTTCTACACAAGTAGGGAGCACACTAAGCATGTGGTGATGCGCGCGGCTAGATATAAGCCATTATAGTTAGCCCACAATCAAGCTAACACCAAGTCAGTCAATTACCTAACAAAAAAATAATTATTTTGTAGAATATATTGTTTTAATATAGTCTAATAAAGCTTTATTTAACACTACCCTTGCACCTAAGTACTAAAGATTCGATGGTCGTCTTTAAATGAAGTATAATGGCCAGTAAAATAAATGAACAGGTAAAAAGGAAAGATTACTATTTTGGGTATTTTTATGTCTACAGGTTCACCTAATATTATGTATAATATATATGTTTTATTGTAATTGAGTCAACATAAATTACATTTATTAAATAATTGTTTGCTAATAATAAGCTTTGGTAACATACTACGCTTTTAACATAGTGTAAGAATAGCCTGTAATATTGGTGTTACATAATATATATTTGTTCTCTAGTCAATCAGTGCTTATAAACGAATTAATTTATAAATACATAGAAGATCCCGATTGTTTTTATAATTAATATTCCTGATGAATGTACAGGGTCCCTTGTTATTGTTATGCTAAGAATTCTATAGTCTCTCATACTGTGTATTAGGATTTTGTGAAAACATTAAAATGTGCCATGAAATTTAAATAAAATTAACATTAAGAATGTTTGTCATTGTCAGCGTGAATGTTACAATATCTATTGATTATAATATCTAAAAATAAATAAACATTTTATTCCCTTTTTCCGAAAAGGAGTTACGAAGTTTGATAATAGGGCAGTTTCCTGTATTTAATTTTGTACATTATTCTATAAGCAACCGAATATAATAAACAAAAGAAATTCTTTCGCGAAAACAGAATCAAAATTGCTTGAAAACTGAGGTCACAATATTTATTTTAAATATTGGTATCAGCAAATACTCACAGGCATGAGCGAAAATGGTTGCGTATGGAACATAATGCTATCTCCCTCGCACACGGCACAGTAATGGGGTTTCTGAGAACCGTGACGTCACGGTACATATCATGCATCCTTTTACTGTCATTTGACAATCACCCCTTTCAGCAGATTTGAATGGCGTCTAATTCACTTATTTTTGTTTGGATTCATAAAAATTCTTTCGATAATAGGTTTAAGGCAATGCAAATTATTGGGTAAATTAAAAAAAAAATCGAGTCATCTACTCTATTAAGCCATCGATGTGTTGCTATATTTAGCTATATTTTACGTCAGAAGGAGCAAGACAAAACATTCACTAAAGAATAACTATGATTTAACGTAAACGTTAGTGCGTTCGTATACATGTACGTATATTGTGTACGCATACTATAGTTAGGACACAACATTCTAAATTGTACCAAACAATATTCAGTGGTGGCAACTGTTATTTTAGATTATACAATACCTTATTTGGAGTAATACCTATAAAATATACCTATTGATGCTTAGTTTTAAAACTTTCAAATTCTACTTTAAACATGCAATGCTTAAATAATATCTGGTAATATTAAACTAATAAGAATCCGCTTTGCAATAAGCCTTAATAAATAACTCAGAATTTATTATTGTTATTCCGTTGAGAATTTATCAAACAATATATATTTTTGAGTTTATTTTACTTGTGTATGGTATGTATAAAAATAAATGATATTGGACCGTTATAATGTTTTTTTTATCCTGACAGGATATATTGACGACACTGCATCTGAGGATAAGTCTTAGATAAATATAAATCAATGGAATAAGTAGTCGCTAATTAATTTTAGTACCTACTTACCTACTAATACGCCCAGGGATATAAAGTACAAAATGGATCACTATCCATACTAATACTATAAATGCGAAAGTAATTCTGTTTGTTTGTTTGTTACCTCTTCACGACTAAACGGCTGAGCGGATTGTAATGAAATTTGGTAAGGGAATAGATTATATCCTGGAGAAGGACATAGGCTATCTTTTTTCTCAAAAAACAACCTTGAAAGGGGTCAAATAGGACTTCAAAATTTGTATAGGAAATCCATAATTCCTCGACTTAGGGGTCTGTAAATTCATATTTAGGCTTTTGGTAGGAAATAAAGAAATACGTGTTTCAACGAGGCTGGACAATCGCTACAGGTGCCTCAGTGCAGAAGACAACTCCTTGGATTGTATACTTTTGCTCCCGAATATAACCTCCACGCAGGCGGAGCCGCGAGCAACAGCTAGTAATTGATAATTCAGTAATGAGTCTGTTCATCATTTCCTATTTGAAACAGGTGATAACATTGTTTTATTTGAAGTGAAACTTCTTTAGAATTGTTGTGATTTGAAACTCGATGAAACAAAAAAGAGACTAGTACACATAAATCTATAGGACTAAGCCTAAGATAGAATGTATATATTAACGAAGCGAGTGGGGTCGATTGGAATGGGGTGGGATCGATTAGGATCTAGTGGAATCGAATCGGTTACTGTTATTGACGTAGTTCTTTAATTGTTTTGAAATATTTTAGTGGTTAGTACTTAGTATGTGTGTGAATAGGCGTGTATGTGCCTGCGTATTACAAAGCTTACTCGTAGTTTTCTGAAGTTTCACTTCTACCGTGTGTGAATTGCACACACACACTTTTGTTTTTTTTCCTATATTATGTTCAGCTTTTATTTTTATGTAATGGCCATAATTGGCGATATTTGGGACAAATTATGTTGAATATAAGGAACATCCTAACTTAATGCAAATAATGGAATTATTTTCTCATATTGGTATTTTTAACCCAATTTCTCATGTATGTGAAAGCATTTTTAGGGCTGACATACCTTTAATTCTCTACAAACTGCGTACTGGTGCACGTGCTAGAATGAAATGTTATATATTTGTCGGAGCAACATGAAAACGGATACTCAATTGAACTTTTAAATAACTCGTTTTATTGTAAAATGTCTACCGCCACTTGTTTTGCTATTTTAAGGGTGGGTTTGAGTAGTTTATCGGATGATCTCGCGCACAGAGCGTGCACCTTGTCATTTGTAGAGGAATTCCATATTCAATCTTGAATAGCTAGTAACTTAGTGGTCGTAATGCCAAAGTACTGTTTAAAGTAATAAGTTAACGTGTTGTGAAATTGTAATTAGAATCAGTTATAGTAACTTAGATTGTGCTGTGTTTAAAAGAGCAACCATGAGAGTTTCTTGCCAGCTTCTTCTCCATGGATGACTGCATTCCGAACTGGCAGTAGTATAATAAACTCTGAACTCTGAAGTGTTAACCTCGTGTTTTACTACCGAACTATTACACGCTGTGCATCCTGACAATATCTGGAGATCGGAGAGGGACGTATAAGCCCTCTTACAACCCCGGCCCGTGGACATGCTGACGACATATTTTTTATTCCAGTTTGTGAATAGCAATATCAGAGTTTCAACGCAGTTGCAACATTAACATGAAAATCCATGACAGAATAAAACTACATTATCACAATAAAATTATTTTACTTGGCTTAATAGCTTTACAAAATTGTTATACAAACTAATTGCTGTACAATTTTGTTACATAATTATCTTAATGCAGTACTTGCATAATATTATGTACTTCTATCGATTATAAATGATTTCAATTGTTTATCTGCACTACTTAAGACTGAAATATATGTAAACAATTGCTAACTTAACCAAGCAATTACAATTTATCACAAAAACAGATCCACATTCAATATTCTTTAATAGTCTGCAGAAAAATAGTATTTCCCTATCCTCCATTACATGCAACTGCTCTTACATCATACACACATTAAATTATACCACAACATAAACTCACCCAGTTGGCTTTAAAATACCACAATAAAAACATCATCAAGATAGTTTAAAAACCTACATTAACTTTATAAACAGTAAACAGTACAAAGATTATTCATTCGAAGTTCGAAATAATTGGCACGTTAGTGACACTGCTGACATTACCCCTATACACTATGCACATTGTCATGTCCAAAAATATTTGTTAATTTAGATATTCTCCTATGTTACGACACCTCGGTCACATTGTTAATTTAAATTCAAACCGGAATGTTGAACATTTGTCACTGGACTAGTGACTAGTCTTCATAGGAATGCATAAATCAGTCGTTTCTTCTATTAGGGTATGAGTAAACCACCAACAGAAATTAACATTACAATACGCCTGTTGTAGAACGGCCGTGTGACGTTCACATTTTAGAGATCTTAACTAATACCAACTTAATTAAATAAATGATTTTTAATATTTCTCGTATGTAGCTCGCGTACCTGTTACCTTATATTCGACATTACGACCGGGTCATATGACGTGACAACTGTAATTGTATCCAAAACTCACTTCGCAGTGGAAACTCTTTTGTTAAATCTACAATGTGTTACTTTTCAATTTATATAATGTAACGTACTTAAAAGAATATTGAGTGCACGTACTGCCGCATGTACCTAACGACTAGTATAATTAATTCCTATGCTATTTACAATAATAACTATTTGATTAATGATATGCGGATGATAAAATGAATCTGTAATGCTGCAGAGGGATTGTGCTGTACTTATTAGAGTTAAGCTTTTAAGAATGAAATCGATAGCAAACAAATTCGATATTTCATATACCACGAATTTTTATAACTAACAATACTTTTTTGGAATGTACACTAACAATGTCTTGTAAGTACTTTAACTATACAATATTTCAGTTTATCATTTGCTTGCTATCTCAATCTCAATCACTAAAATGTTGTGTAATCCTAAAAACTGTATACTAAATAAGAAATAACTAAATGACGTAGACGCTAGTGATAGCTTTGAATGGCAGTGGACGGTAGTAAGAGAGTACTAAAGATCTGGTAAAAAATGGTCATACCAAGTATCTATCAATTCCGTTATGAGTTTATTTATTTTATTGTCTACATTCGATGACTATTGCTTAAAAGTCAATACAAATTTAAAATCACATATAACATGCATATTTGGACCTATGATTTTATTGGACAAATTTTCCAATGAATAGAAATTGTAAAATTGAAATAAATAGAACATTACAGAACACTGATCCATTTATCTCGTTATGTTTTCATAACCGAGCACTGCCGACCCGTAGATATTGAAATAATTGCGAAAACGCGCTAAACGTATATTATTGAATAAAGACCCAGTAAATTATTTCTCTTGGTGCATCTTCTGTACGAAACTGTAGATTCATTGGGACCGTCCCATTGCAAGGTAAAAGATTATACATTGATCTTGTTTCTGGTTAATTAAAACAGCATATTTCTTGTACGTCACGTCAAACATCATAATTGAGCGCTCAGTCTGTCCAACGTGCAAGACAAGCGGGGAACTAAATCAACTATTATCCGGACGATTTGGAGTCACTTGCGTTAGTCTGCACAGAGTCGCGGGGTTCAGGCACAGCGGCCAGGGAACAGAGGCGCCTGCCATCAGACGGGCGACGCGGCGTGGATGCGGCGCGTGCGAGGCAGCGTCGCCGTGGGACGTGCCACGTGCGACACTTGCGGTGCGACTGACGCGGTGGAGTGCGCGGGCGGTGTGGAAGGGGTGGCGGGGGAGGCAGGCGGCACCGGGGCGCGCAGCAGGTGCAGCAACAGACGCAGTCAATCGGCCAGCACGTTTTGCGAGATGACATTCAACTGCTCCTTGAGCTGGCGGAACGACGGCCGGTCCTCCGCCTTGTGCGCCCAACACGCGCGCATCACCTGCGACAATAATAACGATTCCATATTTAAATATGCCAACCACCATACGAAACGATAATTTTTAAACGCAACTACTTGAAAGAAATGTTGTCTGTTGACACATATCTATTATAAATACTATAATCCCTAGAAATGTACCAAAATACACTGAATAACAAGACATAAATGTCTGATAAGAATGAACGGTTCCTATTCGCATACTGGATTGTTAGTAGTAAAGTAAGCACACCATCCAACGACGAAAGGTGAAGGGATCGCTTTGAGGCGAGTAGGGTCGTCAAAATCCGGCAATATCTTCCAGATTCTTAGTTTGTGTAGAAATATTTTGAAATCAGAATTAAAGTGGGTATATCCATAACATTGCTACTCACATTGTATATTTCATTCAAACATCCTTTCGGTTTCTCGAGTACTTCACGCTGGAGAACTTTCTCGGCGACCTCTGCGTTCGACATCCGACCGTACGGAACTTTGCCGCAAGTGAACACCTCCCACATTAACACACCTGCCGATAAGAATACACTTAATAAGCAGTACAATATTTATTTAACTGCCTGTGTAATTGCGCATGCGTTATGACTGCTGAGTTAAAGTCTCAGGTTCGATCCCCGGGTCGGGTAAAGTGATATTGGGTTTTTCTATCTGGAAATTATCAGTATTCGCCCGGAGTCTAGAACCTGTACCCGGTATGGCGATAGGCTCGCCCCCTATCACATTATGGGAACGAAATTCGGCGAAAAGTGGGTGTACTACAGGTTACAGCTCTGCCTATTCCTTCGGAGATTACAAGCGTGAGTGTATATGTATGTATGTAATATTTATTTAATTATCAAATAATAAAACAATAACTTTACGTACCGAAAGCCCATACATCAGATTTGGAGGAGAAACGAGTAAAGTTGAGAACCTCCGGAGGCGCCCATTTGATAGGAAATTTAGTACCACCAGAACTCGTGTATTGATCGTCTAAAACATATCGGGCCAATCCAAAGTCCGCAACCTAAAACAAATATGAGTAGTATACATTTATTAAGTAAATCCTTTTACATTAGTAGAGTCAATACGATCAACAGAATAGGGTAGTTGACTCATTTTTTTTAAATAATTTACTCAAATATTAAATTAATAAAAAAACAAATGACAGTAAAATAATGCATGATATGTACTGTGACGTCACGGTTCTCAGAATCCATATTACTGTGCTGTTGTGCGAGGGAGATAGCAATATGTTCCCAATACGCCACCGTTTTCGCTCATGCCTGAGTATTATTTGCTCATGCCAATATTTAAAATAAATATTGTGACCTAATTTTTCAATCAATTTTGATTCTGTTTTCGCAAGACTTTATTTTGCTTATTATATTCGGTTGCGTAGTTATAAAATTATGTACAAAATTAAATACAGAAAACTGCTCTATTGTACAGACCTTTACTACGTTCGCGTCACCAACTAAACAATTTCTTGCGGCTAAGTCTCGATGAATATAGTTATGCCTTTCTAGATACGCCATTCCTCGGCAGACCTGAAAATATCACTGTAATGTTATCGTATTTTTTTTAACTTGCCGCAAATAAATATTATATCGATGAAAGACGACGATTATCAAAACAAAATCTACAGATTTAATCCGTAGTTATAACATAACAATAAATACATCCAACAGTTACGCACAAAGTCCTATCCCACACTAAAAGTACAAGTCAAATGTGCACTATAGGTATCAAGAACTACGAAGGACCACGGTTACGGGGATCGAACACGTGGCCTCTCGCTTCACAATCGACTACTAGCCCATTTAAAAAAAATACTAAAATGCATTATAGTATCCATGAATAGGGGTCCCAGAAGGGAAGACAATAGATAAGTTCCTTATTATCGAGTTAGTTTACTTTTGTCCCAGTTGCTTGAACTAGTCACTAATGAAAAGGTCCATGTCCAATCGGACCAAATATTGTTAACCGGTGTGAAAAGAGCAACGCTAGAGTTTCTTGCCCGTTCTTCTCTAGCGATACTGCAGTCCGAACTGGAGGTAGAATAAAAAATTGACTGAATCTAATTGATGTATAAACATATTATGGATTCAATAAATATTTAATTTTGATTTTGATAGTAGTAGTAGTGGTGGCAGTTCGTAGCCGCGAGCTATACGTATGAGTGAGTGAGTGAGTGGGTGGGTGAGTGAGTGAGTGAGAGAGTGCGACCTGTATGCACATGTCGAGGAGCACGGCGTGTCCGAGTTGGTCTGGCGAGGTGCGGCGCAGGTAGTTGAACAGCGAGCCGTGCCGCATGTACTCCGTCACTATGTAGATGGGCCGGTGCTTCGAACACACGCCGTACAGTTGCACTAGGTTTTGGTGTTGCAGTTCGCTGAATACATAAAACATCATCGTTATTAATATTTGCTAACAGGTGTTAATGCTTATGTGGCGGGCCTTCTTTTAATTGAATAGGATGTAATTAATAAGTTTAAACATATGTGCAGTGATATGTGCAGGAGAAGAAAACGGGTGGAATGTTTTAACTTGTTAACCCAAAAAAATTATCGACGTAAACCAAGCAAGCGATTGGTGCGACTAATAGCACTGATGTGCTGCAGTGATAGTGTTGTGAGACAGTGGATTCTTAAAGTAACACAAATGCAACACCTGCCTCAAGTATACGTATAAAATATAATAAACAGTATTTAGTTGTATCTTTAACGAATAATAAGGTCCATACATTCATACATATACACTCAAGCCCGTATCCCATGGGGGTAGACAGAGACTATTAAGTGCCACAAGCTACGATCCTGCCACACTACTTTCGCCTCTTCCACATTCGTACATACATAGTACAACAGGGTTCCTAGATTGTAATGTACCACTAGTACAAGCGCGGTACTCACGTCATGACCTTGGCCTCGTCGATGAAGTCGTCCTCGGACATGGTGCCCTCCTTCATCATCTTGACGGCGGTGTCGATGCAGCCCCGCCACATGCCGCGCCGCACCACGCCAAACTGTCCCATGCCCAACTCCTCCATCAGCACCAACTCTCCAGGGTCGATTTCCCATTTGTCTATTATCACAAATACACCAACTAACTAGACTATTGTTTTATACAACGAGACGAACAAGTTGCTGCTATGGTACTAGAATGCGCTTGACATTATAAGACATAAGGTTCAGACTTGTCCACCTGCCGCTATTGTGTTGATCAGCTCCGGGACGGCAAGCACAGTGCTCGTGTGCCATGTCAGAGCAGTCGTCAGAAGAGACCTCTCGCCTTTGTGACTTCCATGATCGCCCAGCCGGAGGTCCTGGCGTGCCCACTTCTGCGAGAGTGTTATCTCGCAGGAGAGTGCCGAGAGGGATCGGGAACGAGTTGATCCCTCCCGCCACTAGAGCAGACGGCGCCGGGTGTATTACTGATCGCCGTCACCTATAACTATACTATCAATTTTGTACATCGTGCGACTCCAAGATGAACGGCAGCTGGACTGGTCATGAACCCTTCGTGGAAACAAACCGCATGACGGCATCGCGCAAGGGCTGTCCAGTAGTAGTTTTAGTTTATGTTAGGATACCATTCGACTGTCCTATAAGCGCCGAATAAGGTCACCACAGAGTTTTGGCTGGTGACCCGTGGGGATTACATAGAACCTTTACCAACGACCGCTTTGACCAGTAGTCCAGCATGACCGTTCCGCAACTGGGCGGGTCGCGTTGGTATTAAAGTAGTGAGTAATTACCATGCGAGAGTCCAGCGGTTGGCGGCGCGGGTCGGTCGCAGGGCGTCGCCTTGAGCCGCGAGCACAGGCCGCCGCTGTTGTGCTTGTGGTAGTTGATGAGCTCCGGGATGCTGGCGCAGCAGTGCTTGTCCGACAAGTAGAACTCGCCGCGACTGTTCTGCTTTATGTGGTAGTGTTTTGAGTGGGGGTGGTTGCTGAAAATACACAATATTTTTATTTATTTATTTAATAAACACAAAACAGATTACAATCTTGTATGCAATAAATTATAAGAACATGTGTGTTGAAAAGTAATTATAACCCAAAACATGTGTTCCAGATAGTTATATCTATATAGTTATATTATTTGTATCCGGTTATCCAGAATTGGACACTGTTAAGCAGAAAAGATCCCAAATTTATTTAGGAAACAAAGATAAATACATAGCCTTAATCTTTTTTTTTTAGTGCCTCGATAGGCAGACGAGCAGACGGGCCACCTGATGGTAAGTAGTCACCGCCGCCCATAGACTTCTGCAATGCCAGGGCACAGCAAAACCGCTGCCTACCGTTAGCAAAACCGCTGCCTACCGTTCTCCTAATCAAGTTTCATATGTGCACAAAATATCCCGGTAGTTTGATGACATTTAATTTAAAAACTTGTCATATTTTATGACACAACTAATTTTCAATTAGTTACTGCATAGTAAAATATATATTTTTTAAATTCGCTGTCGAACTTTAAACTGCATTTACTCAAAAGTATGAAAACGTCAGTTGGATCTTTTCTGCTTAACAGGGTCCAATTAATCTCGAAAAGCTAAGTAAGTAAAGTAGAAGTACTAGTTTAAAAGCGCGTCGATCACTCGTCTGAAATAGGGCTTTTCACCATATCGCAGGTGAAAAAGTGTATACACATGAGGTGTCGTAGTCATAATTAAGTCATGACATATACCACTGTTTAAATATCTGCCCTTATCAAATTCTGATGATCCCAAAAAATGTACGCCAATTTCTTGTTTATTAATTACAAGATCGATAAAAATATGTCCCATCACTAATTTCTTTTTTTCAATTACCTAAACGCAGTCCAGATTTTCTAGTACAGTAAGTTTCTGAACATGTTCAATTTTCTACAACTTATGTACAAGTAAGCATCAAAAATTACTAATCAGTACCGTGGTCATGTAATATGGAGCTCCGTCTAGTTAGCCCAATAGCAAAATTTGGCCTATGAACATATGGTAGGAATTGGCAACGAATTGGTCATAATTGGTCAGTAGCCCTCAGTAATCAGTTCGCTATTTGGGCCGCTTAGTAGATGGAGCTTAATTATGTTTTTTTTGCAATTATTATACGTAAATAACGTTGACCAATCATCGAAATTAGCAATATAAATAATTTTAGATCAGGTCTCTACGATTAATTTGGGCCGCTAAAATTATTCCGATGACCTTGAAATTTTTAATTTGTTGTAGTTTTTGTAGGAGTACTGACTAATTACTCAAATTGCCGACCAATTGTGACCAATTCGGACCATATGTTCACAGATGACCAATTTTCACTATTTGGGCAGCTAACTAGATGGAGCTGTAATATTGAGCTATGAGGACAAAATGAAAACTCCTCAAAACAAACGCAACGAACAACAGTGCATACTCACACTTTGGTATAAAGCGATAGTGTGTACATTCCTTTAGTGGATGAATTGCGAACGACGAAACATCCTTCCTTGTCCTCTTGGGTGAGCAGAGACTCCGCTCGCTGCCGAGACATGTCTCCCACGAACCATCTGAAATTACAATTATAATGTTTGTCACAATTTATCATAGTATGCTATCACTATAAGGCTATAGATATACGACAAGAATAAAAAAAAATTATGTTTATTTATGACTAGCTGTTGCCCGCGGCTCCGTCCGCGTGGCAATTATTTTTGGGAGAAATTGTATTTTATCTTGGCACGGCAACGTGACCACACTGCACCTGATGTTAAGTGCAGTGCCGCCCAATTAGAGTATCAAGTAGCGAGAGACAATCTATCCCTCGCTACTCAACACAAACATGCCGGCCGCATAGCTTCTAGAGATACAAGAAGGTAGGTGAAGGAAGAGATACAAGAAGATAGGTGAAGGAAGAATTACAAGAAGTTAAGTGAAGGAAGAGATACAAGAAGATAGGTGAAGGAAGAATTACAAGAAGTTAAGTGAAGGAAGAGATACAAGAAGATAGGTGAAGGAAGAATTACAAGAAGTTAAGTGAAGGAAGAGATACAAGAAGATAGGTGAAGGAAGAATTACAAGAAGTTAAGTGAAGGAAGAGATACAAGAAGATAGGTGAAGGAAGAATTACAAGAAGTTAAGTGAAGGAAGAGATACAAGAAGATAGGTGAAGGAAGAATTACAAGAAGTTAAGTGAAGGAAGAGATACAAGAAGATAGGTGAAGGAAGAATTACAAGAAGTTAAGTGAAGGAAGAGATACAAGAAGATAGGTGAAGGAAGAATTACAAGAAGTTAAGTGAAGGAAGAGATACAAGAAGGTAGGTGAAAAAAATAAAGTCCATATTAGAAATTACTTACTCATATTTTTCTAAACCGATCGTCTCTTTCTCTTTGACGTAATTGCTCGGTATGTAGCCCACAGATCTGAAAGGAAATTATTTTTACATTTTATAAATGTACATCGAACTCAAAACCACACGGTATCGCGGCTGTGCCCACTAAAAAGATATGTAGAGCCCAGATTGGCTGGCTTTACTTGGGGTATTTTAATTTAGTATTCAAAACGTTAAAAATGTAGCTTGAGTATTTTTTTCATAGAATTAATTGTCCTTTCACTGTAGCACAGTTCTTTTAGTACAGAAAAGACGCATCAAACTGTAAACTGAAACGATAAAACTAACCTCCTCCAAACCTACTTATCAGTTACGATCCTAATCCTGTAAAAGAAGTGATCGAATAAGTCCGATAATTATTAAATTCAAATTTCGTGTCAAATTAATATGAGGTAAAATTGCAAGGCCGTAGTTTATCTCAAGCTACGTGTTGAAGCATCAAGTTGGAATCGTATTTTGAAACGTTACAGTTATAGTGTAGACAGTTTTACGGCATGAACGGGCCAGCTCGACTATTGTCACAGAAAACTACCGAAGTAACAGCTGGCTGTTGTGATTTGTACGGTGAGTGCGAAATCCGGAGGCCTAAGTTTATTGTAATTCAATAAAAATATTTGACCCTTCGTAATTTAATTGACTATGTCATCATAGCCGGTGGTCTACAATCGTGAAATTTGGCACAAAGAGGCCTTCCTTGTAGCACATTAAAGAAAAAATACGAATATCACTAATTTCAAATTTCAAGTGCAATTAATAAGACAAACATGTAAGATTTTGGTGGAAAAAAAATCACTATAAAAGAACTATTGCGTGGATTTAAATAGAATTATTATAGTACTTGTCTATTTACGTACTGCATATTTATGACTTATTTTCATGCATGAATGTGCATCATTTTCTAAAATAAATGTTTCCTGAAAAAATATGAGCCATGTTTTACCAGTCGATTGCAGCGCCAAAAAAGTGCACAAAAATTTTAACTAGGCTCAAAAGATGCAGAAAAAATTGCTGATTCAGAATATGAATATAACTCAATAGAGCAAAAAATGTCGCTTCAATCAAGCCCATAGCCCGCCAACCGTCGATATCATCATTGTGACAAAATCCATGGCTCTTATCTATACTTATTATATAAAGCTGAAGAGTTTGTTTGTTTGTTTGTTTGTTTGTTTGTTTATTTTAACGGGCTAATCTCAGGAACTACTGGTTCGAATTGAAAAAATATTTTAGTGTTGGATAGCCCATTTATCGAGGAGCGCTATAGGCTATATAACATCACGCTATGACCAATAGGAGCGGAGCAGCAATGAAAAATGTTGCAAAAACGGGGAAAATTGATTCCTTTTGAGAGCTTCCGTTGCGTACGCTGCGTTAACGGTTAAAGTTACATAACAATCATGTATCACGAGATTGGTCCTCTTAAAAAGTTCTAAAAAAAGTCCGCAATAGCATATGTCTATCTATTTCGGTTGGCTCACTATAACCTTTTTAATGGTTATCGAATTTGTTCTGAAACAATGAATTATTTGGAAAGGGGTTTTTATAAACATGGCATTAATCCTTATCCAAATAAATACTTTATTCATCACAAGTATTTAATTTTGAACAAAGTTGCCCTTTACGTCATTTGATTTCAATGAATATCTTCGGAGATATAACAGTTTTAAAATATCTCCGCAGCAAAATTAATATTGTTGTTTGTATGTCTGTTTCTTACCTTTTAATGACTAAACGGGTGAACGAATCCTAATGAAATTCAGTAGAGGCATAGATTATATCCTAGAGAAGGACACAGGGTATCTTTTGTCTCAAAAAATATCTTGAAAGGGGTGAAATAGAGGTTAAAAGTTTGTATGGGCAATCCGTAATACTTCAACTTAGGGATCTGAAAATTCATATTTAGGCTTTTGGTAAAAGAAATACGTGTTTCAACGTTTTTACCAAATCATCCCTTAAAGGGCGAAGTGAGGAGTTAACTTATGAGGTATTCTTTAAATGTAATCTCAAGCTTCAGGCACAACACTTTTTTTTGTCGCGGGGAAAGCATTTTATTACTGCCGTCCGCTTCGGGGGGAAGCGGAATGAGAATAAAACGGTTATGCTGGACTAGCCGGTCTTACGACCCAGCACCCCCTCGCCCGGATGATGGCTATCCGGGCTGCCGCTGGGCCGAGTCCACCCAACCGGACACTACCAGCTAAAACCCCGCGGTGGCCTTCTTCGACACTTCGGAGTGATCCCGGGGTATTATAAGGAGTGCTAGAAGTTTAAGTTAGGAGTTGTGCCTGTCTAGCCATCTAGACAGTCACAACACCTGAGATTCAGGACAATCGCTATAGGTGTCTCAGTGCAGAAGACAACTCCTTGCATTGATACTTCTGCTCCCGATAATAACCTCCATGGGGGCGGAGCCGCGGGCAACAGCTAGTCTATTATATAAGTATAAGCAATATCGATGTTATAACAATAGTTTTGACAAAATGATTATATCGATAGTCGATGCGAACTAACTTCGAAGTTATCACCGCCAGAATATTAATTGATTCTGACGATGTGATTCGACTATTCTCTTAAATCATACATACCCATGCTCATCTTTGACTTTCCACCAATGGTCTTGAGAATCGTCTATGACTTCATATTCAGCGCCCTGGAAATAACACGATATTTATCAGTGTCGGATTTTTAACAGACTTTCAAAAAAAGGGAACGGTCCCATTCTTCTGTATATATTTTTTATCCATGGCATTCCATTCAATTACGCATCCGCCTCGGATTGAAACGAGAGCCCGCAGGTTCGATTCCCGCACCGAGACAAATGTTTGTGCAATCCACAAATAAATACACCCAACAGTCACACACATAGTTCTGACCCCACACTAGGTCAAACCTGTATCTATACATATATGTTTTAGTTTTGATTACATATTCAAAACTAAAAACTTGAAAAAAATAAAGATTTTTTTAAAGTTAAACGGTTTTATTATTTATTGAAGAAACAAAGCACCTCTTACATATAATTATGTTGGCTAAAGTAAACTAGTTGACATTTCATACCTTCTCCAAGGACAAGTCGCCGGTTTCAATGGCTCTGAATGGGTAGAGAGCTACTACTACTTTGGGCCTTTGTTTTTCCTGAAAACAAAAGGATTTGGTATTATGTTTTACTAAACCACTTACAAGTTTTTTTTTTTTTTTTAATTCTGGCGCGGCAAAATGACCACACTGCACCTGATGGTAAGCGCAGTGCCGTCCAGATAGAGTATCAAGTTGCAAGAGACAGTCTATCCCTCGCTACTCAACACAATCATGCCGGCCTGCTGTTTAGCTTCTTCACACTACGCCTAAAATGTTAACATTTTTAAGGGTCAAAAGCGCAGGGAGCGAATTTATTATTAATTTTAATATTTGTTAAAATAGTACAGATACTTCAGCACGAAAATTTGTCACTACCATTTTCCTTTTCCTTGTTATTCGGGACAAAGCTGACGAGTACAAACGAACGTTGTTGCGATGAATATGTTAAATTTTACCTTCACTTGTATTATTGAGTCATCAAAAAGGATTAAACTATGACTTAAAACTATATTTAAATTATTACGATATAAAGTACAAACATAAATTGTTATTATTCTGTATTTTTTTTAATTGAAAAATAAGTAGCATACGGAATAATATAAGAGTAAGAGAGAGAGTTGTCATACATATATCAATAAAATAAAGCAAATAACGAAATTTAAAATAAAATCAAATTTAACAGTCAACGGCGCCGGTTAACATAGCTCAACTAAGCGATGTATTTAATTAGTTCAATGGATTTTTAATATATAAATACAATGAATATCAATGATATGCGGAACATCATACATGGATTAAACGTATCCAAATCATTTTTAATAGCAGCAACTCAAACTTCTATGTTTGATAAATAATTTATGTGACAAATACAAATAATACATACATAGAAACATATACATTCACGCCTGTAAACCCTAAAGGGGTAGGCAGAGGTGTACCCAGTACATCCACTTTTCGCGGAATTTATTACGGTCCCATAATATGATAGGGGGCGAGCCTATCGCCATGCCAGGCACAATTCCAGACTCCGGGCTGATTGTGAGTATATCTAAATAGAAAAACCCAATATCACTTTACCCGAACCGGGTATCGAACCCGAGACCTCAGCACAGCAGTGTAAACGCATGCGCAATTACAACAGCGCCACCGAGGCAGTCAAATAATACAATTTTGTCGGAGGTCTAGAGTTGGGGTACGATGTTTAGCCATTTTGCGGCTTTCTCAGTACTCTGACAATAGACCCTCGACCGCTTTTTCACCTTCTTGCCCATGGCGCAGCGTGAAGAAGCCGGCCGGCATGATTTCGTTGAGTAGCGGGGGATAGATCGTCTCTCGCTACTCGATACTCTAATTTGACCGCACTGCGCTTACCATCAGGTGCAGTGCGGTCACTTTGCCGTGCCAGGATAAAAAAAATATTATAAATCATATTAATGTTGTCGAAAGTACCTTTGGCTTTGCTGACGGAGTGCCGGGAGGGGCGCCACCTCCTCCGGGCATCGTGACCGCCGCTGTCACAGCTGTACGGAAAACTTCACGTTATTGTTAGATTAGAACTTTGCTATTTGCATTATATAGCAAAATTACCATAATATATGTATGGTAACTTTGGCTATTTTTAATTATTTTTGTTATAATACTTAGTATTTAAGTTTGCACATTAATAATATAGCTTGTAAGGATGCATGTTGTGGATTACGATCTAGTCCTAGATTACTTAATTCTAATGTTGTGACCTAGTTTGATTGTAGTCTGTTATGCATCTTAAATAAATAAACATGATATAAAAATAATAAAGAGGAAATGATTGTGTATTATTGTATGTTTGTTTATGTTGCAAAATGTTAGAAAATCTGCACAGATTCTTGTGAAAGTTTCACTTTAAGTATTTTACCTATGGTACCGTCAATAGGCTACCAATGCTACGAAAACAAAAATTAAAATGTGTTCAAAATTCAGGATGTAAAAAGTTGTATGGCTTACTAGACAGAGAGAGTACTATTCTTACAATTGCCACTTGTAAGAACTCTATACAAATTATACACTGACGCTTGCTTTGTGGGTAAGGGACAGAGGGTCCTTGCTTTATCATATCAAGTATGTTAAACACTTATATAATGGAACTTTATTAGCAAATTCAAATAGTCAAATCTCCTTATTCGGCTCCCGTTTTCTCATTTTCACTATTCGCGGGTTAAAAAATTGCGATCAATTTCCTGTATTCGTGGCTAAAAATTTCATAATTTTCGGATCTAGTCGGTATATTACAATGATTGGGTATCTTTTTTTAACGCATCGGCATCTTTTGAGTACTGCTGCCACGTGCCGAGGCAGCTTCAAGAGTGTAACCGTATGGAATAATCTCAAAGTAAAACAAACATTATTGCTATTATGCTTAAAGTACGTTGTCAAATGCCACCGCCACCGTATTACACGATTCACACAGCCGGTTATCAATTTGAACTGAAAAACAAAACTACAAATCAAGAAAGAAAACCTGAATTCATGCGTAAACCTGACAATAATAATTAATATTGTTAAAAACTCTCAATATATAGATACTTTGTTTTGATTTTTTTTTATATTGGAACGTATCTCCTATAATCCCATACAAATTACCATTCCATATTCACGGTTTCTGTATTCGCGGCATATTTACGGAACATATCCCCGTGAATAAAAAGCTAAAGCTTAAACTAAAGCTTAACTTAAGCGTTGTTAAGCTTTAACTGTATACTTATTACATGAATTATATTTTCACTACTTCGGACAGGACATATTATCTTTGGACGTAGTCTACCTATAAGAAGTCTTGAGGAAGGTATCATCTACGTATATCCTTCGCTTTTACTTAGAATGTCACTCACGTATTTCCTGCATAGAATATTATTTGTGCATTTATGGTGTTGATTATTAATTATTTTATATGGTTTATTAAAGAGGACATTGATATATTGTTACCCATAATGTCTCTTAATAAGATAATATATTAAATAAAGTATACCTATACAATCTGAACTCAAACAAGTCAACGCAACTATTGGCATTTATTGTCAATAAGGAAATCAATAGGTACCGTGACAGTAACATCCAGTTCCTGTACACATGATGTGAATAATATATTTAAGTGTTCACAAATTTTAACCGACATCCAAAAAGAAGGATGTCATATTGTGTTGTTTATGTACAGTAGCGCTCAAAAGTATTTTGACAACATAAAATTATTATTTCTGTTGAAATAAATCAATATCGGAGAGTATCATGAGTATGGTGCAGAGCAGGTATATCTACAATTAATTGAACGTGTTTCGACTTGTTTGTTTATATTTTGCGTTGCCAGACGAATGTTACTTTCAGCGAGCTCAAAAGTATTTTGACAGACGGTTACCTCAGTGAATTCGTTGACGTTACTTACTTTTTAGTTCTGATTTCTACTGATATTTACTTATTGTGATTATTTCAACATGCCAAAGTGAAAAGTAATAAAAAAATATTGCAGTGACTTTAGAAAAGCCGTGATAAATTCTTACACATAAGTAAACTATGTATTACTCTATTCTAAGTGAACTGTAATTGTTCTTGGAGTAATAAAGATCTTTAAACCGAAACAAACCGAAGTTGCTCGTGGTTTTAAAATGTCTCGTCAACCCGTAAGTGGATGGAATAAATTATATAACATACGAAGGACTATCAAAAATAAACCTCTAAGTGAAGGTCCAAAAAAACGTCTCCTAAAGTCAATCATATTATAAAAAAGTTATCAACAAGTGATGTTCCCAAGTCGGATGTAATGATACAAAGAGAATTGAAAGAAAAATATTACGTCAACATTAACGTTTTCACTGTCAAACGAAGCTTGAAATTCTTTGGATTACATGGACGAAGACCGACGAACGAGCTTTTAGTATCTACGAAAAACAGGAAGGCCCGATTTGGGTTTCCAAAACGGCTCATATCATGTTCAAGTTCAGACTGGTCTAAAATATTGTGGAGTGACGAGAGCAAAATTATTTTAATGTCATCTGATTGTATAAACTATGTTCAATAGTTTATAGGACAAATAAAAAACACGATTATCGGTACCAAATTCCCACGGTCAAATATGGAGGTGGCAGTGTGATGGTTTGCGGATTGGTTTTCAGGCTCTGGAGTTGGACCATTTGTTAAAATTGAATGAAATATGGATTGTTTGTTTACGAAACAGTTTTGAAGACTCAAATACTACCATACGTTAAACACCACATTTCAGCTGGATGATATTTTCAACAAGATAACGATCTCAAACACAAGTCCAAGTACATTAGTGATTTTTTAAAACGCGC
Source organism: Laothoe populi (assembly GCA_905220505.1). Lineage (NCBI taxonomy): Eukaryota > Metazoa > Arthropoda > Insecta > Lepidoptera > Sphingidae > Laothoe > Laothoe populi. The sequence goes on from HG992153.1 coordinate 9,672,805, forward strand.
AAAATACAAAGTTTTAGAGTGGTCCAGTCAAAGTCTGGATTTGAATCCTATAGAACATCCAAGGGAGAAGTTGGATCGCAGAATAAGAATAAAAAATATTCGAACAAAGACGATTTTTATGAAGCTCTAAAAAATGAGTGGGATAAAATTCTGATGGATCGATTCCAAAAGTAAGTCGACTCAATGCCGGCGCGGTGTGAGGCTGTGACGAAAGCCAAGGGATATATATATCCCACTAAATATTGATTTGCTTACTATGTTAGATCATAATTGTGTATTAAAAAAAAGGTTTTTTCTACAATGTCAAAATCCCTTTGCTCCATCATTCATCTTCGTCATTAATAAAAATACACTATTTTGTTGCGAACAACGGCTACTTGGTCATTATTCTGTAGAACATTGAATATCCATCAATAAAATAACAAATTGTTATATTTGATATTTGTTTTTAATTAATAAAATTAATATGTTTCTTAAAATACTTTTGAGCGCAACTGTATATGACGGTTAAATTAAGGTTGTTTAGAGATATTTTTGATGGGGTTCAAAGTAAGCTCTTTATAAAGGATTAGTTTCTGTCCGCGGATCCGCCCGCGTGGTAGTTATTTTTGAATGAAAAGGTATAAAACCTTTGAGTATTTAAGATTACCTACTCTAAGTACAAAACCCAAAATGTATGAGCAAAAATGATTGCGTAGTGGGAACATATCACTATCTCCCTCGCACAACGGCACAGTAATGGCCATTCTGAGAACCGTGACGTCACGGGACATATCATGCATCCTTTACTGTCATTTGACAATTACCCCTTCTAGCAGATTTGAATGGCGTCTAATTTACTTAATTTTGTTCGGATTCATAAAATTCTTTCGATAATAGTTTTTAGGTAATGTAACTTGTTAATTGAATTATTTTAAAAAATCGTGGCTACTACCTTATTCACAGGTATGCAGGTTTCCTGACGTTATTATCTTTCACCGTTAAAGCAAACGATAATGAACACACACGTAATTTTAGAACAGTCCAAAGTTGTATGCTATTTGAGCAGGCTTCAAAGCTATGAGATTCATCTGGGCAGTCCGTACCACTACAGACTAGACTATCGCTGCTTTTTTTAGCTTTATCTACAGATACAGTATTAAAATAAAACTATCCCTCGCCAATCACCTTGACGGTTTTAACTCTGACCGCCTCATACGAACATCGGTTGAATTGAAGCTAAGTTTCCGGGCGCCCGAGATGCAGAGTTTTTATGGTTTCTACTAGTTAATTAATTTTTTTGTTAGGAAATTTTAAAATATGGCTAGACCGGTTTTGTAAGGATGCCTTATCACTTAGTTTAGTAAGTTTTATAGGAAAACAGATTTCCAGGAAATTTGCATGAAATATCACTACCATATACTTTTTAAGATATTTGGGTTTTAATTGAGAGAAAAAGTTTCTGAATGAAATCATATTTATCATATATTGTTATATTATAATGATTAATAATATGACTTCGCAGGAATATCTTGGAACTCGACGTTCTTTGCGATACGAACTTTAGACCTTAAACTTAATATGAAGCCTTGCATAGGCCCTTTCGACTGCACGGTGATACATACGGCGATCTCTTTATAATTTGGCAAAGATCAGAAAACAAAGCATCATACAAGATAGACTTTTTTTTCTTGAAAATGTGAAATTTTTCTTTGTTTACAACATTATTAATTATTTGTTAGATAAATGTACATTTCTTTCCGGAGTCAACATGGTTTCATTCCATCCGCCCCGACTCTGGAAAATTATACCCTATTACATTTGAAGTTTTTAATGAAAACATTTATGAGATTTAATTTAAAGTCTGTTTTATATTATTTGTATAATTAAGTATTCTGTATTATATAATAGGATGTCCATACACCATTTAATAGGTGCCAATTTTTTATTAGGTCGTTTCAGACAGAAGCTAAATTCATAATGGATAAATCGAAAACAATTACTGGGATACCAATATTCCTGAACAAGGCTATCAAGTGTTTGTTGTAAAAAAATCCTATGTAAAATACATCATAAAGCTTTTCAAATAAAAAAAATGTATATATAAAAAAGGAATACCGGTTTTTATGCAATTTGTTATTAAAACGAATCGTTGATCCTATTGGCATGTGTTATGTATGTTTTTTTTATTATTCTTAATAATAAAAACTATTATAAAGCTGGAACTTTCCCATTCCCGAATCTAGCATTTTAATTTGCATTTTGTTTGGCACTCAGCGCTTAAATAGCGATCGAAACGTGATATGAACTCCGTTATCAGATAGGTATTAACAAAATAATGGAACAATTGACTGTGACCTTCCTTATATACTTTCAAAGTTAAGATAATATCAATCTAGTCTTTTAGTAAGACGTCAATACTTAGTATAAAAAATACGATGATTATCAAATTAATGTGGATGCCATTACCGTCTGTGTTTGTTTTGTATCAATAATAAATTATGAAATCATCGAAGCCGTATGAATAACTATATTTATACATACCGAGTCGATTTGCACCTTTTAAGGCAACAACATTTGGTGCGTATATAAGTAGGTAAACAACTTTTAAAGGCTTGCCGTGTATTTCGACACAGGGCCACTGAATGTGTAACGTAAGTAACTGTCATGACCGTCGATTTTTGCAAAGTAATTTCAAGCTTCACTTAACTACAACCTAATCGGCTCAACAAGTTCGGAACATGCTTAGTATATTATAATTTTGGGGCAACTAAATATGTTTTTCATGAAATACATAATAATAATATCCCAGATAATTTAAAACTTAGAACTAATATCTCACTGGTGGCCAGAAATCTTTCCATTACGAAGATAATTACAGACTAACGACATCAAACGTTCCATAGTCGGCGGCAGAACCAAGGTTTCCTCCATAACCGTGCCTAAATCACTATAATCGAGCACTGTACTGTCCGTATCACTGTAAAACATCACTTTTGCAAACATTACACAAACGCATTACATTACACCTGACCAAGACAAGAAAGTGAGTGCAACGAGAACGGCGAACGAAACCGGTGGCACGATGAGGCGGCGAGGCAATCGGGCCACGAATAGAGGTCACAGGTATACCGTACCCTCTATAGCCGGCAGGAACGAAGACAATGATAGACATGGTATCTTGGATTTCTTCTTTGTTACTATTGGTTCGTCTTCGGGTTTGTTCGGCAACATCGGGACTTGCGGCAAAGGCCGGACGTCACGCGCGACACTCCGACAGCGACTGTCTGCTATACAGAGGTACCGGTGGCGGCGACGGTAAACCGTTATGCACACTGTTGCCCGTAAAAACTTTGTTCGTATAAGTTTTTTGTACTTCCGACATAAAAGACACTTAATTTACCTTTCTCAACATTTGTATAGTATAAAAAATGAATTAATATAATACAAGCTACTTCAAACAATAAATTGAATAAAAATAAGCGTGAAATAATTCATTTGCGTAGATGACCCTTTTTCTGGAAGTTATTTTGGACCGAACTGTACTTATCATCGGGTGAAGTGAAGTCACTTTGTCGTGCATAGGTAAAAAAAGCAAATCGTACAACTGACAGAAGTCGTTGTGGCATCATATACGAAGCTTTATAGTTGTACAGACGAGGAGTGAGGGCTACAAAGATGGTCGCGGCCTACATTCACCATTCGATGCGCGGGCGCAAGCTGCGGTCCCCCTTTCACCTACACGTAGCTAAACCGACCAGAAGGTGACAAGAGAGTGTGTGTACGTCACCGGTGGTAATCGACCGATTCGTGTTAGACATTATACCATCGTTCAAACGGAAGCCTCACGATCGTGTCTGCTGGAATACATCAACAACCTTACAATCAAAACGTACAATTAAATATACTTGCTATCTGCAGAACACTTTCAGCTTCAGTAAAAAAAATAAGTCACCGGTTTAAAATGTTTTTTTTAACAATTCACTTAAGTCTCCTCTTATAATATATACTAAAAGAAGTGTTGACACAGATAAAAAAATATAATACATTTCAACATTTTTATAAAAAAATCATCAAGAGCTTTGCCGCCGAAATGTTGCATATCGGGCGCCTGAAACTTTAATCATCATTTTATGTGGTGGGCGCAGCATAATTTTAAGCCGTGATATACTATGTCATGCTGAGTTTATTGATAATACTAAAATTCGTAAAATTAGTTTCATTTCAATATAATTTTATTTTTAAAATTCCATTTAAATGAAGAATTGTCTACTAAAAATGAATCACCATTGGGTTTAATTAATTCCTGTTTTTGCAAAATTAAACGAGGAAATCTAGTTTTACTTGTTATAAATATTTATTGGATTTAATAATATTTATTATTAATAACTTTATTATATATCCAAATCAGGAGTTAGGACCGCTATTGTTAGGAATTGATTGTAAGGCTAGTTTTGCATGTCTTAACAGATATTATATAATAGGTATATTTTAACTTTGGAACACGGTCATTGATCCACGAATATATACTGAACTTAATGAATACATGCAATTATTATGAGCCATTAGACAATGTTCAACCAAAGATAAATTTTCAGTCAAAACCGATTCGAAAATAATAGGAGTTACAAACTATTTCCATTATGTATATTCTTAATTTGTATAATTATCTTCAGATGGAAAATTTGTTTTTTTTTATATTTCTACCATCCAATGTTTTTTCTGCGAAAATAAGCAATGTACAGACATGTGAAATTTATAGTTTTATGATATGTATAGATGTTTGAAACCCAAATATATAAGTTACTAGTAATCAGAATTTGTCAAGTGCACACGTTAATTGTTAGAATATACTAGGGTTACCAACCCCGGAATTGAAATACTAAGATTCGAAGTTAGAAAAACCAGGACAATTCAGTTTAAAAACAGGACGCATATTTGGTTTAAAATAGCGTAAACACTTGCGAGCCGAGACGCCGCCCGCCCCTAAAGTAAGGATTGCAAAAGTGGTGTGCGAAGTTTAAAATACAGGACCTTATCAGGGTGCTTTATAAACCCAGGACGCTGCTTAAAACCTATCCAGGACACTCTAAAAACCAGGCCATGTCCGGGGAAAACAGGACGGTCGGCAACTCTAGAATATACGTACATGATCCGTCTTCAGAAGAGCGGTTGTCGGTCAGTTGTGGCAGTAGTTCGATCTCTGGTTCTAGCAGTGACCAGACAGTGGACTGTGCGCAGCCCGAAGCGGACCGCCTCTCGGCGTCACAGCAGATCCACCGGCGCGCCGCCCACACCGCCGGATGGTAAACTCTTTTACGTTTCACATTGCACACGCAGACTAAAACACACAAAATATAACGCATTTTCATAAAATAGCCTGACTGAATAAGTCAGAAATGTCTTATGAAAATTAAACATATTTTTTATTATATATTGATCATTAATTTGTACAGTAGATGTATGGTAACCTAATTCAACTTTTTATGCACATCATTGGTATTGTTTACAATTTTAAAAATGTATATTTTGTATCTATATCTTAAAATATTTATAAACTGTTTTGTTAAATAAAAAGACAACACATTATTTGATCTGATTACACTGACCGAGCACCGACACTTGTATCAAACAATAAAGCAATACAGAGTGTCTCTTATTTCTCTCCTTTTATGCGTATAATGGCTGTTAATTATTATGTTTTTTTTTTAATTTTTTTTTATTCTGGCGCGGCAAAGTGACCACGCTGCGCCTGATGGTAATGTATGCAATGTAATGGTATGTAATGTAATGTAATGTAATGGTAATTATTTATTTAAACATAAAATATGAATATGAGATTAACATTTTTAATTCAGTATTTGATTTTTTTACTATTTAGTTATATATTATTCAATTTAGTTTATATATTAAGATTATGAATTATTTTATTTAAAAAATACTGTTTAAGAGTCTGTTTTAGATATTTAGTTGTGAATTGATTTTTAATAGCTTTAGATAACTGATTGATTGGGTAGGGTACCATATATTTTGTTGTACGACGTCACGAAAAAGGTAATAAGCAGTGAGTAAAAATACAAGCCAAAATCAACTTTATTTCCATAACATTAACGATGATACTTAAGTGGTTAATATGATATTGACAGTTATTGCGCGAAGATACTTGACAGGTTAATTAGTCTGAATTTTGCAAGTATTCTTCTTAATTTATCACAAACAAACTCAGTGTGGGTCTTCCAAAGACGAGTATTAATTACAAACCCCAGATAAGCTTATTATACTACTTCGATTTGTATACAGTTTACATTTTCTAACTGACTTATATTCCTCAAATGCAGACGGGGTTATGGGCAATAAGCTGAAAGTCTTGCGATGTCCAATTTTGGTTGGAACTTATGTCCATTGCCTTAGTTTTGCCCGCATTCAATGATAACCCCACGTTATGGGACCATTTTATGAACTCTGTGAAGCCAGTCTGTATTTGTTGTAATGCCTCGGTGGCGCAGTTGTAATTGCGCATGCGTTACGACTGCTGTGCTGAGGTCTCCGGTTCGATCCCCGGGTCGGGTAAAGTGATATTGGGTTTTTCTATCTAGAAATTCCTCAGTATTAGCCCGGAGTCTGGAATCTGTGCCCGGTATGGCGATAGGCTCGCCCCCTATCACATTATGGGACCGAAATGCGGCGAAAAGTGGGTTTACTGGTTACACCTCTGCCTACCCCTTCGGGGATTACAGGCGTGAGTGTATGTGTGGGTGTGTGTGCCTCGTTTATGTCCTTACTAGCAACGAGGAGACATGTGTCATCAGCAAACTGGCATATCCCGGACTGCGTAATGATTTATTAGATTGCGTAATTATTATTCGTGAGGTTATTGACATAGCTAATATAATGTCGCGGACCTATCACTAATCCCTGAGCCGTCCGTTAATGACTGTAAAAGGGAAAATCGACCAAAACTACTAGGTATTTTGTGAGTCAAAATGTAATTTATTTGTGTCGTTTTAACCAACACTTGGAAATAATATATAGATATAACACACAATTTATGATTGTATTACATTATAGCAAATTAGCTTAAAATCAATATTGTTGAAAATCATGTATAAATAATTCACCTCATTTGTGCACGTCTTGATATATGCGTCTTGTATATTTGTATGGATATAACTGTGTTTTTTTTTATCCACGGCAAAGTGAAGCGCAGTGCCGTCCAATTAAAGTATCGAGTAACAAGGCACAATTTACACGCCGCTACTCAACACAATCATGCCGGCCTGCTTCTTCACACAACGTCATGGGAAAGAAGGTGAAAAAGCGGTCGAGGGTCTAGTGTCAGAGTACTCAGAAGGTCCATAAGACGGCCAAACATCGTACCCCAACTCTAGACCCCGACAAAAACCGGATGTACACTGGCTGATCCTGGAACGCGACACACTTGCGTGTGCCACTATGGAGGGTTTTACACCCTATGTACGGTGGTCGCTATCCGGGCGGATATGAATATCCTACCACCACCGAAAGTGTAGTGCATATTTTATAATAAGCGCAGACTGTAAGTCACTATCACATAAAACAAAATAAGTATTTACAAGCTAACGCACACATAGAAAAACGAGCACCAATGAGCCACTTCGTCTAATAATATTATTATGATGTGTATATTGTTAAAAACAAAAATAAAAATAAATTCGTAACGCATTTTTTTTACTATAAAACTACAATCTATCATATCGTCAGAGGAAAATCCAAATGGCTCAAGCTATGATGTAAATATTTGCAGTTAAGTATATCAAAACCTAAATATATCATATAAAGTTATATAATGCATAATTTTCTATAAAAAAACATTTCCGTTATTATGTATACTTATGTATAAATCTGTTGTGTCTGTCTGTACAATTGAGTAAATTACCGCGTGTAATTAACCGAAAAGGGCGGTAAAAAAATAAATAAAATATTAAAACTTTGAAAGCCTCTCAATGGCAGAGCCGCAGGTATCCGCAAAGGATTTAAATTGTATTGTGTTAAGAAAAAATAGGTCTAAATGACCCTTTAGGTTAGACCTAGACACCTCTTAACAGTCTCGAGAAATTAAATATAAATAAGTATTTTTAAAACACCAAATTTGGCATGTCCACATTTTTTAAAATCCGGACCAGTGTGCGGCGGGATAGTTTTTTGTTTTCCGCAGAGTAAGGAATCGATATGATTTTTTGCATAGTGGAAGTTTAGGGATTAGCGAATACCATATGCTTTTATCCCGGAAAAATGACAGTTCTCGTGGGATAGTTTTTTGTTTTCCGCATATCAAACGATGGACGTGATTTTTTAGTGGTAGTCAGAAATCAGAGAATGACATTGGCTATTTTTTCCGGCAAAATGCACGATTTGTATGGGATAGCAATAGATAGAAGATGTAATAGCTTAAGATGACTCCAAGGATTGTATACCTTTTCTTTCAAAAATAACTTCAACGCGGGTGCAGCTGCGGGCAACAGCTAGTTTTCTTATAATAATGTTAGGGTAAGTCCCATTTATTAGACATATCGAGCGCTTGGGCGTTCCGTAGCATTGTCAATTCTCGGACTGTCCACAGTACGGACACGGTGTGCAATAAGTTCACATCCTATACTGCTGTTGGTCTGGTAGCAGTTCAGCATAGAGGGTTATGCCGTCCGTGCGCACTTGAGACTAATTGGAAAGTGGTATTTGGTAAATCCTGACATGGTTTTTAGCTGTGGGCACTGAGGTGTCACAAATACCAAATAAGTGATCATTAAATTGATCAATACAGTAGAAATCATCGTTTATGTGCCTTTTAAGTTTACCTTAAATACTGCCGTAGTAATCGAGAGGGCAGTAAGTCAAAGGTGGCTAAATTTTTATTATTACTGATTTGGAATGTACGTTAAACGAGCTTTCTTCCTATCTAGGTTTCATACATCTACGTAAATTAGAAATCCATTTTCTTGTTTGATAAACAGCAGTAAGAACGATAAGATAATCTAGTTAACCACGCAATAGAGCAGTATTTTATTGACATACTACCCTTTTCATTTGTATTCACAAATTTCTTAACAAAAGAGCAGTAAATCTGTGACTTACTGCTCTTACGTTAGTTTGAACCAATGTACCAAATTAATTTCACTAGTAATATCTACAGTATGGAGCTGTACTGCAGTTTTTGGATTGTAAATATAATGAATGTCTTATAAATACACATATATAAACACAGTATCTTATCATACAAACGTACAAATATTTTTTACTAAAAGCTGATAATGAGAAGTTAGTAAAATTTTTTTCGACCACGTTAGAATATAATAAAAAAAAATACAAAAGAGAATTATTTAAAATATTAGAGAAAGGTATATCTGATCAAAAAAAGAGAGAGCTGTCTTATGGACACCCGGTTGGGACGGAGTTCCTTTCGCTATATCTTTTTTGTGTTTGTATTAAGCAATGATTAAATAAAATTATAAATATTTTTGCATATTCTCAAAATCTGAATCGATTGAAAAAAGTTTTAGTTTCCTAGGTGATCGGGAAGTGCCTCAAAATCACTGCAAAAAGATTTCGGTTTTTGGTGTGTTTTTCATTATTACACTTTTTTTGGTCTAGGCCCTCAGCCCGCAAACAAATAATAATGTGCGATAAAGAACTCCGTTCTAAAATAAGCACACAAGAATTTTGAAAACAATGTTCTTCAATATAATCTAGCCATATACCATTTTAGAAGAGAACATGCTCTGAGAAGAAGATATTTGTCAAGCGATGTGACTCTAAGATTATCTACGAGGATTACAAAGCCAAGACCTATACAGATCATAAAATTTCAGATGAATTCCTAACAAATATCGTTGCAAAACAAATGAATATTTTATTTGCAACACTTTCTAACGAAGAATGCGAAATTTGTACAGAGTATGAAATATATAAAGCATAAACTAAGCACAGTGAGGAAGAAATATCCTCAGATTGTGTAATCTGCAATAAATATCTGAAACATAAAGATATATACATAAACAACAAAGAGGAATATCAAAAAGGATGTGAAAAAAACAGGAAAATATAAATAATGAAGAATAGAGTTCACTTATTTTTCAAAGTATGTATATAGTGATGCTTCCACGTATAGATATATTCAATATTGTCTTGTTTACTCCTTGTATTATATGCTTCAATGAGAGTTTTGTCCCTTTAAGCAAATTCACAGATATATAAAAACCGGTTGGCATTTTTTGGAATGAAGTCATATCAGGACGAAGACAAGAAGATGTTATCTGCATTTCGTGATTTTCTTTTGGAATAACGCGATGACAGGAATATAACTGATATATAGGATATATATGGACTGATAACTGTTCTTCACAGAACAAAAATTGGGCGTTTATAACAATTTTAGTCCAAATGATAAATAGCAATAAAATCACTGCCTAAAACATAAAACCGCCTCCTTTTTTTGAAGTCGGTTAAAAATTAGTTAACAATATAGTAATGAAGACACGATTTGTTATGTTTTACGACAACCCTAATAAATATGTTAAAACTATGTTATTCTACTTTAAAAAACATATATTTCCCTTTCTTTTGACATATAGAACATAAAAATTGAGTTAATAGTTTTATCACAAACGCTAAAATTGTGTCAAAATCTTTGCGCGCTTTTTTCTCGAAATCGCATTTTCTGACTTACTGCTATATCGATTACCAGGGCAGAATAGCACTCTGTTGATGTTTCTAACAATAATATAAAAAACTTAAAGTAATTTTTTATATTTTATTTATTTCACCGGCGCAATTCATTTACGTAATAAATCAATATCCTTACACAAGAATCGAAATAACTTTATACTCCTCACAATTTATGCTTTAATTTGATATTTTCGCAATTTCATTCGAGATGTTATCAATTCTTGTTGTGGTTGGTTTTGGAGTCTCGCACTTAAGTCGTTAACATTCCATTATTAAGAGTATTCAAAACAGTAAAAACACAAAATGTTTTAATGTCTCGTCTTCCAAGATGAAAATTGACAAAAACACAACTTTACAGGAGAGCGATTTAAACATTCTAAACTTTGTAACTTTGTCATATTTTAACAGAAATCTTTGAAATTTTGAAATGTTATACCTAAGTTTTATAGGAAAAGAACTGTGTAATTAAGTTTTAATATTTTTTATATTTTAGAAAATAGCGTCAGTTGTACTTGTGTAGCCTATTTTCCTTTAAGTATTAGAACACGTAAAGTAGTCACTTAGATCAGTATACGTGTTCTTATGTTTTTGCAAACCAAAGGTAAATAAGGGGAAAACACACTATTGTATAAGCATTTCCGTGAATACTGATAAATAATTGAAGCTAGTTATATAAAAAAATTATTAAATTAGTTTTTCTATCTAGAAATTCCTCAGTATTAGTTCGGAGTCTGGAATCTATGCCCGGTATGGAGATAGGCTCGCCCTCTTATCACATAATGGGACCGAAATTCGGCGAAAATGGGGTGTACTATTACACCTCTGCCTATCCCTCCGGGGATTACAGGCGTGAGTGTATGTGTGTGTGTGAGTTACATTAAAAATAAATTTATTTTATTTGTTTATTATACAATTATTAATTATATTATTGCCCCATGGCGTAGTGTGAAGACGCTACACAGAAGGCCGGCATGATTGTGTTGAGTAGTGAAGTATGGATAGTTTCTCGCTACTTGACACTCTAACTGGACGGCACTGCGCTTACCATCGGGTGCAGTGTGGTCACTTAGAGGTGCCAGGATAAAAAAATCTAAATCGACATCTCAAGATTCTCCGCGGGTTAATAAAATCATCTAATACATTTAGGTCTTCAATACAAACTGCCTCGGCGGCGCAGTAGTAATTGCGCATGCGTTACAACTGCTGTGCTGAGGACTCGTGGTCGATCCCCGGGTCGGGTAAAGTGATATTGGGTTTTTCTATTTATAAATACTCAGTATCAGCCCAGAGTCTGTATTGGGCTCGGTATGTCGATAGGCTCGCATCCCCTATCACATGTGAATTGTTGTTTTAAATAGAGGAGGCCACGCGCGCCCAGCAGTGGGTCGATGTATATGTACATAGTGTATGTATACAGGACTACACTATTTCCTTCGTAATATTTGATGTTTTTTTAATATAATTTCGCTGTATACGAGTACAACTAAAACGTTTTTTTATCCTGGCACGTCAAAGTGACCACATTGCATCCGATAGTAAGCGCAGCACTGTCCATGTAGACTATCAAGTAGCGGGGACAAACATCCCTCGTAATTAGACACAATCATTTCAGTCAGTCCGAAGCTTCTTCACAGTACGCTTAATAAACCCGGGATTAGAGGGAACACGTGCGCGGGCAAACTTTTCCACAACTTGATGATCCGGCTTAGATACAAATTCGCGAACCTCTTGGTTCAGGCCAGGGTAATAGACACCACGCTGTTGTAGCTTCGCAAGCCAGTACGTGTAGTTCTGGCGTGTATAGAAGAGGATGGGATAAGACCAAAAAATCTTTGGAGCATTCGCCATGATACCTAATATATGTCATACCGGAAAATTAAATCAGATGTCTACACCTAAGATCCTAATTCATTCTGCATTTTCATTGGAACACCCTGGTGGAAGTACAAATAAATCTGTAAGCCATTGCACTTGTACCAGTGTAACACGTTCATTCGCTAGCGGCGCCGCGCGTATACTGGTGTAAAGGTCACTTGCACGCTTGTGCCGCGTACATTGTAACCATGTACATTGGTCACTGACGTATATTATATGGACAGGATATCTAATACAAAATGACAGCTATTTTCTTGACCTATTTGAAGCGCCCCTCTCGAGTGTATTTGAAACTAAATTTGGCATATAATAGGGATGTTGATATTTTTTAAAATATCGGATTTCCGATATATCGATATTTTTAAATATATCAATATCGGAGTTTGATATATCGATATTTTTAAATATATCAATATCGGAGTTTGATATATCCGAAAAAAACATCGATATTTTTATTAAAAATTTTGACTCGTCTAAGGGTCTGGTCCTGACGCCATACATCCTTTCTTCGTGAATCGGGGCGCCAATGAATTTATTAGATTCAAAGATCTTGGAATCATATTTGACGACACCTTAAAACGTGATATTTTTTAGTTTTTTTAAATTATAATTTTTTGCCATGAACTTAATATTATTTTCTACTTTTTAGTTCGGCTAGCTATTAAAGCGTGCTATTTTTTAAATATAATTTATAGTCCCAAAACAGCATCAAACCTAGTTATAATAATATATTCGATTGTAAATTAAGACCCCATTAAAAAATATGATCTAAAATGAAAATATGTTTTGCTAAGGCGATGTTTTTATTATTTTTAAGATTTGTAAACCATCGACTGTTGTGTATCATTGTCGATATATCATCCTTCGTGTCTCAACTCTATCGTTAGTTCCGCGGACGCTCACTGCTCGACTGCACTGCTATCAGCGCCAATATGGCGAAAATCAAATAGGCACACTTTCGCGGATCAAATATCCTGTCCATATAATATACGTCAATGACATTGGTGCAAGCGACTTGCACCAATGTTCACAGTCGTGTGGTGAAAAATACTGTCACTTGCACCAATTTACTAGTTTGTATCTTTGGAACTAATTGGCATTTAAAAGTAAAATTTGCAGGATATGAAATTTAAGTTATTTTAAAGCTATTGATGTAAAAAAACAGTTTTCGTAATTTTGTTGGTTGTATCAGTGTACGTAGGACCCGTCGATATAGCGTAACAAACACTCTCTGTGACACTTAGACCCAATAAACATTAATTACACTGGCTTTAAAAAATACTGGTATAGATAGTCGTAAATATTTCGTACGTGCAATGGAATTCTTAGAAATGTGGTAATTTGTTTGTTTCAAACTTTTTATCTGTATACATGGCGATTAAAAGGGAGTAAAAAAGTGATGTTGGGAAATTATATTGTTTTCTTTTGCTCTCTCCGTTCAACGAAAACTCTGTATAACGTTTCTTCCTTCCTTTCGTTCCTTCAATCGCTATATAGAGATTACACTATACATGGTATGGCTATCAGCATAACATACAGGCGTGAGGTTATGTAAGTTCTTTGTGTGTATAATATATGTAGAAGTAAATACATAAAAGTAATAAAGGAGGTTGATGTACGGTGATATGGTTGATGTCATGTATACAATGACACTCGTAGTAGTAGTCCTTGAGTATTGTCAAGCAAATTGTAGTACTGTTAGTTGTAGGCTGGTGGTAGGATATTCATATCCGCCCGGATAGCGACCACCGTACGTACACAGGGCGTACAACCCGCCATAGTGGCACACGCAAGTGTGTCGCGTTCCGGGATCAGCCAGTGTACATCCAGAGTGTCTATAGTTAGGATACGGTGTTTGGCCGTTTTGCGCACTCTGACACAAGACCCTCGACCGCTTCTTCACCTTCTTACTCATGACGTAGTATGAAGAAGCAGGCCGGCATGATTGTGTTGAGTAGCGAGGGATAGATTGTCTCTCGCTACTGGATACTCTAATTGGACGGCACTGCGCTTACCATCAGGTGCAGTGTGGTCACTATGCCGTGCCAGGATAAAATAAATTAAACACTGTGTTCATATTTTTAGTGAGTTTGCATACAATAGCAAAATCACTGCCATAATATTTTTTTCGTATAAAAATTACTGATAGCTAATAATTTATCATCAGTAGCCTACCGCATAGTAGATGATTTTTTCGTATTTAAAATGTAACCATGATAACATAAGCTTTGCAACATATACAACATAACATAAGCACAGTTGCTACTATTCTAAGAGCTTGTTTCCGATCTATTACGCGATAAGGGGCGAGCCTATCGCCATATCGGGCTCATAAATCCAAAACCCGTAGCGTATTGTGAAGAAGCTGCCTAGCAGGTGGGGATTATTGTATAATTATTATAGAGCTGAAGTAAGTTATTAATTAACAGCCAAATTAAGTTTACTTAATTTTGTGATAGTGTAAACCTGTGGTAGTGACGTCCCTAGAAATGATGTAGTTAGTGAACGTAATCGTTATATCTTATAACTTAATATAGAATATTGATTGATAGAGAAAAGTTTCTTTATTTAATTGTATATATAACTCAAATATGTAACAAATGAATTTAAGGGGCTTTTAGTAGACGGGCGGCAGGACATTCGTCTCTCGCTACTGGAGACTTTACCTGAACAGCACAGCGCATACCATCAAGTGCAGTGTGGTCACTATGAAGTGTAAGGATAAAAACACCCGGGGAAGTCATATATTTTTCAAATCAAAATTGATAGCAGAATATTAAGTGGGCGACGATTAGATGCTTTCAATGACATTTTTCTATCCATAGACGTGTTTTAATTAAGATATTTTACTACCGACGAAATGTAAGCAGTCATCACCCTCTTGTCTAGCAGTATCGAGGAAGCATGATGAGAGAAATAAGTGCAAACGAAATAATAAAATAACATTAATACGTACCGGACCTGAGAGTGTGTATCCATTGCAGACGCTCTGTGTGGTCCCCAGCGATCAAATATAGCGTGTACTCTACGTTCTGTTCTGTGTATCCCACCTACGGATAAACTGCTATCAACATAATTTGGTAGTTAACTTTTTCTTCCTACCACAATATAGCCACGGAATACAGAAAAAAATATGTGATTAAACTTCTCATACGTAAGAAACAGTTTTGAACATGCTGCAGTGAGATTTAAAAAGATTTTACGACATTTAAAACTATCGACTTTTGGGGAATCCAATACTCTGTTCATCTGTTGTTAGTAATAATATTGGAAATCAAACCTATAATCTCCACGAGGATTGAGAAAACCTTCATTGAGTGATTCCACAAGACGAGGGGTGCAATATGTTAATAGTTTAACTATACTTGTGCTCTCCCTCAGTCAGTTGCAAGAAAGATTTTTTTATACTTATTATTACTCTTACAATCCTCCATTGCAATTATTGTCTTTATAATGCATGGCATACTCGCTCAGAGAGTAAGGCCCAATTGTCCTCCCATGGGGACGGCTCCCGTAATCATTTTATTTTGCGTTATGGCTTCCACGCCAACGCGATTATTCTGTCATTGTCAAGGTTGGAATTCACCAAGGTAGGGACACCAAACGGTGAAATTTTTTAAATCTGTAAGAAAACTAAAGCTCCAGTAATCATTGTACATTTAAGGCATTTATAGCCATGGACTCACCTGAAAAGGGTAGCGATATGTAGGACTTTTTTCTCCGTCACCCTCTGGTATTTGTTTAGTGAGCTCTCCCAGTTGTGCTTGTTCCACGGTATGAATAGATTCTGTTTTAATACGGCCTCTCTCTTTACGCTTCTATAGTACAAAAAACATAAAAATATTAATCATATAATATAATTTCATGGTATAATATAATAATACGAGACAAATTACAAAAATACGAGAGTTACGAAAGCACTTCGTTCGTCCGTTTTTAATTATGTTAAATAATTTAATCAACGAATAATAATTCGAGTGTGTAAGTCTCCACGATAATGCTAATATGAACAGATGTTCAGATAATGACACGACGAAAAATATAGTACCTAGTTATAGCAAATAATAATCTTTTTTGACGGTACTTGAATAGATAGATATTCATTTTAGGGCAGTGTTGAAATTAAATATCTCTTCATTCTATTATAATGATTGTCTTGAAGATAGTTTACTGGGTTCTTCTTAATGCCTATTGGTATTGTGTTTTTCATTCTATATTAACTTTTCAGGTGTTCCTAAACATATAGTTTTTGAGCAAATCTCTTGGCAGCCCTAATTAATTAATTTTAACCCATTTTAACCGTATTTGCATACAAATAGAGATAACTAGTCAACAACAACTTTATTATTACTTTAGACTTTTTCAGTTTAAATATCATTTGGACGTTACATTAAGATGTTTTTTATATCTATTGAAACCTTTAAGGATGCTAAGCTGTCTTTCTGGCAAGCCGCTACCACCCATTTCATACACCTAACTACTGTTAACGAATTATTATTTCCCACCAGAATTCACCTGTGTGCAAACATTGACAAAAAAATTACATCACAACTGTACAAGTGTAACTAAATTAACTCAGTCAACCGGGCTGGTTCAACAAACACGCGGCCCGTGCCAAATTAGAATGCAACACGTATTGGTATAAGTATATATCTTATATATGGGTGTATTGGTTTATTTATTTTATTTACATTTCTCAGACCAGTGGGCATTTCCGAAGCACTAGAAGACTAACATTGTTGATGTAAAAAGCGCATATAACTAACATGTATTATTAATGTACATGTAAATTATTAAATAAATGATTTGATTTGATTGTGGAAGCAACAGAAGCAATTATACATAAAAAATAAAAACAATTACAATATCACGTAAGTAAAAAGATACTACTATATACGCCCATAGGCAGGCATACACACATATGTTAACATAAATTGACATTAAAACATACATATCTATAGACACATACACATAATGCATATATACATTCTTTATATTGCAGTACAGAATGTAATGTTTTCTTACATTGAGGAGAAATGTGAAATATGTACAATTAGCATCGTTTGATGTGATATTGTTATACAGCCGACCAATTCTTTTAATAAACATATTCATGCCATAGTTAGTCTCGAAGTACCATTACTGAACAAACATTTTCTAGGAGGACATCCGAAATATATCTTACTATAAAGGTATAGGGAGTCAACTTGATACTTGATACTTTTGTAGAGGAACGTTAAAACGCGCTTAGTTCGAGGGTTCCTCAAACTTGGTAATCCATGTATAAACTCATACCCCGACGGATTCTCCCTTTGGATATGTAATAAATATATCCCGGATACATTACATTTTATTTAAATATACTAGATAATTCGAGTTCCAAACTACCGAAGCATATTCAAGCAAAGGTCGCACGAGCGACTTATACAAAAGAGTCAGAGTTGTCAAATATTTGAAATCTCTACCAGTTATTAATACGAGTCCTAACATACGGAAAGCTTTCTGAGTTGTATGGTTAATGTGAGAATCAAAAACAAGTTTAATGCCATGAAGAACCCCTAGGTCTTGCACCCCAGATACTCTTGCAATATCTTCTTTTATACGTACGAAATAACGAGAAGAATAACGAGAGATGGGAAATATGAGGGGGATATTGAAAGGAGAGTGATGGCAGGTAATAAAGTGAATGGTGCCTTGCGCGCGATAATGAGCAGCCAGGCGGTGTCACAAAAGGCGCGAATGGCTGTTCATAATGGTGTGCTGGTACCGACACTTATGTATGGAAGTGAAAGTTGGGTGTGGCAGAAGAAGCATGAAAGTCGTGTAAATGCGGTGGAGATGCGTTCCCTACGGAGTATGTGTGGAGTCACCCTTGCTGATCGTATGAGGAATAGCGTGATAAGAGATCGTTGTGAGTTGAAGAATGATGTGGTGACTAAGATAGAAAGAGGTATGCTGAGATGGTTTGGCCATATGGAGAGGATGGATGAAAGGCGATTTACGAAAGGTATTTATCGTGCGAATGTGACTGGAAGAGTGGGTAGAGGGCGCCCGAGGAGAACTTATTCCAATCAAATTAACGATATTCTCCTAAAAGGGCAAATCAGGAGTACCTCCAACCGCCGAAAATGTATGAGAAGATGTATGAATGTGGAAGAGGCGAAAGAAGTGTGTCAGGATCGTAGCTTGTGGCAGTCAATAGTCTCTGCCTACCCCCATGGGATACGGGCGTGAGTGTATATGTATATGTATGTACGTACGAAATAATAAAAATAAAATAAACATTTTTCATAAAAAATATATAATGAATGGTGTTAGCCCGACCACTTGGTCCCGTCCTTAAATCTTAACTTTAACCGACTGCCCCATAAAGAAGTAATCGTTTTCCGTTGTTTTAATTATTTGTTGGGATATCAAGTATAATCTCTGATATTTGGCGAAAATCTCTGCTGGGGATCTTTTAATTTTTTTTTAGGGAGAACAGACAAATAGAGACGGCGAAGCGGTTAATGCTGAATAGGGTCTCATTAGCAGTTAGCACCCTATGGGTACGATACGATACTTTAAACGTAACTTTTGCACAATTGTAGAAAAAAATAGGTAATCATGGAGACCGCCGTCAGAAGTAAAAAAATTGTAATTACTTTGTCCTTTTTTGAAACAGCATCCATGAATTAGTACCTTTTTTTTATTTATTATAGCTTGTCAATAATTATAGAACTTCATAAGCGTGCTTATGTCAAAAGTAAAATAATCTTAGAGTGACGGCATCGTGACGGTCACGCGAGCTCAGTGCTTTATCCTGTCCGAAAAGTGCCCAACGCGCCTAAAGAAGTTTTCACTTCAATAAAAGTAAAACATTTTAATTTCAACTAATGAGAAGATCCGATTATCGATTTAGTATAGGGTTCTTGATATAAATCCTAATAGAAATGACCCGAGACCCTACCTGGCTTGCGTCTCGCCTCTCGTTCAACTCTGTTAGCAAACGAATCAACCGCGAAAATGATAATATCCGGCTGGAAACTGAGAAGCATCAATAACAAATCCCTTTTCATACTTCATTCGATGGAAATACAAAAACGTTCGTTTAAAATATAAAGTGTTTGAACTTTACAGAAGAATGACAGTATTTACCTAGTTAAAATTAAACCAGTCCCAAAACTCTGTGGGCCTTATTACAAAACGTAGACCGACATTAAACCAGGTTTATGTCAACTGTTTACAAAGTACTGGGTGTCCATTACTCCCAGTAGTTACTTTGTTGACTTACACCTAGTTTAAAGATAGTCTATGTTTCATAATAAATAGTTTAGAAGTTATGAGGGAACAGATTAACATACATACATACTCACATACCGATCACAAACATAACCCTCCCTTTTGCTTCGCCGTAGTCCGGTAAAAAGGCAGAAGTTCATCTTTCAACAATTGTAATACAAAATATCGGAAAGGTATAATTTATATGCATAATTAGTTCATAATCTTGTCATTTATTATTATGTATCTATTTGCGAAAACTGTTAGTATAATATAAATAAAAATGCTGAGTTGAAATAAAACAAATTATACGGATTTTACTATTTTATCGCGGATTATTTTTACATTTTAGTTTATTTCAACGTGTAATATAAACCGTTAAAATAACTTAATTTTATGACAACGTATTGAATTTAGTTCGTTTACATATCTAACTATCAATTGGTATTAGGTACTTACTTTAATTTCCTAAATTGACGAGGGCACATACCTATTTGAATTTCAATGTTCTCCGGAAATCATCTTAATTGCCTATGCTGTTTTATATCAACAGTTTGGCTGCGGCCATTATAATAATGGCATTTTGACTAATCTTGCGTCCTGTAACATGCTGATCGTTTTATCCCTACTCGGGTTTCGAACACGCACACGCAGGGCACGTAAAATTCTCGCTAACAGCATGCGTTCTAAAGTGTGCCTCACACACCTGCTGTGTGTAATGACAACAGGTGTGTGGGAGCCGCATTTCTGTAAAGAAGGGTTACCAACCCCGGAATTCAAATACTAAGATTTGAAGTTAGAAAAAAATAAAACTAAAACCTGACTACTATAAATATTTTATTGTATTTTATATACGACGGGTTGAGGTGAAAAAAAAAATTCTTGACTTTGTGGCCCCTACAGGGCGCCATATTTAATTTAATGTGACGTCACATAACCTATAACCAGCGGACGGACGAGACGCTTCCAAGGATATAGCATGATTGTCAAATTATGATATGTAGTTTGGAAGTTATGAGGGAACAGATGACCATACATACATACGTACATACATACATACTCACATACCGGTCAAAAACATAACCTGGGAAAACAGGACGGTTGGCAACTCTACTTAGTCTTTTCTACGTGTCAGAGATCTTACGCCGCATAGTTATATACATTTTTGGTAAACACACATATGTGTGAGCCAGCTCCATACAATGCGCACGCAAAAACACACAAAATGTATTCGCAGTCAACGTATTTAAGTCTGAATATGCTTTTTCTTCTTATTTTTTATCTTGACACTAATAGTGACTGACTACACCTGATAGTAATGTGTAGTCTAAATATAATGGCGACCATCGAGAAACGTCGCGTCGCTCGCCAGAATTATGCCGGCATGAAGTGACTGATGATTTAGACTGGCTGACTCTAAAACGCGATTCGTTGGGACGAGGCACAAAATTTCGGTATTTTCAATAAAATTGTCAGTAATATCTAAATTACGTTTGATTCCACAGCAGCACAAAAATCTCCGCAAAGTGTAATCCTATTATATAAATATCCAATTGAAAAAATAAGGTAATATATTTGTTTCCATAAAATATAAAATAGAACCACACTGTGAGAGGACTTGTGAGTTGTTGGCTTGAGGCTATAGTAACACAGTGCGAGCTACCTTACTAATAGTGAACAGCTGCCGCCTCATTGACTCGCATGTCAGTAGTTTTTTTTTTATTCTGGCACGGCAAATTGACCACACTACACCTGATGGTAAGCGCAGTGCCGTCCAGTTAGAGTATCATGTAGGCAGAGACAATCTATCCCTCGCTACTCAACACAATGATGCCGGCCTGCTGTTTAGCTTCTTCACACTACGGAAAGTTCGACTCGTCTTGGCTAGTAGTACAATAATATGAGTGACGTGTGAGCAGCAACCGTGAATAAGACAAGTGAAAACAAAAATATCCAATATAACTCGGGGAGCTGCTGGCCCTTTTGTATATTATTACAGGCCGGCATGATTGTGTTGAGTAGCGAGGGATAGATTGTCTCTCGCTACTTGATACTTTAACTGGACGGCACTGCACTTACTTAGGTGCAGTGTGGTCACTTTGCTGTGCCAGGATAAAAAAAATGCTAAAGTAACGCGCATATTGCAATCACACGGTACATGGTGTAAGTAGCTGCACTGCAGTAACTTGCACGGCGAATTCGCACGTTAGCTCGCACTGTCTAACCAAGACCTAAGACTGTGGTGATGTCTTTCACTTGAAAGTGGAGTCACAACAAAACCAAGAACGTTGACAGTTAGTTACGTTGTCAAAATATGTACTTAACAAAACTTATATATTTATTTTTAAACGGCTCCAACGATTTCGATGAAATTTTGTATTTAGATAAGGTTTTGCTTTTTAAGTTTACCTATATAGCTGTGTTTGCTGTAAAAACGCGATTTTATTCAGATACATCTGGTAAATCTTTGAGGTATTTGCATTGTTGCTATTGGATGTTCGCACGCTGATACCTCAAAACTCTACGAGATAGCGTAACATAACAACGTTACCGAAATAAATATAAATAAAATTAAATATTTACATGTATCTCCATAATTTATATCGCTCGTATCTCCGAAGCGGCTCTAGCGATTGGGATGACAATTAATATTTTGTTTACGTTTCCGAAAAATACGGTTTAACAAAAAAAATGCCGAGCCAAGCTCGGTCGCCCAGGTACTTATACTTTAAAACACAAAAGAAATAATAACAGACTATGTTAACTGTGCAGCTATATTTTGATGACAGTCGAATACGTATACCTAATATAGAATAGTGAGGCATTTCTAGGGAAAACAATGTAGAAATCTACGATGATTAAGGTCCCAATGTTAAAAAAAGCAATCACATCTATATGTACTAAAAATAAAACAGAAATTTACCATGGAGAGTCGGGAAGGGCTTCCTACAGCTGCTCATATAAGTACGGCACACTGTGCGTGACTATGGGGATGCACATCGTGGTTCGTTGTTAACAGGGCTTGCCCCGTTCTCGGTGTGGGGATAGATTGTTTGCACATACTCACACATAGTTTGACTTCAAAAGAATCATTCACTTTCAAAATAGTTTTCGAATTTTTAAACGTAATTTTGTTACTGCTTTATAATATAAAGTTGTGATTTAAGTAGTTCAATGATAACAAAACCGAATAATTTTAAACTTCTTAAGGATGTCAATAAAAAAAAGATTGACACATATTTATAAAAAAATGTAGGATAATATGTTTGGCTTAATTGACATCAATAAATTTACATGTTATTTGCATGTTATTTTTCAGACTTCAATAATTATTTATCTATAATTTTATTTCTGGCACTACAAGACAATAATGTGCATATTAATAATAAAAAATAATATATAGTTTTGTTTTCATGTGTATATTGTTGAATATGAATGAATTTTGTATTCAAGATGAAATATAACCAAACAAATTTAAACTGCATTTAGACAAAAATGTATTCCTGCGTGGGTTGGTATCGAAAAGGAATTAGGATCAAACTGCCAATCAGTACGATGGATCTAAGCTTGTAAAGGTGAAGGTAGAAATATAAGGGGCACAACCGATATAAGGGCAAAGCTTAAATTTTGCATAAAAACAATGATACATTACTGATATAAAAAACTGATATTTACCAGTAAATGCAGTGCAAGCAGGTGCGAGCGACGGACGAACTATTTTGCGGAACTGCCGCCGTCGTCGCCGGGACTAGAGCCGCGGCGCGCCGGCGGTAGACACACCCAGTCGGCGCATGCGTGTGAACCCTATATCCTACAATATTCACCCTTAGACCAACTTCCTGCTCCATTACTAACAGGACGAAATTTTATAGTACTACCAACCGTGATACCTATACCTGCAGGAGTTGTTCAAAGCTAGACGGACCTATTACGTATTCGGGGACACGATCCTCACGCCGATTTCAGTCTTTAATAATAAATACACTATAAGATGATTTTCATACTATGATAAAGTAGGCTTACCATTTTCTATAAATCTACAAACTCTAACTTAAATTATTATTAATGCTCGACATCATCTCTGCAAATATTTCACAAAATATAAAAATAATAACTCCAAGTACTTTGTCAAAAATCATTATTTTGGTATTGAACTTTTATACATGTAATAGTTTGTTGGTATAGGTTGATGTGACGTCATAAAATCACAGGTTTGAGAAGGGGAGCTCGATGATATCGAACACTAGCCCCACATGCTACATGTAAATCCGTGGTACTTTACATCTGGCTTCAAATGTAAATGTCTTTAAACTTAAAGTTAATTTTTTATTGCCTCGATAGGCAGACGAGCAGAGGGGCCACCTGATGGTAAGTAGTCACCGCCGCCCATAGACTTCTGCAATACCAGGGCACAGCAAAGCCGCTGCCTACCGTTATTGTAATAAAATAAAAATGGATTATAAACAACACATATTTTTGTTGCCGGGGAAGCATTTTATTACTGCCGCCTGCTCCGGGGGGGAACCTGCTGGAGTAGCCGATCTCACGACCCAGCACCCCTTGCCCGGATGATGGCTATCTGGGCAGCCGCTGGGCCGAGTCCCTACCCCCCTATGTACACCCCTCCCGACACTACCACCTAAAACCCCGCGGTGGCCTTCTTCGGCGCTTACGGAGATCCCGGGATATCGTAAGGAGACTAGAATTGCGGCCGGAACCGTCTCTGGGCGGTACCGTGTAGCGGCCCATTTCCATGGGGGGCTAATGAGCCACCGCGCACTGAATTACGTCAACAACAGCGAACGAGGCCTGACCAACCGTGCTGCCGTCCGTCTAGGGTCGCTCGATGCATTAAAATACAGGTTTCTATTGATGCACTGCTAATTTTAGTGCTTCGAGCATCGCTGCGCGCCGACGACCCCTGGTGGCCACAATTAGTCACCTCGTACGTGGTGGAATTTTCCAAAATCTATTCCACAGGGCAGGAGACGCCATTCAGTCGTCAAACCGGCATCCTGCGTCTCCACGGGCGGCAGGACGGATCAAATAGTTCCCGATCCCTCTCGGCACACTTTTTCTGCGAAATGACTTTCTCGCAGAAGTGGGCCACCGCACACCAGGACCTCAAGCTAGCCACCATGGAAGTCACCACGGCCGCCAGCGAGAGGTCTCTTCCGACGGCTGCTCTGAGAGCGTTGCGCTGTTCATCCCAGGTTACAGGCTGGTTACTCCTCCAACGAGTATTGGGCCGTGTCCTCGTGACAGTTGCCACAATTTTAGCTCACGGCGGACCTTTATGATCCGACACTAGTGCGAATCGAAACAGCTGTGGTTAGTCTGTCAGCTGCGTCAGTCGGAATGTAGGCGCACCGTGACGACTGTCTAGCCTAGTTATAATAACCCTAAGCAAAACATGCGAAGCATTAATAAAAATAATAATAATACTAGCCCTGTATTAAACATTGTCCCACTGCTGGGCACGGGCCTCCTCTACTAATGAGAGGGGTTAGGCCTTAGTCCACCACGCTGGCCTAATGCAGGTTGGCAGACTTCTCATACCTTCGAAAAATTCTCAGATATGCATGTTTCCTCACGATGTTTTCCTTCACCGTTAAAGCAAGTGATAATTAACATTTTAATACACACATAACTTTAGAAAAGTCGGAGGTGTATGCCACTTGGGTTTCGAACCTACGACTTTCGTCTTGGCAGTCCGTACCGCAACCAACTAGGCTATCGCTGCTTCGCAGCATTAAAACCTAATAAAATTAAGAATCAAAATGCCCCTAAAAATAACCCTAATATTTAACTTTTATTAACAAATGAATAAATATTTAACATCTAAAATATAATTTGGTATTCAAATAAAACGAATTGAACGGATTTTAGCGCGGTTTATTTTTATTCCTTTTTTAAAATGTTACTTGTCCATTAATTTTTTTACTGCCTGGATAGACAGACGAGCATACGGGCCATCTGATGGTAAGTAGACACCGCCGCCCATAGACTTCTGCAATGCCAGGGCACAGCAAAGACGCTGCCTACCGCAATTTGCATAGTTTCATCATCTACCTGCCCTTATCCCACACTAAGTGTACGCTGTTCGGTTGTGGAATGCACTGCCTGTTGAGATAAGACGAGCACAGACCCTATCACGCTTTAAAAAACTTGTGAAACCATTATCGTTTCTTTTGATCGGAGCCACTCTAATTATTATGCAATAATATATATCTGTTAGCATATTTATATGTGTGTATGTAGATGTGTATGTATTCATGTGTATGTATGTAGATGTATATGTATGTATGTGTATGTATTTATATATATGTATGTATTTATATATATGTATGTATATGCGTCTGTGTGTATTTATAATTATTTTGTACAAGTAACAACATTATTCTACTTATTCCTATTTCTATAAGTAAATCATTTTTATAATTTTTGTTTTTCCTAAAAACTATTATGTACACAAACTGCCCTCCCTTTTTTCTTTTCCCTTTTCAATTGTTTCCATCCCATGGTTGTCTTGAAAAGATCGCCGAGAGCGATAAGACCCCCAATTGTACTTTAAATAATTGTTGTTTTCCTATTTTTATGTATTCTAGTGTACAATAAAGAGTAAAAATAAATAAATTAAAATAAATAATAAAATAATATAATAATAAATAATTAAAATAATAAATTAAATAAATAAGTGGGGTTGGCACAAATTGTTTGAAATCTCCACACACCCTATCATCCGTCAAATCTACATGCACTCCTTTCATGCGCATGTCCTCATTCACGCAATCCATCCATCTCTGTTCTGGTCACACACGACTCTTTCGTCCATCCACATTCATATTTACAACCAGTCTCGTCACATGCCTTTCATCCTTCCTCATCACATGCTCATACCAATCTAATAGTAGTAGCAGCATTTTACGAAGTTATTGTAGGTACTATTGATATAGACATAAAATGGTTTCTGCCCTGTAATGAGTTTAAAGGTAATTTTTTTCAATAATATGATGGAGAATGGCTATTGCGTATGTTGATCTCTATTATTTGAATAAGTTTCGGTGAACAGAAACAATATTGTGACAAGAATAAATGTGAACATCTAAACTTCTGATTTAAAAATATCATGAACTGAACTGATAAATAAACAAACATTCAATTACTACCTACCCGCACATTTATAAAAAAATGTAATATATCACTTTCTTACCCTTATAAATCCTTTGCAAGCATGAAATATAATATATCTATTAATATAGAGAACAAATATAAAATATAATTGGCTGTGAACTATTAATCTTCAAAGGGTTTGACGATTAATAGCTCACATCACTTTGACCACATCGGGAATAAACCAAATTTAACAAAAAATCATAAAAATCTGTCCACACTCAGAGGACAAAGTAATGTGCATATATGCTAAAAGAACAATGAAAAACATATTATACGCATTAAGTTGAGAACTTCTTTTTTTGAGGGTGGTTTTAAATGACAATATTATTTGAAATATTAAATAGTAATTAAAAACTATTATTGTTGATATCCACCAAGGTTACGTGTGAGTACTTTACTATTAAGAGTCGTCAGCTGTATTTAAAATCACAGTGGAAATAAAGAAGCTACAACTACAGGTACTTAATGTTCATATTATATGGACCATACTGAAGTTTACTGAACTTGCCACTTTCCTTAATTTTTTTTAAATTGGTCCTTTGTATTCTATATTTATTCCCGTTGTGGCACCAATTCAAATATTCCCCTTTAATAAACTGTATCAGTTAACAGGTAATACAAATCTCCTAAAATTGTATAAATAAAATGTGTACAGCGTGCAATGTTTAGCATAGCATTAGGCAAGTGATACATATCATGCATTTTGAACTGTCATGATTTATGCCACATGAGCTAACTAACGGAAATTCAAGAACAATAGCTGTGTTGTCCCAAAATGATAAAATATACTACAGAGGTACAGAGGGCAACTATTAGCGGAATAATATCAAGATATTGTAATCACTAGAACTGTAAAAACAATGCATTTATGATTTGATGTAAAGGCTATTTGTTTTAAACTTTTTGAGTGATTTAGAGGTTTTCCGTAGCTGGTTTTATTTTTGTGAAAAAGTTGATTTATATAATTTTTTTACTGGCTTTAGCTTTTCCTTAGCCTAAATAAAGCTTCTTTAGGTTTTTAACTGCACAAGTATAAAAGCTGTGTCAAGCTTAAATGTAGCTTAAAACCCGTTAAAAGAAATTGTGATAGCAGTTATCCAAACATTATGAATGAATGATTTATCAACATTTATTTTCTTCACTTTTAGTACAATGACAGAAAGAAATCAGAGCTACTTACGCTTTATTCAAGTTACCAAGTCAAATTATGACACAAAGATGAACTAAGCTTAACCACCCTCGGTAGAAAAGCAGTAGGATAGTAGTGCAACAGTGGAACATTACTATATACAGCTGATATTCCATAATAGGTCTTCATAGTCTACATTCTTTTCAACTAAATATTTTATTGCAGGTGGAGCACAGTGCAAAAGCTAATACAATAAAATTAAGTACCTCGCCATCAGAGTCATAGTAAATTAATGTCCGACGTGTCAAGACCAGCCAACGTTCTTTGAAGTTCACCGGAGTAAACAATTTCTTATTCAGAGATCTCTTCACCATAAAAGCTTGTAGTATAATCTCATCATCGTCTTTGCCGGCCATGTTAGGTACACTACAAAATATAAAACACATGTGAATATTTTATTATTCTAAGATTAAATGAAATATTTTATAAATATTACATAAATAACAAAAACAAAGTTATGAAATGTAACTGATGACTTATTTTATAGGTATAGTAAATCACAACACTATTCATTGAAAGTTGCTGATAGGCCGTACCTAATACATTTCTAAACAACTTCTTTTAAGATTTCATTTAATCTTATCTCGTCAAAATCCCTCAGATTAGTCATCAATACAGTTATCTAAAAAAACATTTAAGTTCGAACATTCCATTGTAAGCACAGGATTCAGGAATTCCAAGTTTTTGTTGCTGTCACTAAAAATGTCATAATGTAATTTTTTTTCTTCGGTAAATCACTATTGGCACTTTGCGCATTTACCATACTAAATTAATTTATCTCTGAAAAGTTTAAACTACGTATAAACAAATCAAATATACACTTTTTCATTATCATATTATATTTACGCAAACAGATATTTCAAGAACTGGGTAAAATAATGTCATATTGGTACCCCGTACATTTGCCGAAGATTTGTAAAAAAAAACATGATTTGTCCCTTTCGGGTGCACGCCTATCCAGCTTCTCTAAGTTATCTGTGGCCTATCCTGATATAGTCCATCATAGGCATGATGATTCTTTCTAAAAAAATATCGATTTGAATCTACGTTGAATCGATTTCCCAAAAATCAATTTTTTTCGACTTGTTTTTCGAGGTTGAATTTTGAATAAAAATATTTATGTTAATGATTTACTCAACCATGAAAAACAAAAAAGGATACAGTAAAATAAATCTTTAAAAATCTTGAATAGAATCAAAGTATCAGGTTTAAAAAAAAACATTTAATTTGGGTTTCATTAAAAAAATTTAAGATTATGTAGTTTAGAGTTCTTAATGCCAGTTAGATAATAAGAAGCAATTATAATTATTTAATTACCCCTCGATTACTTTAAAACACTATTCGCAGTATAAGTACAATAGGCTATTTGACTAATTTTCGCAAATGATTTAAAACTATTATTTATTACATAATAAGCACACTATATTGATATTTCCGGGAAATCTACTGTATTTTTAATAAAAATCAATGTTAAAGTTTAAATCTCCAAAACCGCGGCAAATACGCTATCTGTAATGGCGCTGATGACACGTGTGACGTCACATGCAAGTAAACAAGCTAATAATGATAAGCAAAGCTAAGTTTTATGATAATTGTTTTATCAACAATTAACATAAAACTGCTTCAAAAATAGATCAACATAGAATAGAATTTATCACCCATAAAACATAAAACGCGAAATAAAATCACTCGAAGAAACTATGTTTACTTGCGTGTGACGTCACCAGAGTTGGAACCAATCAGAGTGTTCACATCTCATATAAAATAAAAAAAAAATGTTGTACTTTATTTCGTTTAACTTGCAAAAAATATACATTATTTTGTTTAAAATTAAGTGAAATATGGTTTTTTAAGTTATTATCTAACAGGGTGACCACAATTTGCAGTGTATTTTCAATGTTGTCAAATAGCCTATTGTACATAATACATACATTGTGTATATACAACTATAGATGAGGCATAGTCGTGCACCCGAAAGGGACAGGTGAACTCTATGGGGCTACCAACTAACATTATTTTACCCAGTTCTTGAAATCTCAGGTTTGCGTGTTTCGTGTTAAAATAAATTTTAAAATTTTATGATATATAGACATAATATTATAATTTCTTGGAACGGAAACTCACAGTTACATAATAGGCATAATAATTTAGTAACAATAAATTTTCTTTCGAATCGGTCCAGGCGTCTTCGAGTAATCCGGAAACATACCTAAAAAAAAGATTCCGACGAATTGAGAAACTCCTCCTTTTTTTGAAGTCGGTTAAAAAATTACCCCAATACTGTTATATCTATTTTTATTTAGTTGAATTTTTGGTGACTGTCACTCGACTGATTCAGTTGAATGTTTTTTTTCTCGACAGTTATTCATAAATTTTAAATATGAATAATAACATCGCGAGGTATAAAACGACAATGAGAGCAAAAAGAGTAATGTTGAAATGACTCTTTTCACTAACTTATGACAAATCTGAAGATGTGATAAATATTCCAAGTTAAGTGTACTACTACGCATAATAAACACACATATACATATATATCCTGTGCCCCGTATGGCAATAGGCTCGCCCCCTATCACATTATAGCACTGAAATTCGGCGAAATGTGGGTGTACTGGTTACACCTCTGCCTACCCCTTCGGGGATTACAGGCGTGAGTGTATATAAATATATATTTTGAAATATCATCAATATCACGCCTGTAAACTTTTTTTGAGTAGTGAAATATTGACATTTCTTTTCATGTGTTTGGGTAGTCCATTCAAGTAACTATAAATAATTATAGTTCTTAACAAGGCAGAAAAATCTAATTTTGATCTATGGCGATGCACTATTAGATACCGATTAAAAAACTATTTCCTTTTCAAATCGATTCTCTGATTAATCGATCTCAGATCGCCATCCCTACTCTGCGAATTGTCATCTCTGGGATAGGTAACTATAAAACAAATAGATTTGTACTTTGTGGTGCTTTTCCCTTAAAATATAGATTTTATAAAATATAATTCAATTTATTTCGAAGTGTAGATTTAATTACTGATAGTCACTGAATTCACAAAACAACTACAATGTCAGCGGATAACATTGAAAAACTGTATCAGAATTATGGTATTTTAGCGGACGCCAAAGAAGACATTTCAAAGGTAACCTAACTTTTAATGTTATTTTACTCTTGACTGTAGAAATGACTATGATTATCTTAACTTGTCTTTTACTTTAGCATGAAAAGGAATATTTGGAGATTTTGGCGGCTGTAAAAGGATCTGATAAGGAAAAACGTTTAGCATCTCAGTTTATTGCGAAATTTTTCAATAGCTTTCCCACACTCGCCGAACAAGCAATTGAGGCTCAATTCGATCTATGCGAAGACGATGATGTTGCGGTAAGTAAATTTTGATCGTTTTATGCGATGATATGCGGTCAATAATGTTGATTGTGAGATAGGTCTTATAATAGCGATTACCATCCTACTAATATTGAAATGCGAATGTTTGGATGGATGGATGTTTGTTACTCAATCACACTACAACGGCTGGACGGTTTTTTTAGCATAGTCTGGCAATTACATTACTATGTTCTTTAATTCCATGGTTTTATCTGTTTAATATGTGTATCAATATTTCTTGTTACAATACTTTAAAACCTTAAAATATTATTATAAATATAGCCAACACTTATACTGACACATATCAATTAGAAAGAAAGAAAGAAAAACGATTTATTTGCACAGCTCACAAAACACACATACCACAAAACAGACAATAATTTATACTTTTTACTATAATTAACATTAAAAGTAATGGCACTTGCGCGTCGCGGCTGTGACAGGTAGGTGACCACTCAGCATACTGCTGTTCTGTGACACGTACATAGTACATACCACAACACAGCGCTGGTTTTCAGTGGTCACCTCCAATTACATTACTTATGACTTCTATGTCATTAAATTTAGATTTTGGTTATGTGATTTGTCCATTTTTGATACTCAAAAATATTTACAGATCCGTAAACAAGCTATTAAGGACTTACCTAATCTATGTAAAGACCATAAGGAACACACTCAAAGAGTTGCTGATATTCTTGCTCAACTACTGCAATCTGATGATGCCACTGAAATCAATCTTGTTACAAATTCACTGCTTACAATAATAAAGAGTGATGCTAAAAATGCTTTGACTGGCTTGTTCTCGCAAATACACCAAAATGCAGACAGTGAGGCCACAAATGACATTGTCAGAGACAGGTGTATAAAGTTTTTGGCAACTAAGGTAAAGCAGCTTGGAAGAGAAATCATCTACAAGGAAGTGGAGGATCTTATTATTGCTGAATGCAAGAAAATTTTGGAGGTAAGTGTAAATATAACAATGTCATCTATTGATGATTGTGATGTAGACACAATTTGGCAGGATGTGGCTGAGATTCCATTCAATGGATTTAATTGTTTGGCAAGTTGTTTGTTTGGTCTTATTTATATTAAAGTTATTTTTGACATAGTTTAACCAAAAAATGAATAATAGCTACATGTCTTAAATAATATATATAAATATGCATTTTAAAAATATAAAATAAATAATACTAGCCCTGTATTAAACATTGTCCCACTGCTGGGCACGGGCCTCCTCTACTAATGAGAGGGGTTAGGCCTTAGTCCACCACGCTGGCCCAATGCGGGTTGGTAGACTTCACATACCTTCACAATTCTTATAAGAATTCTCAGGTATGCAGGTTTCCTCATGATGTTTTCCTTTAAAGCAAGCGATAATTAACATTTAATACACACATAAGTTTAGAAAAGTCAGAGGTGTGTGTATACTTGGGTTTCGAACATACGACTTTCGTCTTGGCAGTCTGTACCGCAACCAACTAGGCTATCACTGCTATCTTTTAAAAATATATTTTGGATAAATACCAAAAGATGTTTGATACTATGAAAATATTAACATAATTATAACCATATTGTATTTTTTGCTTTGTTCCTTTTAGGATGTTGCTGCTGAAGAGTTTGAACACATTATGGAATTATTAACATGGTCTAAATTGGGCAAGACACCTGCTGGAAAGAAAGAACTGCTTCAGCTTATTTCTGCTTTGGCCTTCACTCCTGGAGACTGGCACCCTGAAGACCCTGAGTACATTGATAGGCTCATACAGTGCACTCAACATGCGTTGCCTTTGTTTTCAGTAAGTGATGTTATTTTCAACATTTATACTTGTGCTATTGATAATGAAAAAACTAAAAAAACCCTATAGTGCCACAGCCCAACTGCCAAGTTCAGCCTAACAACAGAACAAATGGATTGACTTGCAGACCTATATTTTCTCTATTGCATATCCGCTACTGTAACCAATAGGGTAGAAAGATTGTTATATCTAACAATTCATTTTTGCAGTCACAGGTAGAATCCACAGCATTTGTGAATATCTATTGTACCCATGTGTTACCTAAATGGGATGATATAGTTACAACCGAAGGAGGAACTGATGCCAAACTGGAGCTGCTGAAACTTTTTGCAGAGATTACTGAACATTGTGGTGATTTGGAAAATATACAGGAAAAAATAAACACTGCCTATGATTTGCTTATGGTAATTATAAATTTTATGCTATAAAGGATATACATATCTTTGTCTACAAAAATGATGTATGGATCTGTTATTTTACTGTTACTATTGGTGATTGTGTATATTTTGGTCTACTTTATATACTAAGGTAATATTCTTTTATTTGTACTGTCATGATGATGGCTCATAACTATGGTGAAATCTAATAAATGTTTCATAGTAAGTTGATCATAAAACATTTGAAGCAACTACACATAGGACTTTAACACACTAAATGATTTTTAGATTTAACGTTTCCTTCATAATAATGAAAATCACATCTCAATCTTCATAAGCCATATAACCAATAAGCTTGCTTGTCTATATTATATATACCCTGCTTACCTCTGCACCATCTTTAAGCTGATTGGGAGAGAATGAATGCCTTTGTCATTAAGCCTATATACCTTGTATATAAAATGTATAAATAAAATAAAAATAGAGAGTGATTAATTTCTTGTCATGTATTCCGTTGCAGAAATATTTACCAGAGGCACCTATTGAAAGTGAAGATAGTGCTGAAAAGAAGGAAGAAAAAACAGAAGAGGCCAAATCTGTTCCGTCATTGCAATTCTCACATGTTGAATGTGCGTTGTTTGCTCTTCATTCATTGTGCCGCAAGGGTCCAGAAACGATCAGTGCTGATGCAACTAAATTAAAATCGCTGCGCTTACGTCTACAGTACACAGCTCGTTTGACACAGGGGTACATAAAAAAACTGAAAGAAGTAACACAAGTAAGAATTATTTTTATTTGTCTTCCTCTGAATTTAATCAAGCTTTATTAAGAAACTAGCTGTTGCTCGCGGCTCCACCCGCGTGGAGGTTATTTTCGGGAGCAGAAGTATACAATCCAAGGAGTTATTTTTTCTTGCAATTAAAATAGCCTGGTGTTTCTGTACCTATTTCTATAATTCTTTTTTTATTAAATTAAATAGGTAATAATGTTAACATTTATTATTTAGGGATGATTGAGAGTGTTATAAACGTAAGAGTAGACAAATATAATTCAGAAATCTCCGAACTGCTAAGCTATCGGGAGTTACACGTGTTATTGTGAGTCAACCATAAAATATAGACATTTGCTGTCGTGGATTTTTTTTTATATAATTTTAAGGAGAACATTTCCGTCATACATGATTTCTGTGTAGCTTTAACTATTAAGGCTGCACACGCGACGGAAGCTTAAAAAATGGAGTAAGTTCTCCTGTTTTCCCAACAATTCCCTTCACTGCTCTGCTCCTATTGATCGTAGCGTGATGAAAAGTATACTATAACCTGCCCAGGAGTATGAAGAACAATTGTACCAAGTTTTGTTGAAATCCGTCGAGTAGTTTTTGTTTCTATAACGAACATACAGACAGACAGACAGACAGACAAAAATTTTACTGATTGCATTTTTGGCGTCAGTATCGATCACTAATCACCCGCTGATAGTTATTTTGGAAATATATTTGGAAATATATTTTTATTGTTGGAAACTTTATTGGTCCAAGATTTAGTTATATGTATCTTTCATTATTAATATACTTAATACTGTTTGTTTCCTGTACTAAACATAAATAAAAAATAAATAAAAATAAATTGACAGAAGTACAGAATTGACCTCTCTACAGATTTATTATAAGTATAGATGTTGTGTTAAGTAAGACTTTTTTTTAAATAAATTATATATTTAAATCTCAGGGTTCTAAAGGAGAGGATGCTAACTCAGAAGAAAATAAATTGAAAATTGCTGCTTTGAAGACCACTTCCAATATAAATTCTTTAATTAGAGATATATTCCGTACTCCCCCCAGCTTCAAAAGCAAGGTGCAATTATCATTCAAAACGACAAAAATTGAAAAAGAGGTATGTTGTGCATAACTTTTATTCTCCAAATATTTATTTTGTACTCCGACACTAGACCCTCAACCGCTTCTTCACCTTCTTGCCCAGGGCGTAATGTGAAGAAGCAGGCCGGCATAGATTGTCTCTCGCTACTCGATATCTCTATCTATCTAACTGGACGGCACTTCGCTTACCATCAGGTGTAGTGTGGTCACTTTGCCGTGCCAGGTTAAAAACACAGTTACATTACCTAAACCCTAGTATCAAAAGAAATTTGTGAATACAATCAAAAATAAGTCAATTAGAAGCAATTCAAATCTGCTGGAAAGGGGTAATTATCAAAAGACAGTAAAAAAATGCATGATATCAGCCGTGACATCATCTCTCAGAATGGCCATGACTTGCAGTTGTGTGAGGGAGATTGTGAGATGTCCCACTATGCGACCATTTTTGCTCATACCAATATTTAAAATAAATATTGCGAACTCATTTTTCAAACAACTTTGATTCTGTTTTCGCCAAGGGGATCTCTTGCGTATTATATTCTGTTAAATATCGAATAATGTACAAAATTAAACACAGGAAATTACCCTATTACAAAGCATCCTCGATTTCTGATGTGATTTAGTCTTACGCCTTGTGAAAGTATACAAATTGATCTATTTTACACATATACCAAGGCCTTTTAATACATTAAACAGCAGAGTTATTTGTATGATTGTATAATAAATTAATTTATTTACTAATTTGTTTTAGGAGAAACAGTCTTCAAATTCGGATAACACTGTAAAACAGTCGCCACCAAAACGACACCGCCCTATCACATTTGGCAATGGAGAGGAAAAAGAATCTCCTGAAAAACGGTCACGTAGTGGTGATAGGAATGTGAAAATGTACATGCCACCTTCAGGAAAATATAGTTCAAGGCTAAATAATAGTGGGCGTTTTCCTGGGTCGAACTCTAGGGGCAGAGGGGGCTATCCCAGACGTGACTTCAGAGGAAACGGAGCACCGTTCAGGAGGCGGAACTACTGAAATCTTCATACAATAACGTGACAGAAAAAAATATGACTTACCAATATACTAAAGACTCCTAGAAAACATTTTAATATCATGAACAAACCCAATGGAAGCTCAGCAATACTAAAACAAAAGAAACTGACATTAAACCAACCATTCCGTTATTGTCTTCACCATGTTCAAATCACATGTTCAAGCATGATGTTGTTCTGGGTTTTCGTATATCTCTATTCGTTTATCGTATAATAAAAGTATAGTTTTTCCAGCTTGCAGATTAGATTAGTTCTTAGCTTATTGTATTTACAGAAGCAGTGTTGGAGCCACAGAAAAATTTTAAATTTTCAGGTATGTATTCCCTTTCATCTGAGTAATATAGACCTGCAAGTATAGTTTTGGAGCTATCGAAGAGTTTAAATCCTGTATCAGTTGAAATCTTCGAACTGTAAGTCCTAAACTTAAGTTAAATTAATAGCAAGCAGTCAGGCGAAAATTGGATCACCCTGTCTATGGCACTCATGGGGCAAAATTAACTTTGGAATGAATGTAAGTACCTATCTATATTAATATTTTATTTCATTTATAGCTCATGCTGTCCAGCTAAGGAAACTGCAAACAAAAATTGGTAATTATGCAATGACATAGTCTCTGGTTCTTGTTTCAGAACTTCTTTACCCAAAGAAGTAACTTCAGTGGACTAATTCCAATATATGGATTTTATTACAACAATAAATGATTTCTTTCAAATGTTTTGTTTTTCTAAACTTTAATATACCCAGAGATCAATCAATCAATCAACCACAACAAAAGTATTAAACTATGAGTGAAACCTCACTTTTATTGGTTACCTTTTGTAAGTTGGTCAATATTACAAACTGAAATTATGCATAATAAATGAAGACTTTATTTTTCCCTCTTACTCAATTTTTAGTTATTACTTTATTATGTGATCACCCCTCGAGGTTATTTAAAGTAAACGCTATCAAAATGTAAACAGAATCATCAAAATCAGTTTTCATTTTTTAGCACAGGCCGGCAATTGAGAAATTCAGTCATCTCATGATAAGCGATGTTTACCGCCCATGAACAGCCACAATATCAGAACAATTACGAGTTTTGCTAAAGGTAACGAAACAGATAGCAACTTACACCTGTACCGGCTTTCTATGAAACAGTATTATTAAGGCTTCGAGCCTGCTCATTCATATTACAAAGAAAACTGTACAACATGACTCTTCAACATTTGACAGAGATACAGCGTAGTTAAAAATAAATAAATAATATACCTACAAATTGACAGAGCAGAGACTCTTGAGAGAGAGAGACGCAGAGAAGTTGGTGTAAAATCAGGATATTATTGATATTACGTTCTAAACGTTATAAAATTATGTTATTTACCTTATATACTATCATTAAAAGTTTCACTGTAAATCAATTTAAGGCAGATTTGTTCGGGAATGTCGCTACAAATAACTAAAATTAACTGGTGTGCATTCGTAGGCGGAGTGTACACCTCAACTCGGTGGAAAATGTTTGTTCTGGTCGCCGCATCTAGATACATTTAGATCGCTGGTTCCTATAGAAAAAACAAACAGAAAATATCCTATGTAATAACACTTGATAAAAATGAAACAATAACTTAAATATTTGTTTTTTAATCACGCATATATAGATACATAATCTTTAATTTTATAAAAAAAATAAAATTAATCGGCCAATTATAATTAAAGATAAAGAACTACCGAGTGCCACACAGTATCAGTGAAGTTCTAACAGTTAGAAAGTTACGCCTAATTTACAAAGGAGAGAACAATGTGTAAACGAGGTCAAACCAAGCCGGCTGTAAAACGAGAGGCCGTGGGTTCAATTCCCGCACCGAGACAAATGTTTGTGTGACAGGCAGATATTTGTTGATATTTGGCTGGGTGTTGTGGGACCGTAGTCCCTCGTAGTTCTCGATACCCACGATAAAGGTTTTACCCAGTGTGTTGAACACATGTGTATGACTGTTGGGTGTATTTATTTATCTGTTATAACAAGATCATTAACTTACTTGTGTGTGACTTAGCTAAGTCACATATGTTTTCTCCCTTGTAAAGTGTACATCTTTGCCTTTCGCAACTATAACTTCATTGACGATAGGTTTGAGTTCGCTTAGTGCGGTCGACGCAACTACCGTGTTACGAGCAGCAAATCAAAGGACATTGCTCAGCGCCCATACAAAGTTCGCCTAAGAACCAACAGCCTTAGAAAGAATATTTTCGGGTTCTAAAGAACACCTATAAATCCTTAAAAGTTGATTAAAACAACGGAGACTTCTTAGAGTTTATTTATTACCAAAAATCTTTTCTATTTTAAGGTTATATTTTTAATGTCAAAATGCCTTCAATACACTTCAATACAATGTTACGATACTAACATTCGAGCTAATTTGGTTTTATTTGACATTTAGGTTCTAATTACCGATTAATTACCTAATAATAAGCAAATATAATAGGTATATAATAATTATCATTGACAATGATTTCACGAAGTAAGAAGCTAATATATTTTTAAAGTTTTACCTGCCTTACCTGACCAAAGTATGTTGTTATAGCCTTATAGGGAGATACCTACCTACATTATAACGGTTATTTTAAAATAGTACCATATATTATTTTTAATACTTACATAGTGTCAAAAGAATAGTTCATAAAAAGTACACAGACTTCAATAAAAAATTATATAATAATAATATTATGCGTTACTATAAAATTTGAGGGTTGCCCTCGATTTTTCTGAGATCCCATCATCAGATCCTGACTTGGTGCCAATGGGACCACCTGGGAAGTATACCCTTTTAAACAAAAAATAATTTCTCGAATCGGTCCAGGCGTCTTCGAGTAATCGGGTAACATACATAAAAAAAGATTCCAACGAATTGTTAACCTCCTCCTTTTTTTGAAGTCGGTTAAAAAAAAACTTTCTTTCTTTCTTTCTAGGCACTGAATACCCCTTTGTTATGACAGTTTCTGTAGCTGCAGCTGAGCAGCCAATTGTAAAACAGTAGGCTGTTGGTTAGATTCCTGCACAAAGACACATGTTTGTGTGAAAGATAGATGTTTGTTTCAGGCGTTTGATTCCGACGAATTGTTAACTTCCTCCTTTTTGAAGTCGGTTAAAAACACAAAGAAAAACGATCCACTGAACAACAAGCAAATTACTAAAAACAAAAAATATGACCACATAACACTATTTACTTATTACTCTGACGAACATGACAAGTGAAAATATCGCGAAATAAATAAAATGCCTATTTATTTTTTATCTTATTAATATGAAGTGTCCGTTAAATTCTAGTATTTGGAATAAAGGACATAAAGTAAGCTAAGAATTATGGTATAAGTCAAATCTCTGTTGATTCTTAGGCGAATTTGGACAATCTCCTTTAAATGCATTACTATAGATAAAATGCTAAATACGGCTTTATTATGAAACTTTGTCTTAATAGAATTCCTATAAGTGTCGAATAATATACAAAAAAAAAACTTAAAAAGTAAATGGTACTGATCTTCAATGCAAATTGTTTAGAAAACTATGAAGTCTTTTCACGTGTATCCTATATTACAAGCTATATAATATTCTAAATAAACGGGCCAGCTTTTTTCAACTTGGTTATCAATAAATTTAAATAACAATTGGAAATCATAAAAATATAAAATACAGGACTTTATCAGGGCACTTTAAAAACCCAGGACACTGCTTAAAAACTATCCAGGACACCCCAGGACCCTCTAAAAACCAGGACATGTCCTGGGAAAACAGGATAGTTGGCAACTCTATGGTACAATAAATACTCTGACACATTTTTAAGTACCTATCATGGGCGTATATAAGGGGGGGGTCCAGGGGGTCCGGACACCCCCCTTAGCATACGACATAATAAAAAATCGCGGACTATTGATAGCGGATAATATAGACGGTTAGCAGGCTATTTGATTTAAGTGTCAGTTTTTGCAGCATTCAGCTATATGCATATTTGGAATTAACAGATTTTTCTACGACTTTTGAGCCCAGTTAATTTAATTTTTTTCGTGTACTTTTTAGCGCTTAAATCAACTGGTAAAACAAGAATGCTTTTTTTTCAGGGCACATCTATTTAAAAAAATACGACCGAGTCTTAAGTAGAGACTACTTAGTAGTGATGAGTGTGATAGTATATGATGTACCATAAGTACTGGTAAATCTCCTTTCATTCAAAATAATTTCGTACTCGAATCTACAGTTCGAATCATTTCTCTATTACATAATTTCGAACTACGAAGTTATATTTTCGAATGTTGCATCCATATCCATTTGAAATCGAGTCTTTACTATGAGATTCTACTAAAAAAATTGAATTTCGAGCTAAAAATCTATAAGTATTTTAATATCCATAGTGTCTCGGGCCTCATCAAATGTGCATCCACTATCCAGTTCTTGGACATGTTTTTGGACTCTTCTAAGTATTTTATCTTTCTTAGACTTTTAGTTAAAAATAATACTAGCCCTGTATTAAACATTATCCCACTGCTGGGCACGGGCCTCCTCTACTAATGAGAGGGGTTAGGCCTTAGACTTTTAGTTAAATCATAATAAAAATACGAGATTGACTCTTTTTATGGGTAAACACATCAGCATATGGCATCACTAGGTGTTGCTCGCGGCTCCGCCCGCGCGGAGGTTATGTTTGGGAGAAAAGTATACAATACAAAATACCAATATTCATGCGTTTAACTTAAAAATGACGGATTTTCATACAAACTTTCATTCCCTATTTTACCCCCTTAGGGGCGGAATTTTCAAAAATCCTGAAACATATATTTTTTATTTTCAACTAAAATGCCAAATACTAATTTTCATGAGTTTAACTTCAAAAATGACGGATTTTCATACAAACTTTCATCCCCTATTTTACCCCCTTAGGGGTGGTATTTCCAAAAACCCTTCCTTAGTGGATGCCTACGTGATAAAAGGTACCTACTGTCAAAATTTCAAGTCCCTAACCCCAGCCGTTTAGGCTGTGCGTTGATCGATCAGTCAGTCAGTCAGTCAGTTTCTTCTTTTATATATACAGATATACGCAGTAAGTTAGGACCAAAATAAAACAATATCTTTGGGTGTCTAGAGGTCTTCATACGTACAACATTACCGCACCACCTCCAAGAGCATAGACTCTATGCCGCTTAGCTATAAACGTCGTAAAATATTAATGTTAAGGAAACAATCTTGCCACTTTATCTGGAGAATTCACCTGATGCAGTTCATATGAAATTTGTCAAGACGCCATATGGTTTAGACGCCATTAGGTTTCAGTGGTTTAAGGCAAACTCGCTGAAGAATGGCGTAAGCCTGGATGTCATTTTCTACCTACTACAATATCATCAAGCGTTACTTAGCATCTTGCGACGTACCCTGCGACTGCTGGGAAGAACTTTCGTGTCACTAGACCGAATGGCGGGCGCAGTACGAAAATCATGTGCACATTTTGAGAAAACATGTATGTATCCAATGCCTTGACGCCCAGCGTGAGCTGCAATAAATAAGACCTAAAACTGTGTACACTTAGGGTTGGCTCTTAGTGTACACGACGCGCGTCGCCATGCATTGTAGTTGAAAAATAGGACGTGACGCGACGTTTCGACTCTGCGCCAGTTTGAGTTGACTCTTACAGCTACTCTTCTAGACAACTGTTCTGTACGTCCTGTGACAG
Organism: Laothoe populi; assembly: GCA_905220505.1. Taxonomy (NCBI): domain Eukaryota; kingdom Metazoa; phylum Arthropoda; class Insecta; order Lepidoptera; family Sphingidae; genus Laothoe; species Laothoe populi. Next base: position 9,715,156 of record HG992153.1, read on the forward strand.
GGCTTTTAAAACAAAATTAGGGCTAGCTAGTCACATATGCTCACATTGCCGAAAAAAACTTATTCCAAAAGTGCAAGGTCGCCGTCAAAGGATACTTCTTGGAGGACATCATCATCATCATTAAGTTAGGACACAATATTGAATGGTTCGAATTCAAGATGTACGTCTCGACCGGTCTGTACCAGTCGAAGCAGTTCGAGCGATAACCTTCGAGAAATGTTCGAATGGTAATTTTTAGAATAGCTCAAATAGAATATTTTGATTACGAATTCTATTTTTAAAATAATTTATTTATGAACAATACATTTGACATTATATTCGTACCATAAAGACCTTCGAGAAACACCGGACTCGACATTTCCATAATAGCTTAACTTTATATTCACTCGAAAAAAAATCGAATTTGAATTATTTTACGAAGTTGATTCGAGTGCGTGAGAATTTTCTACCTGAGTTCTAACATGTCATCTTGGTAATAAGCATCATTAAAATAGTTATTTACCAAAAATAAATTGACTTCACTTGACACTTGATGTTTTGACAGTTGTTATGTAAACAATAAAACAAAAATGAATGAAAATCTGCGGAAGATTTTCATCCATCCAAAGTCCAAATCCAAATAGCAAGTAGGAATTTTTTATTAACTAGCATTTTCCCATTCTATGTTTAAGTCATTTCTAAATAACTATGATTTGAGCGGTTAGATTTTTAGCTTTTACCCGCGGACCCCCCCCATGTAAAAGCTATAGCTACGTCACTGGTACCTATGCATTGATTATGATGCAGCTGGCACAAAACAGGTGTATTTTACAAAACTAAAAAGGTTTATCTTACTTATATTACCAACTATTGTAACAATAAATTTTCATAAACATCAATTTAAATAAGATTTATGAATAATTCGATTTTGACTACAAAGACTGATTGATCTTATCATTATTCATACAGCCTGGGTATTGTAAATCTGTTGGTTCAATATGTAATAACTTTTAATATCTAAAATTGCCCAAGATTATCTCATATTATCAACAACATTACACATAATTCTATCAAGGTCATAACAAGGGTCAACAATGGATGTATCATTGGTGCTGCAGTCCATTTGCTCAAGCATCTCTACTGGGATCTTAAAGTTTGACTCAATCTCATTTTGGTCTGGTAAACTTTGTAGTGCAATTTGCAGAATATCTTGTACCTTATCCAAATGTTTCTTGAATCTGTAAAAAATAAATTGTTTTTTCAGGTAAAATTTTGGTATATGTATGCAAAAAATAAGTGACAAACAATTTTAGGAGATCATTAATATTTGAAATGCATTAGTGTATTCTGTCATTAAGGGATCAACTGGATTCATTAAGGCATAGCTAGCAATTAACTAACTACTAATATGTAAAAGATTCCAACGAATTGTTAACCTCCTCCTTTTTTTGAAGTCGGTTAAAAAAAAACTTTCTTTCTTTCTTTCTAGGCACTGAATACCCCTTTGTTATGACAGTTTCTGTAGCTGCAGCTGAGCAGCCAATTGTAAAACAGTAGGCTGTTGGTTAGATTCCTGCACCAAGACACATGTTTGTGTGAGAGATAGATGATTGTTTCACGTCTGGGTGTTGTGGGACCGTAGTCCCTTGATACCCCAAAATACAGGTATGACCTAGTGTGGGATCAGGACTATGAGTGTAACTGTTGGGTGTATTGATTAATATTTTAATTACCTTGTGGCAGTTTCCACTCGTTGACGCTTCTGTAGTTCCATCATAACTCTCAAAGTCTCTCTTGCCTGATGAGGTCTGAACTCGTTCAGCAAATGGTGAATGTGAATGAATAATAAACTTAAGTCCTCAACCTTTTCTGCCCTTTTTGGAGAATCAGGATAATGTACAAGCAAATCAAGCAAGTCCAAAAAATTTGCAAGTAAAGAATGATTCAATTTCTTTAACTCCCTTCTCCTTTCAAAATGCATAGGGTATAAACGTCGAAATCCCTGAAAATGGAAGACGTTATTTCGATTATTTTATTTCTGCATTTGAGAAAGAATATTTTTATATAATACCATTTTATTACCTGGCTTTCTAAAGATCGTATGATAGCATCGTCGGCATTAAAAGCATGCCCAAACATAGAATAAGAATCGTGTATAGGACGCGGTGGACACGGGGCTCTATTTCTCCGTACATTTTCATCAGTGTAAAAGTTTATATATTGCATAGGAGGTAATGGCAAGGAGCTGACTTGTGCAGTTTCAGAAGTTGACATTTTGATGATTTGAGTTAAAAATTCCACTATTCGCGAGACTACGAAATTTCTGGATAAATAAATGTTATAAAGGAAATAAAATGTAACACTGAGTGTGAATTTTAGTCACTGCAAAATTAATGATAGTGAATATTTTGTTCAGCGGTGACCTGAGACTGCACAACACAAATGCCTAAAGGGTTTGGTCCTAGTCTCCGTATGAAGTGTTAAGTGTAACAAATCACAGAACAAATATTTTTATTATGTCGAGCATTTGATAATTAGATACACTCCCAGTAATCGGTAAGCAGCATCAATGACAGTTAGTGACAAGTGACAGGTAGACTGGATAGTAGGGATGTGAAAAATAATCGATTTTTATATTAATCGATTATTTTTTCTTAAAAATGGATTTTTAAAATTCGTTTTTTTTGTATATTACACATTTTTTTTATTAAAAATGAAGGTGGCGTTTGGGGTAACACGATGTAGTAAATTACACATTTTATTTAACCTATGCTAAAAAAAGAGAAAAGTCTAAAGAGAAAAGATGTTCCCATGCTTTCCCTCATTTATTAACCCGTGAAGTGTGACAATAGTGTTAATCGTCAATCTGAACAAAATAAAATGACGTAGGACTAACAGATTGACCTGAAAAATTTCATTTGTACAACAATTAAATTGTCAAGTTTACGATCTTATTATCTTGAATACCACCTGCAATACCGTGAAAAATACATAAGGAAAAAGATTTGGCACCAACCAAAAAATCTAAATATAACAAAACAAATTGCAGTATATTCAGCCTGTTGCCGTCCACTGTTGGATGTAGGCCTCCCCAAGTTAACGCCAACCATCACGGGTAGCCCGCATCCATCCACTACCCGCCACCTTCTTCAAGTCGTCGGTCTATCGTGCAGCAGGGCGCTGGGCGTCCCACACTGCTCCTTAGCCCTCCATGCACTGCTATGCAGCACCGCGCAGGGGCGATTCCGGCTGCAATTCTAGCACTCCTTAGAATACCCCGGGATCGCTCCACAAGCGCCGGAGAAGGTCACCGCGGGGTTTTAGCTGGTAGTGTCGGGTGGGGTGTAGGGGTTAGGGACTCGGCCCAGCGGCAGCACGGATAGCCATCATCCGTGCGAGGGTGATGCTGGGTCGTAAGACCGGCTAGTCCAGCATACCCGTTTTATTCTTAATCCGCTTCCCTCCGGAGCGGGCGGCAGTGATAAAACGCTTTCCCCGCGACAACAAAAAAAAAGGGCGTCCCACACTACGTTTGCCTAAACGCGGTCTCCACTCCAACACATATCTGTTCAATCGGCCATCTGTCCATCTGCAGGCGTGACCAGCCTACTTCCACTTTAGCATGCTAATTTTGCGAGCAATATCTATGACTTTGGTTCTCTGGCGGATGACTTCATTGCAAACTCTATCCTCCATAGAAACCCCAAGCATTGCCCAGTCCATTGGTGAGTGTCCACGTTTCAGCCTCGTAGGTCATTACGGTAGGACGCACTGGTTAAAAACTCTTGTTTTTAAGCATTGAGGGATCGACGACTCAAACAGGTTACGTATTTTACCGAATGCCGCCCAGCCCAAATTAATTCTTCTATCTGCCTCTTACTCGTAAGTATACGTACTCTTGCACAACCTCGAGAATGGCCTCACCCACGAGGATGTCGGGAAACTCGTCTGTAAGGTGTACAAGTCCCCATAATATCCTTCGACCTCTGCGAGTATCTCTGGCATAGAGGTGACGGTGGTGGTTTGTGATGTTCTGAGCTTTGTCACGTGACAACTAGAGGTAAGTGTAAGCTTCAACTTACGTCTATACCTCAGAAATGAGGTTGAAAGTATTTATAGCCCACCTCACGCAGAGTCCGCACCAGGCTGTCAGTTGCGTCATCAATATCCACCGTAGTTTCCAATATGGCAAATCGGTTCTGTAGCTCTAGCTGGAAAGCTTCACAGCCGACCTCGACTTGGGGCAAAGTAGATCGGAAAGTCGACTTCATTAAGCGCACTCGGTCAATTTTAACTTTCATATTCAGAGTGCCTCTTACCAGTCGGTGATCACTACCGGTGTTAAACCTACTGATCACAGAGATATCTCAGTTATCAGTCATAATGAAGTCGATCTTATTCCTGGTGAGATTATTGGGGCTTCGCCAAGTCCAATTCCTCTGGGGCGTCTTCTGGAAAAATGAATTCATCAAAAAGAACCCCCGGGTCAAAAGAAAGTTGACTAGCATTTGCCCCCTGTGATTCCTACACCCATAGCAGAATGATCCTACCCTCGATTCACCGTGTCCTTGTACTCCCACTTTGGCATTGAAGTAACCCATTACAATCCCCGGGCTACGATAGGGTACCACAGAAAGCTATTGTTGGCGACGTACAACGGACGCTCTCTGCGGTTGGACGAGCACATCGCTGAGTTGGAAGAAGAGCTAAGTCACATTAACTGGCATATCCTAGGGCTATCTAAGATCTGAAGACAGAGGGAGGAGAAGACGACCCTAGATGGTCACTTACTCTACTTCCGAGAAGGACACTAACCATCCCAAGGTGGCGTCGGGTTTATTATTCACAAGTCACTAAAAAGCAACTGAGAGATATACTCTGAAGGTTATACAAGTGTACGCCCCAACGTCAGCTTATCCTAATGACGAAGTAGAGGCCATGTACGAAGTCATAGGGAAAGCTAAGTCTCGCACCAAGGCTTCCTACAGCGTTGTAATGGGTGACTTCAATGCCAAATTGAATACTTGTAATAAATTGTCAATATTAATTTCTTTTTCATCGTATTACTACAGATAAAAACATATTAAGAATAATTTTAAGAAAAAAAACAATTTTTCCAAAAGATGGATTACTTTTTTAATAAAAAATCGATTTTTTTCACTCAATGTCACATCCCTACTGGATAGAGAGTCGAGAATAGTGATGGACGATATACATCGATGTATTAAAACACTCGATGTAAAGTATCGATACAGCGAATGATATGTTTTTTATTCGATGCATCAAAGAGGCAAACCTGCTAGGATATCATTGCTTTCGCATAAGCGACACTTTGCAAGTAGTAATCAAACCGGTTCGACTCGAACTTTTTAACAAGTTGTAATTAAAATCTACGTTGAATATCTATTGAACTATTTTTGTCTTTGATATAGGTAGTGTTACTTCCTTCGTTGAATTGACTTTCGTTTAGTAACGTCTGTCTGTCAAACAAGTGACAGTCGCGTTCTATTCCAATGGCTGAATGGCTCCCATGCTAGCCAAGCCGTAAAAAAATATGCAAATGGTCGACTTCTCGTTTAGCGTTACCAATTTAGAATATTTTATGCATAAACATAGAGCAATGGACTGAGCAATATCTTCTCAAAATTTACCAGTTTGTAGAAAGAGACAAAGCGAGTGTGCGGCCAAGACATATTTGAAATTCATATATTTGTGTCCATGTCTAGTCAATGTCCATCACTAGTCGTCAGACACAGATTATGTATTAGTAGCGAGCAAGGACCTTAGATCCTTGGTCATAGGTAGCGAGCAAGCGAGCTACAGTGTTACCAATACCCAAAAATATTTACCCCTAAGCTGAAGTAAAAAATCCCTAAAACCACAATTACATGGAAATCCGGAAATCTCCGTAAAAAATAAATTTGCGCTTTTTAATATTTAAAAATACAAAGTGGAAAGAAATAAGAAAATGTAAATATTTATATATTTCTAAAAAAATAGAAACGAAATTAGTCTTACGACAATAGACGGCGCTTTTTAAAATCGTCTATGCGCGTAAACCTAAATTACCAATATAACAAAATAGTTAATTACACTGTCAACAGATGGCACTGTAAATTTCTCATCTTTTATCTTTTATTTCATAATTTTTCTGAATAGCGGCAAACGTAAGCTTTAAATTGGTGTTTGAATCATTAAATTTGTTCAAGAATTATGGAAGTTATGGCGTGCCGACAGTAAAGCACCATTGAGAAATAATATATAGAGATAATTGGATTTTCTTCTTAATGTTTCCATTGTAATAATATAAAAACTAGAAATATTAGGATTCATACATACATACACTCACGCCTGTAATCCCCGAAGGGGTAGGCAGAGGTGTAACGAATACACCCCCTTTTCGCCGAATTTCGGTCCCATGAAGTGATAGGGGGCGAGCCTATCGCCATACCGGGCACAAATTCCAGACTCCGGGCTAATACTGAGGAATTTCTAGATAGAAAAACCCAATATCACTTTACCCGACCCGAGGATCGAACCCGAGACCTCAGCACAGCAGTCGTAACACATGTGCAATTACCACTGCGCCACCGAGGCAGTCAGTTACCATCAGGTGCAGTGTGGTCAATTTGCCGCGCCAGACTAAAAAAAAAACAAGAAATTGTTAACACGAAAATTTGCTACATAATTTCATTAATCTCAGTTTACGTGCGAGATTAATCTTGCCAAAGATCAAAGATTACAATTTGTAGTATGTACATAAGATATTTAGGCACTAAATTATATTTATTTTACCGTGGTGACTCGTGGTGATATCAGTTACTATTGGGTTCAGTATACCATCGGCCGGTGCCCGAGGTTATAGTAAATGTTCGTAGCCATGGCCATAAATCAATCATACTCTAGGCTTGTGTTCGTACCATATGCACTGTCGATAAAATTGAATGCGGCTATCTATTAAGAAGCTAAGTAGTGGTATTTTATATGACTGTTGTTTGGTGTGTAGTTATTTTATTTTTTATAGCTTTTTATATAAACCCATCTTATGGATAACACTTTATTGTTGGAGATGGTATTTTTTATTGGTATGTAGGCTATTATTAATTGTTTAGTGAAGCATTATTTTGTTGTATCTTAATATATTAAAACCAGGAGTTCGCAGCCTAAACGCTTTAATGACATTTTTGCGAATTTGTAAAGCTGTTTCCAGCTTGAAAGTTGGAATAGTTTAAGACCCAATAGTAAACAGAAGTATGTTTTTTCTTTTACAATAATAGCAGGAAATTGTCATTGTCGATATGTGCGCTTTGCATCACTAACGTTTCATATATGGGCTGTAAGAGTAAGCGAGAGCGCAGTATCATTGGTACTTTTTTATGAATACTATTGCCACGAGCGATTTCATTTATATTATTATTATTAATATTTTGTTTTTATTCTAAGATCAATTGGATCTGACTTAAACATAATATTTTGAGTGTAGTGTGCTCAGAACCAGGCAAGAACGAACTCTGAGAATGGACATGTAGAAGCGTTATCGCCGCGACGCGCCGGTACTACGGCGCCTGGAGAGGCCTTATCATAATATTATGATAAACCCGTCCGAGACCAGCGACATCAATTTCTAAGTACCCTTCCTAATAGTATAAGTAGGTAGTTTCCTTTCATTAAATTATCTACATCCATGGTATATTGGCAGGAAGAGATCGTAAGGATACCGATCGAAGCGGTCCCAAATAAGAAATTGTAATAAAACGGGGACGTATCAACTGTGTATTTGAACTATCTACTACGAATAGATACATACTTAACTATTGAAATAAAACACATCTTACGGATTTAACTTTTTTAGTCTCAACATTTCAGAAACTTTACGGCCTTCATGGTCACAGAGTGAATTGTGTTCTATGTCGTCACCACCGTTAATACATTCAGTTTATTTAGGTGTGATTAAATTTTTTGTTAGTCCGATCTAACCAGAAAAATCCTATAGTGCTTCTGAATACTGGCAGTTGGGATTTTGGGATCAGATTTAATTATTTTGTATTATTTCAAAGTGTAATGTTTGCGTTAACATAAGAAACCGTTATATTTACCCTTTATTACTACTTTTAGATTACCTACCAGAGACTGAGGCTTGTAGTTGTTTTTTTTATTTTCATCAATTTCGCCTTTAATATATCTAAGTTCAAAAATATTGTACCGTATGGAGAAATAGAACGACGAGGAACGCAAGAGTGAATAGAACCAAAACTAATAAAGTTATTTTACACAATAAAAACTTTAATTTATCTATTATCGACAAAAATATACAGAAATTTGATAAACATATATATAGGTAATGAGATGCTGCTTGAAAGTTTTGTCCTGAATGCATTGTAGGTGCTGCATTCACCCTGTTTTATGTTAGGTATATGGCCTGCGGGAGTAAAGATTCGTGTGATACCCAGACAGAGAAATAATTTGCCGTGGAAATAGGCAAGCAGGTACCTTGGGTTTTCATTGATAAGTCTGATTACACGTCAAGGCCCCTACTAGTGAAGTATCGGCTAAGTGGCGGGGAGTCACAGGCGAAGTTCGTGGCCGTAAAATGCCATGAAAATCAAAGGTCTTATTACTCATATCTATGTCCGTATAAGTAGAGTATAAGATCCTGTATGTATTTACAACATTACGATATTATGTTATAAGGCTAAATGCCTATGCCAGATCTTACCAGGGTTTTAAGACCGCGGACTGCCATAAGCGATGGCTCGAAATATTAGACATGAGATGAGCATACGCCACAGTTGACTAGTGAAGTACCTAATACTGGCAACCTCGCCGTTCTTACATGCGATTTTTAACTTTAATGTTATGGAAATAAAATTGTATTTACTCCCTACTAATAACCTTTTCCCGAACACTGTTATCCTTTTGAGACCTTTCCTTTATATCAGATTCGATTCCAAGGACACACTTCTGATTGTTCGACGTTGTGTGTATTCATACTTTTGTTTTAACGGCGAAGGGAAATACCATAAACAAACTTGCATATAGAGTATTCTCTATATTGATTTCAAAGGCATGTGAAAACTAAAACCCGCATTAGGCCAGCATAGTGGACTATGCAGTCCGTCCTTATTAGTAGAGGATGTCGTATTCAGTAGTGAGACAATCAGGGATAATATGTTTATGAGAACCAAAGATGTCATTGTGAACAATGCTCATTGCCGAGCGAAGTAGAAGGCTGGATCCAGGCAGCAATCTAGACTGACAGGCCAAAATGGGATAAGTTGTTAAACACAGTAAAGCGGCTTTATAAATCCAAGTCTTAGCTATGGGTTTTATTCTAAGCCAGAATAATAATGTTTTTAGTTTCTCCCTACAAAATATACAACCTGTTCTGATATATTCAAATACTTACAATGCTATATTTATAAATAGGCACGCGCCCAGTGAGATTTCCTGAACCCAAAATCCACCACTTTCCAACCCCCAATTTTTCTCTATACGGCCGGCAATGGAACCATTTATAGATCACATTCTTCTCGTATTAAGGGTGATCGTGGACGGTGTAAATTACATATCGTCAGATGACCCAGTTTTTCGTTCGCGGGCTAATATAAGATCATTTACCATATTCAGGTGACATATGTGGTCATGAATTAGGGTTACCAACCCCGAATTCCAAAAACTAGGATTAAAAGTTGGACAAACCAGGACAACTCAGTTTAAAAACAGGACGCGATCAATCGCGGGTCGTGAGGCCGTAACTTATTGCAAAAGTGGCATGCGTATTTTAAAATTCAGGACCTTGTCAGGGGCCTTTCAAAACCCAGGACGTTGCTTAAAAACTAACCAGAACACGCTAGGTTATATCCTGGGAAAACAGGACGGTTGGCAACTCTATCATAAGTGCTCTGAGTCCACGATATAGGTACGTCAAGTGGTACTGGAGCTGGAAATTGGAAGCTAGAGTCGGAGCGGCGCCTCAACATAAACTCATATTACCTTCTATCTATTCTACATACATATACACTCACGCCTGTAAGGCAGAGGTGTAACACCCACTTTTCGTCGAATTTCGGTTCCATAATGTGATAGCGGGCGAGCCTATCGCTATACCGGGTACAGGTTCCAGACTCCGGGCTTATACTGAGAATTTCTGAATAGAAAAACCCAATATCACTTTACCCGACCCGGGGAACCCGAGACAGCATTGCAGTTGTAATGCATGCACAATTACAACTGCGCCACCGAGGCAGTCTATCTATTCTCTTTAATAATTATTATCTACACGTATGTAGTTACTATATACGCAAGTAATTAGGTAAAAACATGTATTACTTACTCCACTCCTTATGTATTAGGTTCATACGCGTATCGTTCAACCATTTTCAAAAATAAATGATCATTTATTAATTTTTATTTATTCATTTGTTTCCAAGCAATTGTTTAAATTACTATATAGGTAATGATTTGGTATATTTTTAATTATATTACGCACTAAGTAATGAACTTCAAAATAATAAGTACCTCAGAAAGTATATAAAAATGTAGGAAGCAGATTAACATTAAATATGGTAATATCGTAAGGGATACGATCATACGAATAATTATTCAAGCTGTGCCCGTGAATCATTCGCCATAACTTATATAAATTCCGGTGAAGAACTTATAAGAGGTTGGCTTCATTATGGTGTTCATTATTTTTGTTGTAATTAGGCAAATTAAATGATAGCGCGGAGTGTGAGGTACGGGCGGCGGTACGGCGCGGAGGTGACGCGGGTTGCAGCCCGAGGGCCGAGGCCGAGCGACGCCGAGGCGGGCCGGCACCATGCCGAGTCTCATTGGCCGACCCAGACACCGCCCCATGAGTTCGTGCTCGCCCCACCCGCTTTACTTCCCGCTGCCTCAACTCATATCGTTCGTTTTGCTCAGTCGCGATATCTGCGTTGCTCGTGGTGTATCTCGTGAACGGAACGGTGGTGTTTTGTGACAGCGAGTGTATGTGCGATGCTCGGACGGTGATCGAAGCATGGTGAATTACGTCAATCCGCTCGCCATGTACCAAGGCAAGGGCGGGCAGTACGGGGGTGGCTGGTACGGCTGGCAACATCAGAACTTTGAGGAGCAACAATGGTGCGCTTGGAACGGTGCGCCGGCGGGTGGCGATTGGGCGCCGGACCCACATCATTTTCCCAAGCGGGAACCGGGAGAAAGAGAAATAGCGGATATGCCCTCACCGGCACGTGGAGACCTGGCGAGTCCTGCTGAAGGTTCGCCGAGCTCAGGGTCGAGGCCGTCGCAGCCGCCAGCTCCACCGCGTTCGCCATATGAATGGATGAAAAAACCCAACTACCAGACACAACAAAATCCAGGTATTTATTTTTTTATCTACCTACATAGAACTCATGGTTTAATAAAAATCAATACTATATAATTAATAAACAGGCTTGCACTTCTTAAAGGTTGGAATATATACGATATTTTTCGATATGTGTGTATTTTATGGTGCACATGTAGTTAGGTTTTTAGGTTTACCAAAACCTCTACTAATCTATAGTCTATATTGACTCATTCTCTGTACCTTGTTCTTAGCATGTTTTGATGTAAACAATAAATGGTTGTAAACAAAATATTATGATAAGTAGGTAACTGAGTAAATACTTATTGTATCTACATAATACTTACAGACATGATACAGTTTGAACCAAAATAAAGAGAAGCATTATATAAGTCACACAATAAAATATATGGCGTAGTTGATAATATTTAAAGATAATTATGCCTTATAATTCAGTTTTTCGTAGTTCTAAAGGCTCAGATAACCTAAAACCGCTTTAAATATTGTACCTGTCATAGGCAGATATCTAACATTAGCAAGCCAACGTCGCCGTGCCGCGCCGATATTAATAATATAGAAATATTTTGACACTATTTAAATTTCGAACTAAACATAACATCTCCATATTATTTTATATCATAGATAACGGTTAGTGTATTTTATTTGTTCATTTGTTTAGTTTTAGGTTAAAAATAATACCATTCTATTGGCAATTATATTGACTTGTATTTTGTATTTATATTTTCTTACAACATGAAAGATCTTAAACTTTTTTATTAGTACTTGCAGTAAGTGTTAACAAATTGAATAAATCCTTTCGACTTTTTGTAGTAGATGTAGCCTTAGTAGTTAGGGCTGGGAAGATAGGTACCTATTGTTATGTTTTGACTAATAAATAATGAAATTAACAAGAAGGTATAAACTAATCTATATCTCTATTGTATTCTCTGTTTCTGTGGTCTCCTGCGGGAATATTATGAAGTCAGGAGAAACAGATATTTTTTTGAGGTAGTTAATAAATCCAGAGAAAGATTTCTTGACTATTAAACTATTAACAATGATAAATTTAGATTATTCCATAATTTGTTACACTTTACCAAGTTGACAGATGCTATAAGAAGATTAAATAAACAGCAAAAGTTAATAACAAAAAAATATTGAAATAGAATAAAAACAATTTCCCATATTAGCTAACTAGCTGTTGCTCGCGGCTCCGCCCGCGTGGAAGTCATGTTTGAGACAAAAAGTATACACTACAAAATACCAATTGTCATGCATTTAACTTCAAAAATGAAGGATTTGCATACAAACTTTCTTACCCTATTTAGCCCCTTTAGGGGTGGAATTTCCAAAAACCCTGAAATATGTGTTTTTAATTTTTAACTGTAAGGCCAAATACCAAATTTCATGCGTTTAACTGCAAAAATGTCAGATTTTCATACAAACTTTCTTCTCCTATTTTACCCCCTTCGGGGTGGAATTTCCAAAAATCCTGAAATATATGTTTTTTATTTTTGACTAAAAGGCCAAATACTAATTTTCATAAACTTAACTTCAAAAATGACGGATTTTCATACAAACTATCATACCTATTTTACCCCCTTAGGGGTGGTATTTACAAAAACCCTTCCTTAGTGGATGCCTACGTCATAAAAGGTACCTACTGTCAAAATTTCAAGTCTCTAACCCCAGCCGTTTTGGCTGTGCGTTGATCGATCAGTCAGTCAGTCAGTTTCTTCTTTTATATATACAGATGATAATGCCTGGCATAATATATTAAGTAGTGTTTCTTTATATTTCTATGTCAGAAACTTTTAAGCAAATGCCTACCAACAACAATTACCGTACAAAGTCTTAGCTCAATCAAATGAAACTCCGAATTATTACGGTTATCAACGATGCGCGAACATTAAAAGCTGAATACATAAGAATTTCATCGGATTCTTGATTTTCACGGGAACAGGAACCCAGAAAAATCATAAAGTATTACCCAAATTTGGTTCTAATTTAGTTTCTTTTGTAATCAATAAGAAAAAGATAAAATAATGAAAAACACATCCGAATACACAACTTCATAGCTTTGAATGTCATTGGAATTCAAAACGCAATTTTAAAACCCATTACCACGCTCATAAAACACAAATAAAATCGCACAAGAAGCGAAATTAATATGACCATGAAATAAATTATTTTATTGCTTATATGAATATTATGTAACTTGTTAATACAAAAGCAGGTTCTATTTAATACGGATGTATAAGCATATTTTTAAAAAGGGAATAGGATAATATAATGAGGAATACTTAATATTAATTCAATTTATTTGTGATCACAAACTGACTTACTAAACAGAATTGGGACCGCCATATCAAGCCTCCACCACAGGTTAAGGGTACGAAGGTGGCGATGACAAAAACGAGTATTTAAGCATAGGTTGATTAGTTGAATGCTATTTGGTCTTAATTGACTACGATAAAGTGAGGTATGTTACGCTAGGGTTCTATCAAGTCAGAGTCCACCTGATGATTTGTTAATCTCGTTAATTATATATAATATATAATATTTGTTTGAATTTATGTATATTTATATAAATAAAAAAAAATTACGGGCTAAGACCCATGTCAACGTCAGAAAGGACATATAACTTGCCTGCTGCAAGTTTTTTTGCACCTATTGCGAATAAATTGTCTATAACCGCCTATTAACTTTGTTTGATGATAAATTATTTTCATTCGCTCTTCAATTAGTACTATCGCCCAAATTATTCTAGTTCATGAGGTTGTCCTTGCTTGTTATTTTCACTTAATGTATAAATAGCATTTATAAATGTGACGTGAAAAATAGGGTCATAGCATACTTACTTACTTCTTGTCTTAGGTCAAGGATTGTGTATCATAAAATAGCATTTGGGAAAATTGACGTTAAATTGTGATACGGTCAACGGCTAAAGCCAAAACACATATATTGTATCAAACTAAAGTTCGTCTAGAATATTGTTGTAATTTTAACTTATCACAGTTACGGCAGTTATTCGGCATTATGGAATTCAGCTTCAAACAAATATATTATATGTATATCTGTGTTACACAGTGCTCATCACTTCTGTCTTACTTTGTCTCATACACAGGCTTAAATGACCGTGAAGTAACCGACTAGATTCCTAAGACACCGTTATACGTCGGATGCCGAGATGTCACAGACATTAAAATAATAGAATTTTTAATTACCGGTGACTCGCGGTACCGTGACAAAATCAAGTTTTACATCTTTGCCAAAATTATCATCAGTCACGCAAAACGTGCGTCGGCGTGAGCTTTTATGCTTTGTATAAATTTCAATACTATTAATATATAAAAAGTATTTACGTTCAATCACATTTTAATCTAACAGTGTAAATATTAGAACCTATTTTGAATGATGTCACGAATCCGACGTTTTTAGGAAGTAATAATACTAGCCTTGTACTAAACATTATTCCACTGCTGGGAGATAACTACTAATGAGAGGGATTAGGCCTGAGTCCACCACGCTGGCCTAATGCGGGATGGCAGACTTCACATACATTTCTAACTAAAAAGAACTATATTATAAGTAACATAACATTTTTAATTATCGCTTGCTTAAACGGTGAACAAAAACAATGGCGAGAAAATCTGCATGCCTGAGAATTCTAAATAAGAATTTCTAAGGTGCATTAAAAGTCTACCAATCTTTCAATGTTTTACCACACGACCAAGTATCTTGATAGTAACTTAGCTTCTTGTACTAATTTAATGCCGTTCAAGTAATCGAAGGTCTATTACCTATGTATATTTGTTTTTATGAACCATGTTTTATAGCATTCGCAAAACCTGTTGGTATATTTATACGTTAGAGCTTAAATTACTGCTTTAACATTGTGTATTCTTATTTACTAAACGCACGTATTCTTAAATCCTAATATATTTACTATACAATCTAAATATGACAGATTACTTAATAAAAAAATATTGCTTCTAAGGCTGTTGCACTAAACTTAATAAAGCCTAAGTTCATGCATTATTTCTAAAGACGTACTTATCCATAAAATGCGCGTTGCCTAAATACTTATAGATAGGTAATTTTTGTAACGCAAACTTTACGTTTAGAATCGTCAATTTTTAACAATATGGTAGTAGCCGCAATTTTTTTATTAATTTATTCAACTAGTTACAACCTTAAAACCTATTATCGTAAGAATTTTATAAATACAAACAAAAATAAGTAATTATACGCCAATCAAATTTGCTGGAAGGGGTGATTGTCAAATCACAGTAAAAGGATGCACGATATGACCCGTGACGTCACGGTTCTCACAATAGCCATAACTGTGCCGTTGGGCGAGGGAGATAGTGATATGTTCCCACTACGCAAGCATTTTTGCTCATACCATTATTTATAATAAATATTGAGACCTCAATTTTAAAGCAATTTTGATTCTGTTTTCGCAAAAGGGTTTCTTTTGGGTACCTATTATTATATTCTGTTTCATATAGAATAATGTGTAAAATTAAAGACAGGAAACTACTCTTTGGTTATTACTGACTTAAGGCTGTTGTTCCACTCATAATCATAACCGTAGTTCAGACTATTGTTAGTATTTTTTCATAGTTAAATATAATGTCCTTGTATAGTTGCAGTTATGGTCACTAATGACTTTTATAAAAAAAAACTAATTTTTATCAAGTGTGCTGAAGAAAAGCGATATTCTTTTATTTAAGAAAAGACTTTAACATTGGGTAAAATTGACTAAAATGGAAACGATACGGCTTAAGTAACTTTAGTACCAACAGACAGACACAAACCCACCTCACCACAGATCACGACGTGAAACGCGTTTTCCTGACCTGAACCTGAGACTATTAGCACCATATAGATAACATTTCGAAGATATTTTAGAAAAAGGAACCACACTATGCAAAGCTGTAGGCTTCATTGTATACATAACGTGAGAGATGAAAGAAATTCCAATTCACATAAGCATTATTGAGTTGTATATAGGCCTTCTAAAATTAAATAAAAGTTACAAAATGTTTATTTAGTTCAATTGGTTCAGATTTATATGCTTCTAAAATTAAGAAAAGGTTATGTGTCCCATAACCTTTTGTCTACCTATGAGGCATTAAACATTCTAAAAAAGTTAGCTAACTTAAATACCCTTCCACAAAAATTGTCTAAATAACATAATATGGGATAATTTCGATTATACGCTATGGGTTACACAAACTTACTAGATTTTTATTATTTGGGAAGGCTGTTTTAAAATGTAATAATTTAAGTATTGTAAGTATCTACTTACAATATTTAAATTATTCCATTTTATTAGTCCAATAGCTCAAATGTAAAGGTTTGATTGCTAAACCTAGAGCCTAATCCCAAATGTACAAATTGTCTCACACCTTTTAAAAAATAAACATTAAGTAATGGATTTAAATCAAATGTCATATATTTAATCATCATTTAAATTAACTGCGAAATATGCATTAATTTACATTCCCATTTTGGACTCGTTACCATGATCACTGTGCATAAATAATTTGCATTTACTGAAACAGTTCATAACGTGTGCCAAGGGATTGAGTGCATGGTGTAAGCAATTAATCCTGGCAATCCAGGGACATGCGCGGCCGGGATAGCGAGGGAAGCTCCCGGCGACAATCACCAGCAACGGCGCCCCCGGGACCCCGTAGAACAAGTTAAATCTTTGCAAACTTACTCTCTGTATTGTTGCTATAGTGATGGAAAGAAGTATTTTGATTCAAAGAGGTGCATTCCGATTACGTGCGATCACTTTGAAATTGGAGTAATTTTATAACCCTCGCAGGGACATTTTGCCCAGAATGGATTGTAATTAAATTATATTTAAATAAATACACAACAGTCATACAGAATTGTCCACACACTAATACGAGCCTTGTTTTAGCTACCAGGAACTCCAAGAGACTTTCTATCTCTTATCACCCGAAATTTGCCATACAAACCAAACAAAGGTTCCTAAATATGAAATAACATATTATTTTTATTATGGAATACCTATGTTTTTAATATTTGACTAATACCTGAAGTATTTAGAACGGGCATATCGGTATTTGGTAGGCGGCTTATATAGCTAGGAGGTCTTTTAAATATGTACCTTATTATTATAATCGTATTCAACCATAATAAAGTCTTTGTCTTCATTACTAAGGAACTTAAGGATATCTAAAAAAATGTTTTAAATAAGTAATATTAATTTAATAATAGCAAGTGTATATTAATAATTTATTTAATATTACTAATGTACTTACCTTTATAATGTAAAACTATTACGAAAGTGTCTCTTTGTGTACTGCTATTGTTAATCTACAGATTCCCTGTCATCGCATTATGTCACATCAATACAATGTTAAGTTGACACATGTAACATGATGTTTGCATTGTTAGTTGTGTTTATAAAGTCCTGCCCGGTCGGACCCGTGTCTACAAAACCACTACATATTTATCTTCTCGTTGTGTTTGCACAAACCTTGGTGTGTTCGAAGAAATAAATCTCTATTTCTCTTCATTCACCAATCAGATGACACGCGGCGGGATGCCACGCTCACTTAAATAGATTGAAAACTTTTTAAAATATGAATAGAAACTCATGACGAATTAGGAGAGTGTTGAATGCTCTCATCAGTGGCAGTAGCGCCTTGGGGAGCCTGGACCCGCAGAGACTAAGCCGGGAGCTGACAGTAGGTGGCGATTATTATTTGTTATCACTACGCCTTGAAACTAATCGATGGTTTCTGTCGACGCCCTTTGTTTGTTTGTTGTTAATACTCAATTGTCTTGTAAACATTTCGGTAGCGTCACGCTGGGTTCTCGCAGATGATAATTAACAAGTTTACTAATAGATTACATGTGATAATGACGTCTCTTGTGACGGCTGCAATCCATCACTGAAATTCAGATAATTACGCTATGTTTTACGTTTCGGCTTATCAACATTAACAAATATCTAGAATAATTAATTAGCTCTCTCTATCATGGGGTCTGTTTGTTTAGGTTTGTGTTATTGTTTTCTTTTCAGCTTCGTGCTGGTTATGACGTTATATGACGGTTGAATAATTTTGAAAACGATTATATTAGATACATAGAAGATATACAATATAAATCATACTTTTACGAATATATGTTTTAAATTTAATTAATTAGTTACTTGTGAAGTTTATAATTTCATAATATACGTAAGATACAGATTAAGCTATAAGCGTTTCTAAGTAAAGGAAAACAGGTACCTATTCCCTGTACTAACCACAAAAAAATATCACTCGCAAGATATTCATTAGCAATGTAAACAACTTTTAGTCAAAAGCTTAAATTATATATACACCTATACGTATTAATTTTATCGTTATTCTTAATTTCTGATTGTCACAAATATTAAACAAATATTGTTTACATACATATTGTAGAGTACGGTATAATGCATATGAGTATAATTATTATTAATCATAGAGCGAATGTAGAGTCCCATTCTCAAATCTGTGCAATCAGGTAATCGAGATGGGATCAGTATCATCTCGAGACTTCGTAAGCATTCTTGTAAAGAGTTTATCGCGATAATGGTATCAGTCGCCCCTCGTCCATCAAAAACACATTACAAGCGGTTACAAGAAGGTAACCGTGTGATATGACACGACGTTGAGTCAACACGATCAAACGCGCCGCTATCGTTGGCGAGTTGCGATTATCGCGCGTTAACTGAAAGTGGGATTTCGGTTGGCCGACAAAGTCCCGGGCACTGATAACCTTCCGATTAATCGTTTTCCTTTCATAATACGCACCCTAAGTACATGTTCGACAAGCTGACCGTGATATTACATAAGTAAAACACGTGTAATCCGCCTAATAAATTAAATGAACTCGAGAAAATTGTATTTACTGATAATAATATGGACTGTTATGTATCTAAGGAATTTACACTGTAAAAAAGTTCTGTAGTACTTTTTTACTTGTAGTAATCACACTATAGAAATATGGAATTCTAAACGATGTATAGATTTGATACATATTTTTTGTTGCTAAAAGCCATGGTTCACGTAAAACTGAGTATCGAGAAAGCTACTTATTTAACTTTTTGCGTAGTTCCTAGCCATTGAGCAAGATTTCACTGGTAAGGTGAAATCAAAGCGGGATATATTTAAATAACACTGGATGGTTTAAACCAATCATATTATTAATTAATTATGTGGCTAGCAAATGCTAAAATAATTTTACATAATTTTATTATTGTGTTAAAAATTGCAAACCAGTAATACCCAAAAGGAATGATTGACCCCACTTGTTTATAGACATATCATTACGTAGTTTATAACTGGTATGTTATAAAATACTATGTACGTAGTAAAATACTAAATTACTCGTATTATAAGTGGTTCAGTATTTACAGTAAGTAGTTGTTCATTATTTCGCAATCGTCAGTTTATTATTTTGTGGTAGCGATATTTTTTTATCAACTACAACTGAATTAGTATCCCGATACCCACAATCACTATATTGAATCACTATATTTTGCTGGTGGTAGTATATTCGTATCCGCCCGGATAGCGACCACCGTACACAGGGTGTAAAACCCGCCAAAGTAGCACATGCAAGTGTGTCGCGTTCCGGGATCAGCCAGTGTAAATCCGGTTTCTGTCGGAGGTTTAGAATTGGGGTATGATGTTTGGCCGTGTTGCGGCCTTCTGAGTACTCCAACACTAGACCCTCGACCGCTTCTTCACTTTCTTGCCCCATGGCGTAGTGTGAAGAAGCTATAGACCGGCATGATTGTGTTGAGTAGCGAGGGATAGATTGTTTCACGCTGCTTGATACTCTAATTGGACGGCACTGCACTTACCATCAGGCGCAGTGTGGTCACTTTGCCGTGTCTAGATAGATAGATTAGTTATTGAAGTATTTATGGTAAATATGGTATATTTATTTCTAATGCTGTTATGATTGATTATGACAACGAACGTAGCATTTTATTTTGTAATGTTATGTATGTATGTACAACTGCTAAAAAGAAATCACATTTCCAATCAATATAATCGTGAACAAAGTCGTTTACAAATCACTCACAATGTGTAGCGTGGAAGTTTATTTTTATTAGTGTATAATTACCAAGTGTTTTTAAATTCAGGCGTAGTTTCTAATTTTACACCTATTCCAAAAAATATACATATATGAATTTGAATTGAAGTGGCGATGGACAGCCCACTTTTTTGTTATTGGACGATAATATTAAGCTCGGAGAACCGTCGGTGACACAATCATGTGGCTATGTATTAAATATATCACATGTGTGTGAGAGTTACGCTCGTGTAGGTACTCATAACTACAACAAGTAAAGAAACAGTAAATATTTCTATTGAGGTATTACTAGTTTCTGATAAAGTTGTACATATTATTATGCAAGAAATTGGAAATAAGACGGTGAATATAAATAAATATCAATGAACAATGTTAGCAACGAATTTACCAAGATGCCGAGCATTTTAACAAAACCGTTGTCAAAATATTTCTTTTTAATTAATTAAATAAAGTTTTTGAAACAAATTCCATTTTAGAAATGCAAAACATTTCAGGCAAATTCAATTTTTGAAATTCATAATAATTGGAGCTTGTTCAATTCAATTAAATTTTTTATGAATGGCAAATGGTGCCGATGTCGACCATTCTGCCAATGTCTTATGTGCGATGAGTACTTGTGTGTATTGGAGCTTGTTGTTAAATTGCATTCTGGTGGCCAGTGACAATCTAAAGATATTCCATAAAACAATCACAAAATTATTTCTTTTCTGAATGCTGATTTAAGCGAGCGCATGGCTTACGTTGCATAATCAGTGAGTATTAATATACACCATGTATAGCCATGATAGCCTAGTTGGTTGCGGTACGGACTGCCAAGACGAAAAGTCGTAGGTTCGAAACCCAAGTGGCATACACCTCTGACTTTTCTAAAGTTATGTGTGTATTAAAATGTTAATTATCGCTTGCTTTAACGGTGAAGGAAAACATCGTGAGGAAACCTGCATATCTGAGAATTTTTCGAAGGTATGAGAAGTCTGCCAACCCGCATTAGGCCAGCGTGGTGGACTACGGCCTAACCCCTCTCATTAGTAGAGGAGGCCCGTGCCCAGCAATGGGACAATGTTTAATACAGGGCTAGTATTATTATTATTATTATGTAGAAACGAAACATAGCGCAGAAGATTTGGACTTGCACATCCACCATGGTGTTGTTCATCTTAGTCACGGTTCGGTTTATCTGGCACCTATCTAAGTATCTATTTGTCTATGATAACCGCACACTAAACACGGGTACGTCGCACTGTGCCGCCCTATACCGCCGCGCCCGCCCGCATATTTACACCACACAAACAACTAGGCATTTTTTGTAAAAAATTAACGTGTTATCCATTTTGTTAATATAATGCTATTAAGAGCGTTATTTGTGTCATAAATTTTATTTAAGTTCTATAATAATACTAGCCCTGTATTAAACATTTTCCCACTGCTGGGCACGGGCCTCTTCTACTTATGAGAGGGGTTAGGCCTTAGTCCACCACGCTGGCCTGATGCCTGTTGGAAGACTTCACATGCCTTCGAAATTCTTATAAGAATTCTCAAGTATGCAGGTTTCCTCACGATGTTTTCCTTCACCGTTAAAGCAAGCCATAATTAACATTTAATACACACATAACTTTGGAAAAGTCAGAGGTGTGGCATACACTTGGGTTTCGAACATACGACTTTCGTCTTGGCAGTCCGTACCGCAACCAACTAGGCTATCGCTGCTATTAAGTTCTACCTATAGGTCCTCCAAACAGTCGTTTATGTGCATAGACAACAATGTGTGTACAACTTTGTAGAATGTTGTATTGGAATTACAATAACGTATATTATAATTTTTTTAGCAATAATCAAGGGCTAAGTAAGAGCAGACAGGCCACCTGATGGTAAGTAGTCACCGCCACCCATAGACTTCTGCAATGCCAGGGCACAGCAAAGCCGCTGCCTACCGTTAATACCGTATTATATTATATATTCTTATTTGTATAAAACGCAGTCTGTGAGTCAATGAAAAAATACTGGTACTTTCATTGAATCCACATAACCACGCGGTATATTTTCTTATATACATTATTTAAGTATGTATGTATACTAATTGGGGTTTAAAAAATAAAACTCTTGCGACTATTGTCTTGCAAAATAGTTTATGACTTTGTCTACGTCTATGGTTAGAAATGAGTCGTTTATTTAGATTTAATACTGTTTGTTTTGTATTAAATCGTGAGCACTGATCGTGTACCTTGTAAAGAGTTAATTGTATTTATTAGAAGCATCCAACGAAGGCCACATGTGACCACAAGTCGTGGCGCCCGCGCCCTGTCAACCGAGTTCCGAGCGTGTTGTATCGCGCAACTCAGGAGAGTTACTCTTGACACTCGATTCCAATTTAAAATTCGGAATGGGTTCGAAAACTGTACAATTGGCAGCACCCTTGAACGCAACACAAGCGTACGATTTAACTGAATTCGGCGGATTCATTAGTAACTAAATGAAATAGAGTATTTAGTATCGCTAGTTCGTAAATATTCTATTTCATTTAGTTGAGTGAGTTAGATTTCCAATATCTTGTAGATTGGAATTGAAACTGTATCGAGTTCGAAATTGGAATTGATTTCAAGAGTAGGCCTACAGGCGCGCCCACAGGCCACATGCCGTAATATGCCCGAGTACCGTCTGACCGTTGTTTACTCTATATATTAGCACCTAATATCAACACTTCGTTGCCTATAATGTCTATAGACAGAATTTTTCTGTTTACCCTAAAAGTTCTACGCCAGCTCCATTTGTTTACTTGTCTAACAGGAAATTTATTCAAGTTATAATTTTCTGTCATTTGAGCATTCTAAAGACTTTATCTCGCATAGACACCGCCTCAAACTCATGTTGGGAAACATGTCACGTTGTTGACTTATGACCCGCCGTACTAAGGAATACCGTGCTTTATGTGTTTTAAAACATAAATAATAATATAATATATATTCATAATACTAGCCCTGTATTAAACATTGTCCCACTGCTGGGCACGGGCCTCCTCTACTAATGAGAGGGGTTAGGCCTTAGTCCACCATGAGATGGCTAGACAGGCGCCACGGGGCGCCTACGTTCCGACTGACACAGGTATTAACGGACCATGGGTGTTTCGGTTCGTTCCTGTGTCGGATCGGGAAGGAGGTGTCCGCCGTGTGCCACCACTGTGGCAACTGCCGCGACGACACGGCCCAGCATACGTTGGAGGAGTGCCCAGCCTGGGACGAAGAGCGCAGCGCTCTCAGAGCAGTCGTTGGAGGAGACCTCTCGCTGCCGGCCGTGGTGTCGTCCATGGTCGCCAGCCGGAGGTCCTGGCGTGCGGTGGCCCACTTCTGCGAGAACGTCATCTCGCAGAAGGAGAGTGCTGAGAGGGATCGGGAACGATATGATCCCTCCCGCCGCCAGAGAAGACGTAGGAGGCGCCGGGTGGACGACTGACCGGCGTCTCCCGCCCTGTGGAATGGGGGCGTTTGAATTCCACCACGGTAACCCCTGCCTGTCGTACGAGGCGACTAATAGGGGCCATCGGGGGTCGCGGGCGCGCAGCGGAGGGCTGTCAGCCCGTATCGATGCACTCCCAAATTCGGATCATCGTGCGACCCCGAGATGGACGGCAGCGCGTGTGGTAAGGCCTCGTTCGCTGTCGTTGTTCGGTGCGCGGGGGCTCCTTAGCCCTCCATGGAGATGGGCTGCTACGCAGTACCGCGCAGGGGCGATTCCGGATGCAATTCTAGCACTCCTTAGAATACCCCGGGATCGCTCCGCAAGCGCCGAAGAAGGCCACCGCGGGGTTTTAGCTGGTAGTGTCGGGTGGGGTGTACATAGGGGTTAGGGACTCGGCCCAGCGGCAGCACGGATAGCCATCATCCGTGCGAGGGGGATGCTGGGTCGTAAGACCGGCTAGTCCAGCATACCCGTTTTATTCTTAATCCGCTTCCCTCCGGAGCGGGCGGCAGTAATAAAACGCTTTCCCCGCGACAAAAAAAAAAAAAAAAAAAGGCCTTAGTCCACCACGCTGGCCTAACGCGGGTTGGCAGACTTCTCATACCTTCGAATTCTCAGATATGCAGGTTTACTCACGATGTTTTCCTTCACCGTTAAAGCAAGCGGTACTTAACATTTCAATACATACATAACTTTAGAAAAGTCAGAGGTGTATGCCACTTGGGTTTCGAACCTACGACTTTCGTCTTGGCAGTCCGTACCGCAACCAACTAGGCTATCGCTGCTTTCTTCTTATCGCTACTTTCGTTTTAAAACATATCAGTTTAAAAATGTTATTAGTTTGAATACATGTTCCTGACATTGAAGTAGGTATAAGTAGCGTAGGCTCCTGGAATCAAATATACTGTACGTCTAATATTCGCAAAAAAATCTGCAATAAAATAACAATATCAAAATGAAAATAAGATTGTCGGTCGTTGAGTTAATGTTACGTAAAATATCTAATTCCATCTGATTCTCTCTCGTCTGACAAACATAATTTATGAAGTTCTTAATACCGAGATAAGGAATATTTACACACTCGGAGTGGGTAGGTACACAAGCAGACACCTCAGTTCTGTCTTACTGTTATGTGCATAGATATACGTATCTAGGTAATTTTACTCGTTGAGACATCTAAAACACAGATAATAACTGTAAATAACATTTAGGTACCTGTCTATTTGGAATTTTCGAGGGGAAAATACGAATGGAATTCTCTTTTTTATGCAGTTTTAACCGACTTTGTAACGTCTAATCTGTCTGTCTACATTAACACAGTAAAGTTAAAACGTAAATGGCGATAAAATCCACTATCATGTGATAATGGGATCTTTTATTTAGGCTCGGATATATGGTTATCTGTTCAGAATTACTCGTTTAACATACGAGTAAACCTGCATTATGTCATAAATGTAAAATACGAAAACCATTTTCAATTATGATACACAAATACTTTGACATTAAATAAAGCAACGAGATCTCGAATAGTGTATACAGCTGTACATTGAGCTTCTAAACTTGTTATATCTATGTTTATAAAAAAACATTATTTGCTCAATCCTGTATTATACATCCGACACGGTTATTACTTCTCTTGATACTATGCTTTGCAATAGAATTTTAAAACACAGCTTAGTAGAAACAAATAAGGCCGTAAGCTTTAAACAGCGATATCTAATAATGCAAGTATATTTACGTATGATGTATGTTTCTCGAGTTTTCTAAATTTTTTTTATCCTTACACGGCATGGTAAGCGCAGTGCCGTCCAATTAGAGTATTGAGTAGCGAGAGACAATTTATCCCCCGCTATTCAACACTATCATGCCAGCCTGCTACCTCACACTACGCCATGGGCAAGAAGGTACATCAGAAGGTACAGTAAGGTAACATCGTACACCAACTCAATACCCCCAACAAAAATTGTTATGTTATTTGTTCAGTGGGATCGCAAGGTGTGGTCTCTGTTAAACCGAACGCTAATCTTCGTCGTGCGGTGCTTGTGATGCTCCCCGGCTGGATTTACGTTATCGAGCCCCCGGGATTTCTCCACTCCCCTTACATTACACTCGGGCGAATACGTGCCTCGTTACGAGAATATAAAAGACCTTTCAAACAGTAAACCGACGAATTATCGTTCTAGTAAAGTAACGAACAACGATTACTTTTTGATGCTGAGTAAAATGTAAATAATAAATATATAACACCCAACAGTCACACGCATAGCCCTGACACGAATATACGAGTCTTGTGTTGTGGGTATCAGGGACTACGAGAGACTTTCGGTCTCACAACACCGGACCCCGGACACAAATATCTGTCTGTCACACAAAAATTTGTCCCGGTGTGGGAATCGAACCCACGGCCCCTCGTTTCACAGCCGGCTACTCGCCAACTGCGCCACGGAGGCTGTCATATGTAAGATGTTTATAGTAAGTCAATAGCTACATTGACCTACTATAAAAATTTAAGGTCACACACAAATAGTGACCCATGTCCAAAATGAAATGCCGACGGAGAAATGTATATTAAATTATAATAAATTTGTCCCTGCGGCTGACTATCCCTACGAAGTGTCAGTTAAGCGGTAAGCAATAGGGCCATTTTGAGTCATGTAGCGGCAGTGAAGTCATAAATTGTTGTGTCTATATTTTTGCTTATTTGTTTCAACGGCAGTGTCTTTTACATGACAATAGTATTTTTATTTTTTTTAATCAATATGTTACTTTATTTGATACCAAATATAGGAAGAGTTTTATAATTCGCTCAAAAATAATGAGGTAGAAGTCATCCTAATCCAGTGGAAGGGGTAGTTGTCAAATTACACAAAAAGGATGCACAATAGGAGTCATGACGTCACCACTCAGAATGGCCATTACGCCGCATGCGTGCAAGGGAGATAGTTGAGATGTTTCCATTACGCACGCACATTGCTTATATAACATACCAATATTTAAAATAATGATTGTGACCTGATTTTTCAATCAATTTTGATTCTATTTACAAAAGTGTTTCATTTTCGTATTATTTTCGGTCCTATATCAAATAATGTACAAAATTAAACACTCCCCTATTGTTTAGTTATAACCCTTTTCATTGCGACAATTTTGATTGAAATTCATGTTTTATTGTGCACCAGACACATTAAAACTGGATCATGACCTCTCTCGCAGTTCTTCTATTTTGCCGGGGTAATACCTAATTTGTCATAAGGCTTAAGGCCTTATAAATATTGTGGAACAATCAATATTTTATTAAGATGTTACCCAGTTCTTTTCGTATAGGAAAATTATGACAGAGAAATTAGGCGCCAATATTTTATATTATTAATATTTGACAGCCTCCGTGGCGCACCGGGCGAGTAGCCGGTTGTGAAACGAGAGGCTGTGAGTTCGATTCACGCACCGAGACAAATGTTTGTGTGACAAACAGATATTTGTTTCGAGTCTGGGTGTTGTGGGACCGTAGTTCCTCGTCGTTCTTGATACCTACGATACAGGTTTTACCTAGTGTGGGGTCAGAACTATGTGTGTGACTTTTGGGTGTATTTATTATTTAATATTTCATTGAATGTTGAATTTTTTTTCTTATAACGAACGAGCAATTGAGTGTCCTAATGGTAGCTAACCTATATCGCCCCTGAACACTTACAATATTAAAGAAAACATGTGTATGTTACCGGCCTTATACAAAAGGAATGGGGACAGGTCACGGAAAGGGGATTTAGACATCCAAAAATCTTTCGGTTTTTAGTGATAATAATTTAATTCAGTGTGTTTCAATATTATGTATTGTAGTGTACAATAAAAAGTATTAATAAATAAATAACCTAGTCGAGCCGGTTCATTCCGGTTGTAGATAAAAAAGTCTTCATATGGCTTTACCACAAAATTTTATTCCATTTTTTTTTCATTTATTTATGCTTGGCTGTATAGAAATAGTGTGGAATTTATTATCTTCCACTTTGTTTCATCTGCAGTAAGTGCTAATTACTCGTATATAGCATAGGGAAAGTAAAGTGGTAAAATACATGTTTAGTTAATTTACTACTATGAACTTATTAAAAATAGCTTGGCTTTAGAACCAAAAGACTCAGACAGACTTATTTATGCAGTCTCATGATGATCTTTGGTAAAGGTTTATTTGCTCTCGTCTGTATACTTGTAAAATAAGATATAGGTGCAAGCAATATTCTTATGCCGGTATAACAAAACGATAGTCTGTCATGAAACTAGTTTTAAAACTGTTCTTAAGCATTGGTTTTATTTTAGAACGATACTGATGCGAGAACATTGCTCAAGTATCGATTTGTATCTCAAGTAGATTGCGTGAAAACTGTCAATGTAATCTTGATCCTAGTAACGTTAATTTTGAGAACAGATTAACGTAACTAGGTTCGTTGAGGACAAGAATCAGAAGTAGAATTATTTAGCACAATTTAATTAATTTACTTTATGGATTACTTTATATATTATTTTTATTATTATTGTTTTACACATGATATATCTTATGGTATGAAGTAAAACTTTGGGACTAAAAAGTAGAAATAAATCGGGATAAAACCCGTAAACTTAGTTTTAGTTCAAACCATTAGATATCATACAACATAATTTTACATTCCTCTTAAAATTTGTTTAAATTGTATTAAAAATACATAGGTAGCAAGTGTTTTAAGGTAGGTAGCATAGTTGCAAAAATAAAATTATTTGTAAGGTGTATTTCAAAGGGATAATGTGTGGAGATCAAAATGTCACTCTTGAATTATCAGTACACATCAGTCCCTATTATCATAATGGATTTCTATTGTTGTAGGTAAAACGCGCACAAAAGACAAATACCGAGTGGTGTACAGCGATCATCAGAGACTGGAATTGGAGAAGGAGTTCCACTACAGTCGATATATCACTATCCGGCGCAAGGCCGAACTCGCTGTTAGCCTTGGCCTTTCAGAACGACAGGTGAGAATCAATATTAATTATTAAGTACAATTTAATATTAATTAAAATAAATGTATTTTCGAATGATTGGTCAATAATATAACCATTGATATATTTTTTTATTCTGTCACGACTGAGTGACCACACTGCACCTGATGGTAAGCGCAGTGCCGTCCAATTAGAGTAGCGAGTGACAATTTATTCCCTGCTCAACTACAATTATCAAACTACTCAACAGTTAATGGTGCTTAAGTTCATTTGGTTTTCAAAATATTTGAACATCATGTGATTATGGTTTCTGTTATATCCTAAGTTAAAGAGTAGAAACCAGGCTGCGGAAGTCGTTCGTATGCTATGTTTTACGTTAGTGGCGCCATGCAGGTATCGGAATGATATAGCTGAGGTCGATTTTGCACACAATGAAGTCTCATATTTAATGCTAATACATAAGGTTCACATTATGTAATATTTGTATATTGTAATATTAATATTTTAACTTTCCATTTATCTTTTTATGAAACTATAAAAATATATTAAAAAAAAACTAGTTTTCGAAGAGTTGTACAACTACGTTTGCCGCAAATGCACAGTGACCCGAAAGGCAAGCGCCAAAAGAATTGGGGATAAAGTTATATGGCATTTTTGAGTTAACACTATTAGCGTGTAATTTTTGTTATTTATGATTATTGCCCAAAAACAATCTTCTAGATTATCTATACTTGTAAATTTTGGTTTTGTTCTGACTAAGGTAGCAAATTAAAAATGGTTTATTATATAAGCTTTCGAAAAAAGAAAATTGATAATCAAATTCCTAATCACAATAAATCAGTCCGCTGTCTTTGAATATTAATAATATATCAATTATTTTTTAAGATTACAGTATTCGTTCATATTTTTTTCAATTATTTAATGAAATCATTATTATTATGCGTAAAATAATTTATTATCCTAATTTTATTAATATTTTAACGCAAATATTATAGCAGTGATAGCCTAGTTGGTTGCGGTACGGACTGGTAAGACGAAAGTCATATGTTCGAAACCCAAACGGCATACACCTCTGACTGTTCTAAATTTCATTTAATACACCCATAAGGTTTGAACGGTAAAGGAAAACATCGTGAGGAAACCTACATACCTGAGAATTCTAATAAGAATTTCGAAGGTATGTGAAGGCTACCAACCCACATTAGGCTAGCGTGGTGAACTAAGGCCTAACCCCTCTCATTAGTATAGGAGGCCTGTGCCCAGCAGTGGGACAATGTTTAGGGCTAGTACTATTATTATATTATAACGCAAACAAAAACTAAACCTAGCCATTGTTACAGGTTAAAATCTGGTTTCAAAACAGACGAGCCAAGGAAAGGAAACAGGTGAAGAAACGCGAAGAAGTAGTGATGAAGGAGAAAGGCGACCACGCGTCTTTGCAGCACGCGCAGCTTCACCACGCCACCATGTTGCACCACCAGCAGATGATGAACGGTATGATGCACCACCATCATTATCATCAAGGGGTGCTGCAGGGTGTGCCCGAGCCCTTGGTGCCAGGAGTGCCTGGAGTCCCCCCGGTGCCGCTGCTGTGACCGCAACACCAGGACTTCTGTGACAGTGATACATTCGCGTAGCGACCGACACCAGTGATTAATAAATTTAACGGCTTATACGGACATTATAGTATAATTACGATATGACCTTTGTGTGATTTTAGTGCAATCTCGTGGGAATATGCGTGTCGATTTAACATCATTATAAATTAAAACTATTACTTAAAATACTCTTAGGAGCTACTTCGGTAGTTACCTAACAGCTCTGAGCGTTAGAACTCATAAAGTTTTGATATTACGGCTATTTCGTTAATCAGAAACAAGGATTAAAAACTCCACCAAATTATATAACTATTAATAGAAATAGTCGTTTTATCAGAACCATTCTATTCGGTTTTTCTTGTAGCGCAACATTTAAGTAATATCCTAAATGTTCACGCCTGATAGGTATTTTACCACTTTCGAAGGAAAGTGCGACTAATATTAATATTATGAATTTTGTCCTTTGACTGTATATATAGATTACTATATTTTTATATTATTAATATAATAATTAAGTATTGATAATTTTAATTTAAGTGGTTAATTGATTTCTCAATGCTACAAAAACTTTCTCTGCCTGTATTTTGTTGCAAGTACAAAAATCAGTTTTCTTTAACATTATTGTCTTGTTCTATGTCAGTGTATTTCCACAATATCCCATACTTCAATGTTACACTAGAATCTCATACATAAAAGGTTCCACATTAAATGTTTTGGATTTGTAGCATTGTGAAATGGGTGCGATAATTTTTTACGTTGAATGAGATTATTCCTAGTTATAATTGTTCTGTAAATAATACATTAAATCTTAGACTAAATTATTGCTATGCCAGTATATGTAGCATTAACACAGGACAAAACACTCGTACACGAACTAATTAACTACATTGTATAAGTTGGGTATCGAGGTGGGATATTAAGGATTTCTACAGTTAATTAGATTACGTTTGAGTTGTTAATGATGTTTTACAATATAATTATTTATTGATTCGCAGTCCAAGGCAACAATTTTGTTTATCGTATTGTTTTGTGATGCCGAAAGTGTACATTGTGGTGCTAAAAGTATTTGAATAATTCGTTTAAGAGAACTATCATTCCGCTTTTTAACCGACTTCAAAAAAGGAGGAGGTTAACAATTCGTCGGAATCTTTTTTTTAAAGTATGTTACCCGATTACTCGAAGACGCCTGGACCGATTCGAGAAATTATTTTTTTGTTTAAAAGGGTATACTTCCCAGGTGGTCCCGTTGGCACCAAGTCAGGATCGGATGTTGGGATGTCAGAAAAATCAAGGGAAAACCTCAAATTTTATAACGGCGCATAATTTGTTTTTTATTGAAGTCGGTGTACTTTTTATGAATTAAAAAACTTTTAAAAGATACAGTTGACGTAAATATATTTGTAATTGTTGTACCTGTATGTAAGATGTTGTGTTGATGTTTTGGAACTCGTTTGTAACACTTGAACTGTTAGATAATTTGCAGCACTATCACGAAACACATTTGATAAACTTAATAAATCCATGTTAATAGAATTGAAACTGTGTTTATTTTATTCTTCCATCTTTTGCAGGTTAAATAATTTATTTACACGAGGATACATAACAAAATAGTTCCATCGCTGCTCTAACGCGTAATACATATACCACATAGTTAACAATGTAAAATATTAATATTGCTCACACTGTCGGTAAAAAATGACACTCGGTGAGTGTAGTCATACTTTTATTCTTTTTTTTAGTGCTTCGATAGGCAGACGAGCAGACGGGCCACCTGATGGTAAGTAGTCACCGCCGCCCATAGACTTCTGCAATACCAGGGCACAGCAAAGCTGCTGCCTACCGTTGAAGGACTACTCTTTTTAAGCCTTTTGCCGAGAAGCCTTAATCTTAGTTACTAAGCAACACTTACTAGGTACACAAAATACTATATATATGCTGCGCATATCCTATCCAAGCATACAAAAACAAATAAGGTACTTGTTTTTCGCTTGTTGATATTGATTCAATCTATTTCAATAACTCTTCTACTCAGTATGTAGATTGTACTGGTAATAATGAATTAAAATTAATATATTATTTTAAATAAATACTAAATTTTATTAGTCACGTAGGCGAATTTAGTAAATTGTGGAAGGTCAGTACATATAAAACTCAGAGTATACTACGTGTAACAGGAATAACGCACATCGTCAGCCACCCCAATTTAAAAATATTATTACAATCATAATCCATGTATTGAAATTAGACTGTGATGAATATAAATATTGTTTTTATGAAATTAGTTGTACTAATTTTCGACAAAAAGTTCGTAATTTTAATTATTTGATTTTTTAAAGTGTTCGTTTATTATTGCATTTATAAAATACTTTATCGCATCGAGTTATGTTTCAGTTTCGTTTGTCTTGAACGTTAAATTAAAGTGTGACTATTATTTACTTGGGTGTTAATTACTTTTGGAAAAAATCGTCTATTAAAAAATTGTTGATATCGATTCAGTCGCTTATTCTGAACAAACTACTTTCAGAGTGTGCATTAATCATGTTACATGTTGTATATAACTATCGATTCTATATATATTTGGTATTTTAATATTATACGGTAGGTAGCGGCTTTGCTGTGCCCTGGCATTGCAGAGGTCTATGGGCGGCGGAGTCTACTTACCATCAGGTGGCCCGTCTGCTCGTCTGCCGATCCAGACAGAAAAAAATAAAAAAAAACTATATTCTCGAAATCTAAACGTGCCTGAAGTAATATAGTTCATCTACATAAATATTACTATGAGATATTAAATCAAAGGAAATTTTACTGTACGACGTTGCTGTAACAGCATAACAAATGAATTTTACTTACAGTACATAATATCTTCACATATGTGTTATAGACAATCTTCTGAGGGTTATTATTGTTTTTTATTAAAAACACTGTCACGGCTCATGAGGTTCCTAACACCGGAAATATGGCGGGGACGTAAGAAACAAATGCTTAGTTAAAAATTAGAGCTATAATAGTAACTAAACATTCGACGGTATTGAGTATACACTAGGGTTGGTACTGCTAGTTTCCTGGTAGTGGAAAAATCTTATTACTGTAAATAATATAATTAATATAATCGATGAACTATATCGAAATAGAATGTTTCTGAATATTCCTGGATTTCTCGGAAGAGTGTGATCGATTGTAGACATCACTTTTTTTTGTTGATTTACTTCCGAGTTGGTGTCATTTAATTTAGCTTAGTTATTGTTGACAAAGAATGAAATAAAATTAAACATCTTAATTACTATAAATACATTTAGTTTCAAAAGTTACGTATTTCACAAGCTGGAAAAAAATAAATTATTTTAAAAATTCCTCTCGGAATAAAAAATCTATTCTTTTCTATACTGTAAATATTATAGGAAATCCAGATAATTTTAAATTGGACCAGGTTCATTCGACTCACACGTATATATATACCAAAATAAATATGCCTTGTATTTTTCATGCAATGCAATTATGTAATTAGTTACAGATTTTAGTGAAACTTATTTTAATTTATTTTGATGGTCGGAATAGATGTTTACATAATCAATACATTTGTTGCTATCCGTTGATAAAAAAAACTGTTTTTCAGTCATCAGTCATCATTCAATTCAACATTATTTTCAACGGGAACCTGCGCAATAAAATATAATTTCATTAGGGTCAGCCCTACAATGTGGAGTCAGTAGGCGCAGGAAGGAATGTGAATGCGCTAAACGTTGAGTAAACTGATGCTTATTGAGAGCATTTCGAGGGCAGTATCAAAGGTGCCGCCGCCTCGCATCTAGCCGCCCACAAATATCACTTGTAATATGGTTATAGCCTGCGCTATATTTTTCTATGCTCTACATATCTTAAAGTAGATATGATTATTATAATACAACATTTTTTTCTATATATCGTGTTATTAAGGCAAATTATGTATTTTAATATTAATTAATATTATTATTAAACTCGGCGAAAGGTATTGGTTACACATTTGCCTAAAGTCTAGTCGAAGTCCATCGGGGATAATAGTTAAATATATGATTGTTTTTATTTGTATACCTCATATATGCAAGGTATATAGACGCACTTAATGCTATAGGCATTCTCTCCATGTCAACATTCAGGCGGTGCAGAGAAGAAGAGAGGTGTTTTTTATAATAATAAAAAAACATAAATAAATAAGGATGTAAATACATAAATACTTGCATACATACAATAGAAATATAATAATATTGATAATAAGTTATATAAATATACTATGAATTAATGCGGTGAGTCCGCAACTTTGTCCAAAGTAATTGCTGAACTCTTAACTTGAAAGCCGACTAGGTGCACGACTTGACATAAAGGGGGGGGGGGGGGGGGGTGAAATGCAGACAAGTATAGATCACGGCGAAAGAAGAGTGAGTAAAGTCAGAGCTATGAGGGGGTCACTTAAGAAGGAGTAAGATGAAGAATTAGCAGAAGCCATGCAATTAATTTTGCAGTGAATAATGTTGTTCATCTCGGTGATCATTAAAATTCACTCTCATACAAGTTATAGGTATTGGTTAATTCCAATAGGCAACTACATACACTAACTAAAATATAGCTACTAATTGATTAAAATACTAATTAGTGTAAAATTATTTATTACTACTAGTTTCAATTAATGTTAAATTTTTTTAAGTTTTATTTAGGTGACATATTTGCATTATTTATGTATTATCTTATCTTTAAGATTTTTTTAAAATTCTTATATGAAAATGAAGGTAAAGGCGCAGGTTTTTTTTTTTTAGTTCCTCGATAGGCAGACGAGCAGACGGGCCACCTGATGGTAAGTAGTCACCGCCGCCCATAGACTTTTGCAATACCAGGGCACAGCAAAGCCGCTAACTACCGTAAGGTGTGACACTCTATGGTAAGCGTTATACATAACCACAATACTAGAGGTAGAGGAATCATGAGTGCAATGGCGAGGTTGATGGCACGCAATAGGTGCGACTACAACACTTTCGCACTAATGCATCAGTGATTTGATAATTAAAATAGTATTTCCTTGAGATGGATCATGTTGGTACTATTCCGGCCTAATTGACCCATCCATATTGTGGACAAATCTAAGTAAATAAGTATAGCGCGCTGTGATTGTACCACTTTCAACTATTTATTTGTTACTAGCATTTGCCCGCGGCTTCACCCGCGTGGTTGCTATTTTTGAAAGAAAAGGTATAAGATCCATGAAGTCATCTTGCTATTACATCTTTCTATATTATGCTATCCCATAGGAACCGTGCGTTTTCCGAGATAAAAATAGCATATGTTATTCTCAAATCCCTAAACTACCACTTTGCAAAAAGTCATGTCGATCCCTGCGCTAGCACATATACAGATAGATTATAGTCTGAAATAGCACATAGGCTACTTTTTATCCCGGAAAAATGTACAGTTCCCGTGGGATAGTTTAGTTTTTCACAGACCAAGAGATCTACATGATATTTTACATAGTGGCAGTTTAGGGATCAGAAAATGACATAGGCTACTTTTATCCATGAAAAATGCAAGCTTCCTATGGGATATCAAAATATTGAAAGGTGTAATAGCTTAAGATGCCTCTTTGTATATTTGTTGATTGTATACCTTTTCTTCCAAAAATACCATCCACGCGGGCGGAGCCGCGGGCAACATCTAGTCAGTCTAGTCATATAATTAAGAGGAGAAAAGGGTATTACTAGATGCAGTATTAGAGGCGTAATAAATAACTTAAAATAATAATGAATATATATACTTTTAACGAATATGTTTTAATTGTATGTACGTAGAAGTTTTACAGGGTCAAATTTAATGCATATATTTCATCTGGGCAGTTTTGCTTCCAGGGGGAAAAAATGATCAAGCCTGGGAGCAGGTGGTGGTTATGTTGGACTTACCAGCCTTATGGCCCATCTTTATGGAAATATTCGATCGCTGGCCCGATTCCCTAACACTATATACACTCTACATCAGCAAAACCAACTACAAAACCCGGTGAAGCGTCATTTGGTAACTGCGAAAATCTTGAACTATGAATATATGAATGAAATATAAATGGGGTACGGCTTTAAGGCTTGTACAGATAATTATATAGAGTATATTTTTAAATTAAGGTATTTTTAGGTATTATTTTATCGGCATAGTAAAAAATAAATAAAAAACTCGCTAAATGGCGCTGCAGGACTACAATACCCTTCAACCTATCGCAATTAAAAAATAACTTTATGTGGGATTGCAACGCATGCCGGGTGCAGCTAGTACTTAATTAAGCTCATGCACTAATATAGCAAAGTGTGCACAAATTAGTGAAAATATATTAAAAAATGTTGTTTTAAAAGATGGCTGATACAGTGTGAATCATGATCGTAGATGGTGTAATGCTACAATTATTTAGCATATCGCATAGGTCGAGAATGCATTGTAAGTTCTGCGTCTAGCTGCGTCTATAATAATTTTCTAAAGTTAAACTGCCTTTTTGTTCTTAATGTCGCATCTAGTGCGCTTATGAAATTTACTTCATTTTTGATCTGACAAATAAAAAGTATTATAAATAGGTACAATACATGTATAAGTATTCAATATAGCGAAGTAGGGAAAAAATCCTATAACACATATTTATGTATACACATTATAAAGGCTAAATATAAAAAATATCATTATCTGGTGATGCATTGAGAGGTTAGGTTAAGTTTAGATTAAATATCTTTTAATTTTATATGTAAAATATTCTCCGTAAACAAGTAGAAAGTGTACATTAATTATAAGTAAGTTAGTAAGTTTATAACAGTAAGTACAGCTTGCCAATTATGTTAAGATAAATTTAGTATGTGTATATTATAGCGTCGTAAAAACATTAAATCTGTGAATATGTGTATAATGTATACTGTCGATCTGATTTTTATTATATATTATTATAGACAGTTACAGTATGAAGATATTTCATATATAGACAGGCAGAGACCCCAACAGCATGAATGATTCACCTTAGCTGCGTACTCTCTGTCTCCCATCGCTTTGCTTTAAGGTACGAAACGCACTTTCAGTTCTTCTGGCATTGTAAATGTACATGGGGGTTGGTGATCACTTTTTTTTAGTGCCTTGATAGGCAGACGAGCAGACGGGCGAGCTGATGGTAAGTAATCACCGCCGCCCATAGACTTCTGCAATGCCAGGGCACAGCAAAGCCGCTGCCTACCGTCACTTACCATCTGGTGACCTATTGGTGATCGTCTAACTATATTCGGGAATAAAAATAGCGCTTTTTTATGAATTTTATTACCTTTCTTTTTCTATGTAAGTTATCAGACAAACATTATTTACTCATAAAACAATCTTTTAATGTTTCCGTTTCATTTACATTAAAAGTTACAACGTCTTTAAGCATGTTTAGAAGTATTTCCGGATTTCATGATGACTTATATAATAAACCATGAGTCATTTACGATTATATAAGTATTCTTTATTAAAAGAATTGTTTGAAGCTGAGACACAGCGGAGAGCGGTAAACAAAGTTTTTGTCGGCGCACACGACCACCGCGACGTGTTCTGATCACCGCACAGGGCACACAGAGGCCCGGCGCAACGCAAACATGGCTTCATGTGTTTACTCTTTCCCTGGCAATGTTTGCCCTTTGACAGCAGTCTCACAGGTCGTTAACACTTCACGGCTAACTTGAGGATATAGCCGACCCGCCACACTCATTACATTACATCATCACACACGTCATTAAACAATGTAAACATAACTCAACCGGAAATAGTTGATGAACACTATTGTAAACATAACCTTGAGATGTCCAGTTCTGTTCAAACTAAACATCGCCTAACAAATGATTCAAATTTACTAACATGTGAATAATATATAAGATTGCAACATAGGCTAACTTGTGTAAATGGCGTTGGGTCCCCAGAACATTCCGAGAAATCTACTGATCCGATCGTTACATCAAAATATATCTTACTATAACTTCCTTCTGTCTAAGCGGGATTTCTGAAACAGCGCTCAACTTATGTACAACTACTTATATTTACTGTTTTTAAATCTTTGAATTAATATTATTTGTGAATACATTGTAAAAAATCTAAATGCATATTAAACTAAAAAAAATCACATGGTTGAACAAAAAACACTATGTATTACCTTTACTTACATACTGTCGTCAAACAGCATACCTCAACACGTAAAAATTTTGTATAGGCTCACAAAATTTGTATTATCACCTATGGATATCAGGTGTGGAGAAAAACTTGTATTAGATTTATTCAGTATAATACCTGATAAAATAAAGTTTAGCTATAAATCTAAGTTTAGATATACATAATCAACATAGCGACATTTAGGACTATTTAATGATAGGGATAAAGTTTGCTCGGCTCGATGGACATTCCTCAACGGTGTGATTTGCACGGAGTTTCCTTCCCCCCGTACAGTACTATTCTAAAGTCAGATCTCGCTTGCGGTATTTCCAAGCCGATTCGACTTAAAAACCTTCAAATAAAGAGCCTATTCTTTCTTCATAGGCCTGGAACGTACTAATGCGACAAGTGGTCTAGTGTAGTAAATGTTCATAGGCGGCGGTAATCACTTACCATCAGGAGACTAACCAGGTTCCCACGTCTATAAAAAAATCGAACTGAGTAATTTTGTATAGGTCCAATGTCAATGAGTCTAACGTATATATTTTTAATCATTTTCGTTTATCCGATGTACTATTATGTACACAGAATGCCCTCCCGTTTTTTCCATTTTCAAAATTTTACATCCCATGGTTGTCTTGAAAGATCACCGAGAGCGATAAGACTGCCAATTGTACTATAAATTATTTTTTGGAGTGTTTCTATTTCATGTATTAGTGTACAATAAAGAGTATAAAAAAATAAGTATACGGGCCAAACTAACATTTTGATGTGCACGTACTACACTTTGGGAGTCTATCCTATGAAGTTTTGTTTTTGCACTTTGGCCGTTCAATGACCCTTCGATGTATTTCAATATTAACTATGGAATCATTTAATAGCGTATACTACTGCTTTATACTTATTATTTTACCGAAAATTAAGTCAGCAAAAGAATTTAAGCTGTCAACTGTGGGCAAGAACAATGCGATGATGGATGGCTCTTGGGTGATAAAGAAAAGATTGAATATAAATTTATTTAAGTACAACATACCGTGAATACTTTACTTACGCCGCGCCACGTCGTACCTTGCCGTATCAATAAAAGATAAAAACAAATAAAAAATAATATTGTGCTTTGTTTGAGTTATTTTTATTAATTAGATTAGAGATTAGGAAAATTATTGAACATAGTTCTTTATAAAATTGATTTTGTGAACAAAATGGACTGGACATATAGGTATAGTACTTTTCAATAAAGTTGTTTTAATTTGCCCACAACCTATTTTTCTGCCACTATTCAATACGTACACGATGTTTGGCCGTGTTTCAACCTTCTGAGTATTCTGACTATAGACCCTCGACCGCTTCTTCACCTCCCTGCCCCATGTCGTAGTATTAGTTAGTATATATTGTTTCTCGCTACTTGATACTCTAACTGGACGGCACTGCGCTTATCATCAGGTCTAGTGTGGTCACATTGCCATACAAGAATAAAAAAACACATTTAATCCTGAAAATCCAAACATATGACATATTATATATACAGCGTTGACCCTCAAACAAAAGAAGTTTTACCATGCCAAACGTACTTTAAATCCGTATAACAGATAATCATTTGTTATCGGGTGCATTATGTTTAACTAGGTGGGTTAATCCTTACGATTTGATATCTTGATAAAGTCTGGATTATCGGCGAACATGAAAGCGGCTAAATTAATTTTTAATCCAGCTTTCCCTCCGTCACTTGCCCTTATCTTGGCTTTGTAGGCACACAAAGTACAAGATACCACTTCGAGCGATATCAACCGTGCACCTCTGCGCCGCGGCCGTCTATAAACTGATACATGAGCAATTTACTTACTAAATATTATTTAATTTTATTATTTTCAAATAAAATTAATAAATAAATATAAATAACACCCAACAGTCACACACATAGCCCCGACCCCACGCTAAGATACGAGTCTTGTGTTGTGTGTATCAGGGACTACGAGAGACTTTCAGTCTCACAACACCCAGACACCGGACACAAATATCTGTCTGTCACACAAACATTTGTCCCGGTGTGGGAATCGAACCCACAGCCTCTCGTTTCACAGCCGGCTACTCGCCAACTGACCCACGGAGGCTGTCGAATAACAATATATATGTATATTCTCTGTCATTGTTATATTCCAATATTTTTCTTTATAGTCTAGCAAAGTTGCTGTCAGGCTTATTTAGAAACCATCTATTTCTACTATCTAATCTAATTTATCAAAATCTATGTGATCGTTGTTTGGCACTTAGTTTTGGTCAATAGCGCTGCCATTGGTTAATGGAAAATTCCTAGAACTTGAGGATGCTTATGACTAAAATTGTTGTTGGTTTAATTAAAGTTTGCTAAAATAAAATTCTGAATTATATTATACCTTATTATGTTTGGCCATTTTGCGGCCTTCTGAGTACTCTGACAATAGACCCTCGACCGCTTCTTCACCTTCTTGCCCATGGCGTAGTGTGAAGGAGCAGGCCGTCGGCAGATCGTCTTTCGCTACTCGATACTCTAATTGGACCGTACTGCGCTTACCATCAGGTGAAGTGCGGTCACTTTGCCGTGCTAGGATAAAAAAATATACCTTATCCGTTATGCAGATATTCAATCTGTAATTCACCGTTCCAGGTAGTGATAAAATATTTGCTAATAAATTATATTATTTTTTCAACTGTTTATTAAAAATAACATCAAGCGTAAACACGAGCGTTTTATGAAACTAAATTAAATAAATAACCATCCTAAACCTATTTTTTTTTTAATTTTTAACATAACAACAGTTGGAAATCCGAGTTTAACTGATATTATTTATAACTGGCTTACAAATAAATTACAAATATGTTGCCTAATTTCTGAACACAACTTATTTATTAGCTGTAGTTTTTTATTTTATGTATCTATTAATAATAATACTATACATAAATAATATAGGGCGTATTAAACATTGTTCCACTGCTGGGCACGGGCCTCTTCTACTAATGAGAGGGGTTAGGCCTTAGTTCACTTCGCTAGCCTAATGCGGGTTGGTAGACTTCACATACCTTCGAAAACTCTTATGAGAACTCTCGGGTATGCAAATTTCCTCACGATGTTTTCCTTCACCGTTAAATACACACATAATTTTAGAAAAGTCAGAGGTTTATGCCACTTGGGTTTCGAACATACGACTTTCGTCTTGACAGTCCGTACCGCAACCTACTAGGCTATTGCTGCTATCTATCTATTTATGTACCTATTATTACTAAATATTAGATACATAAAATAAAATTCAATATTTAAAACTGCTGACGCAATCCATGAAGTACAAGTTAATGAAATGTATTTCTATTGTTTTCAACATAATAATACATGTCCTTTATAAAATCTGAATGCTATTGTTGAATGTTATGGTTTACGTAGAGTCACTATGAAAATAATTATTTAGCTAATAATCTTTTACTAAACACGAATCGACAAATTATAAGTGAAATGAAAATTCTAATAAAGTTATAAAATGTAGATGAACGATATCTGAAATGTACACTTCCACGAGTGAGCAGTCTAATTACGCCTTAAACTGCTATGTAATACTGTTTTATTTTGCTACGACCAGTGTCACTTCTGATTAAGATGACATCACTAGAAAACAAAACTCTTCCTTCTTGCAAAAAAATCTATTTATAACGTTAGGCATAGATATGGGTATCTTGTTAAATACATATATTAATGTTGTATAAACTTAAGACCTGGTAAAACACTGAAACACACTGTAGTATTGTGTATTGTATACTATCATTGAGTAAATCATGTTCATTGTCAATCAGGTCTTAAAGACAAAAGAATTTTCTCGCTTTTAAATTTACATGGACATGAAAAAGGTATTTCGTGGTTATTTAAATAGTGTTTACGACGTTTATTATAAATTAGTATGTATTTGCATGAAACTAACTATATTTTCCGTTTCTATAGGTCTACCTGAAAAGGGAAACCCCAGAATGTTACATTATCCTTGAATTATTAACGGAGCCAAAGAAACTCTGAGCAACTCACTACATCGTTCGACTCTATTATATATATAAATTAAATTATGTTCGTTACGAAGCGTATCATTCGAGAATGGCTGGAGCAGTTTGGCTCATTTTTTTAGATATTTTTAAAAGACCGGACAAGGTTCATAGAACACAGATAATTGAAAATGAAGCCCGGAAAATAGAAAATTCTGGGAAAACGGTAAGTTATTTTTTCTAAGTGATTTTAGTCTCTTACGTACACGTTATTATGTGAATGCGAAGTAATGGCCAAAAATGTGTAGTACATAAATATATGCAAAAACATTTCAGAACAATTTCATTATAAATAGATATCATGAGCTAAACCAAAGTTGTTAAATGTCTCACCAAATAAATTGTTCCAATACGTAGTTCTTCATACCCACGATACAGATTTCACCTAGTGTGGGGTCAGAACTATGTGTGTGACTGTTAGGTATATTTATTATTAAAAAATAACTAAGATACATTGGCGTTATTCCATTATATTCGGCTAAATTTAATATGGTGTCCCATTATATAAACTATGTACCACATAAAAATTCTCCATTGATCGAATATTTCATTACTTAGAATACACTCAGAACTATCCCAGTGATATATGATATTTAAAGACATTACTAAAAATTACCACATATGTATTCACTTCAAATATACTGGCAACACGAGTTGTTTTGCTATTCACGAACAAATGAGTGGATAGAGCGTAGGTTCGTAAGAATACAGGAAAAACAAGAAATAAAATTATCAGCACATAATTTTAAATAGTCATAGAATACGTCAAAATGCAAAATTGATAACGATGCGACGCCATATCTGAATTGTTAATTCAATTTAATAAGTTAGAAATGTTAGTAGCTATAATGTTACCATTTATTTAATTTTAACATTTTACGATATGTTTATATTAGATAATATATTATTTAGATGCACTTTCTGTAATA
This sequence comes from Laothoe populi, assembly GCA_905220505.1. Taxonomy (NCBI): domain Eukaryota; kingdom Metazoa; phylum Arthropoda; class Insecta; order Lepidoptera; family Sphingidae; genus Laothoe; species Laothoe populi. Next base: position 9,758,745 of record HG992153.1, read on the forward strand.
GTAATAAATGTATCTACAACAAGACTACGTATATTTTTTATTAAAAAAATGCAAATGACGTGTATTTCTAGATAGAAAAACTCAATATTAACACTTCGATCGAACCCGAGACCTCAGCACAGCAATCGTAACGCATGCGCAATTACAACTACGCCACCGAAGCAGTTATATAAAATTAATAAACAAATTAAGGTAAAATGTGAATTATTTGTTTATAAATAACAACACAAGCTTGCGCTTTTTTTCTGGAGTAGGCAAAGGTGCAATACTATAGCATATCCAATAAAATCCCGGGTAAGTAACATTGTTTTTTATCGAAAATTAAAACGGCAATTGTGATAACCCGACTCGGGATTTGAAGCCAGAATCTCAGCAGTTTAGGTAAGTTACAACTATATTAATAAGGCAATCCATACTAAGACTATAAATGTGAAAGTAACTCTGTTTGTTTGTTTGTTTGTTACCTCTTCACGACTAAACGGCTGAACGGATTGTAATGAAATTTGGTAAGGGAATAGATTATATCCTGGAGAAGGACATAGGCTATATTTTTTCTCAAAAAACAACCTTGAAAGGGGTCAAATAGGAGTTCAAAATTTGTATGGGAAATCCATAATTCCTCGACTTAGGGATCTGTAAATTCATATTTAGGCTTTTGGTCGGAAATAAAGAAATAGGTGTTTCAACGTTTTTGAAAAATCATCCCTAAAAGGAGGAAAGTGAGGTTAAACTTATGGGGTATTCTTTAGATGCAATTTCAAGATTCAGGCACAACACCTGAGAGGCTGGACAATCGCTACAGGTGCCTCAGTGCAGAGGACAACTCCTTGGATTGTATACTTCTGCTTCCGAATAAAACCTCCACGCAGGCGGAGCCGCGAGCAACAGCTAGTATTTATATAAAATTAATAAACAAATTAAGGTAAAATGTGAATTATTTGTTTATTAATAACGACACAAGCTTGCGCTTTTTTTCTGGAGTAGGCAAAGGTGCAATACAATAGCATATCCAATAAAATCTCGGGTAAGTAACATTGTTTTTTATCGAAAATTAAAACAGCACTTGTGATAACCCGACTCGGGATTTAAAGCCAGAATCTCAGCAGTTTAAGTAAGTTACAACTATAATAATAATAATACTCCTCCGACCGTTTTCGGCCACGGCGACCTCTTCAACTCCGTTCTAACTGTCGTTGGTGTGCTCGTGTATGGCTAACATAGCCGATCTTACTGGTAAAAGTTCGCGCACAATGCGGGCAGGTGAGCACACCATTGCAGTAATTATAATTTATAGCACAAGGTGGACGTGCTTTCAGTTCATCGCGTCGAGCATCTAGTACAGAGCAGCGATTATCCTCGAAGTCTTTGACTTTAGTTCTCACCAAAGTCCTCCATAAGTTACAACTATATTAATAAGGCAATATATTATTTTTGGGTACGCACTACTTCTACTGACTGCACCTTAAGTTCACCTCGCCGTGCTAGCGAAACGCAGGTTTATAGACTTCAGATACCAGGCTCATTTGAAATAGACTTTAGATGAATGATTTTTAATAAAACTTGTACTCAATGTTAACTCCCACCAACCTAAATCCCACTTCCCATTATTATTTTACGGTCGGCAATTCACTCATAATTCTTTCTGGTGTCAGCATATCTATGCTGGAGATTACTTACTTATTAATTGCTTGTTTGCCATTTTTTGATGTCAAATAACGCTTTCAACAACATTGGCAAAATCATCACAAAATTAATAATAATTAAATTTTATGTACCATTTATTTTTATTATTTATATTATATATGTATATACCTATTAATTTATTCTTTAAACATGGAACTTTATTTTAGAACCTACCATATTGTATGTTTGCAGCACCTCGGGTTAATTGGTAGAGAATGCTTCCGGCATTTTATCCGCCTATACTTAAATGTATAAACTATGTTAAATAAATATAGCAATATGAGCTTGCACAGTACATGTTCAATGTTAACCCTAGTTTATTTCAATTAACTATATAATATACCGCACATTTATCCCAAATGTCTATATAACTTCAGTTGAGTATGTAAGGGGAAGTCTGAAAGTAGCACCAATTGTAGAAAAGATGAGGAGTGCTAGGTTAGCTTGGTATGGGCACGTGATGAGGAGGGATGAAAGGCATGTAACAAGAATATTTGTCAATATGAATGTGGATGGACGAAAGAGTCGTGGGAGACCCAAAAAGAGGTGAATGGTTTGCGTGAATGAGGACATGCGCGTGAAAGGAGTGAATGCAGATTTGACGCATGATAGGGCTGCGTGGAGAGTTAAAACCAATTGTGCCGACCCCACTGAGTGTGGCATGAGGGCAGGTAGATGTTGATGATGTCTATATAACTTCAGTTGAGAGTGAAATATAATATAGAAATAGATATATCCAGCACAATAAACAACGTTATTCTTCTACATACATTATAAAAGGAGGTACCTAAATAAAAATGTTATCAATCATTTTTTTTACAAACTGATCAGTTCTTAAGTGGTGTCGGTTGTTTAGGATTTAATAACGCTCAGGCATGAATATGTGATGCGATTTGACGCGCACCAAGATTTATATTTATAGCACTTTTAATTTATAGACCATTGTAAAATACGTCGAAAGTCTGTCGATCGATAGCTGTGTGCCGGGAACGGAGTTGTTTAGAACTCAACCTAAGTTTGCAGCTAAATAATATTGTGTTATATTGTAGCATGTAGTTATTATATGGATATTAATAGTGCTTAATTAGCTACAGAACAACGGGTGTCTAGTCCTGGCCTTCAATTGTACTTCCTGCATGCGTTTAATAAAAAACGTTTACCACGACGAATATTTAACTTTGAATACTGTGCTAAACCTTGTGAAATAATAAATCGTTAACCGAAACTTACGGGTCTATCCATTGCATTGTTTAAGATAAAAGGTAGATAATATCTAAGAAAGTAAAACAATGCCGATGCCTAAATATAACTGTCCGTTCGAAATGGGCGCAACATTAACACGTGATCATTTTGCGAAAAAGTCGGCGAAGATCAAAGAAAATAGTATTGAAAAGGCGTCGAAACCAGTCAAAATATGTACAAACGCGGCCCGTAATGGCCTAAACAATAAAAAATGGATATCTTATTTAAGTATTAACAATAAGCTCGGCTGCATTTCGACCGGGATTGCTCTGAACAATAGTTAGTTTTACGACATCGTAAACCCAGCGTCTTTGTCCACGACTCGGTCAATAAACGTAGCCCGGCGGCAAAGCTGCTCTCTTACGAATGAATATAAAATTAGGTATGTAGGTAAATGCAAATTTTTAAATAATACAACTTAATAGCTGCACATCATAGCTTGGACCCAGGAGAATATTTTGAATTTCTCAGAATACGCACATTAGATTTTTTGTTGATTGTAAAAGCTAGCTTATTTGGTAATTTCGGAATTTACTTTATGAATATATTTCCAATGTAAATCAAGTGAAGCCATTCTGCATTTAAATATATACGGGCTTTTATTACTTGCTATATAAAAATAATTGTGTTTAAATAGAACATTGAAAAGAAAAAATACATATATGTTCATACATACATTGGCATCTATTTGTTTTACATAATAACAAGTGCTATTAGCGCCAAGGTGTAATAAAACTGTTGCAATTATAAAACTACATTTACCTAAATATATGTTTGTCTCTTTATTAAAGGATTCTGTTAATATCCACTTTAATTACCGTTTTATATACTAATTTGACAGTACATAATATGTTTTTTTTATATAAAACCGAAGGATATTTCTATGGATTTATTTTATTATAATTGGGATAGTTATCATAACAATGTCAATAAAAACATTCACAGACAATTATGCCAGTTAATAATTATGCACATAAACATAATTATAAAGTGGTAGAGTCACGCTGTGGACAGTTTTGTGAACTCTTGACACTCAATTCCAATGTAAATTGGGATTGGGTTCGAAAATTGTACAATTGGCACTGTTGAACGCAACACCATCGCACGATTTAACTGAATACGGCGGAATTTTTAGTAACTGATTGAAATTGAGTATTTACGATCGCTAGTTCGCAAATATTCTATTTCATTTAGTTGAGTGAGTTAGAGTTCCAATATCTTCTAGATTGGAATTGAAACTGTATCGAGTTCGAGATTGGAATTGATTTCAAGAGTAGGCCTACAGGTTGACTTAACCTGTTTAGTACTACTGTCTCAAGAATACCGACCATGACGTGAAGCCTGTATATGGTTAGATTTTCAGAGGCCCAAATCTTCCTCCCTCTCCAATCCACATTCCTTATATTGAAGGCCGTAAATGTACCACGATTCTTCTAATATTATAGCTATTTATGAGCAGTAGAGGTCACTTAGCATCAAGCGATATACGTGTTGGTATGCCAGCTTATACTGTAAAAAAGAGTAACCATAAAATAACATTTCGATAGTTAGCCATGTCAGTTATAAGTCAATGCAAATTGAAACGTAACGGACTCATTATTTTGTATCCTCATTATAGCGAGTAAGTTCAAGTATGAAGGGTTAAATACATACATATTATAAGGTTATAACTAAACAACATAAAGCATGTAATATAAATGAAACAAGTTCATATATATTGTGTTATGAAGTGTTTTGGGAACACCAAAATTAAATAGTTTACTCCGGCTAGCGGAGTGTCGAGATATATGTAATTAGAAGTGTTATTGGTGAGCAACGCCATCTATTGGCGTGACGACGCAACTATATTATGAATATTTAGGAGTTGTTTATTAGTTTACAGTAGTGTTGTATATATATATATAATTGAAAATCGAATTATTTATTAAAAGCTCTGACTCTACAGAACTTCTATAAATAAATTGAATTACATGTTTTTTGCCTACTGCTTAACATATTATAGGTATGAAATAATCTCTAAAACCCCAGTCACATTTAATTCCCTTCAGAAACTCTATGTCCAAATATGTAGAACATATATGCTGCAATAACGAGATCACATGTACGAAATAAAAAAATCCTTAAGTTTTGTTCTAGTAGTGCCGAGCAGTTACGTCACGGATATAGAGTTGTAATGACTTGACTTTAGTGATTATTGTCAATATACACTGTAAATTAAGCTAAATTGAATTGTAATAAATGATATCATAAAATCAGAGTACAGATAATTTTGCCATAAAATGGTCGGTGGATTTCATTTTATTTCATTAACAGCCTCCGTGGTGCAGTGTTCAATTCGCACACCAAGACAAATGTTTGTGTGACAGACATTTGTTTCAGGTCTGTGTGTTGTGGGACCGTAGTCCCTCGTAGTTCTTGATACCCACGGTACAGGTATGACCTAGTGTGGGGTCAGGACTATGTGTGTGACTGTTGGGTGTATTTATTTATTTACTCTATATTAAATCAAATCATTTATTTCGTAATATAGGCCACTAGGGGCATTTTTTACATGTCATAATAATGTAAAAGTCTAACTAACTAAAAACTCAGCCGTAGGTCTTTTGTAATTTGTCATTACATTATAAAAATAGTTCACTTATTAAATAATACATTCTACATAACATAAACTGGGACGTTAAAACATTGGCTACCTGCATTACATGTTCCCGTCGGTTCGTACTAAAAGTATGTTGTTTTGACCGCCTGTAAAGTCAGATCCAAATACTATTGTCTAAAGGCAAACTGCAGGAAAATCCCTTTACGGTCTACAAAAATCTATTGTATTAGGGTCTCAAAGGGAGCCGAAACAATGAAGGTACTATTTAGTAGACTTCCCCGACCATTTGGTCGGGGAAGTCTTCGTTACAATCGGAGAAATAGATAATTGAATTATTGTTATGCACATTCAACTCGTAATGTTTTAGTGTGTAAACAATGGTAAGATCGCATTTCAGTGTTGTTATAGTTTAAGCGCTTTCGAGTTTGGCGGATTATTTAAAAAACTACCAAAATCTGGTTGTGTTAAGCCGAATATAAATTATGAGTTTAACTTGTGTATTGTTTTTATAAGGTTAAGACGCATAAGAATAATTTATTATTATTATATTTTTTTAAATTGAACTGTATATGTTATTTTTGAAAATGTATGTAGGAACTAAGTAAAGATTCAGTTGCAAAGGTATATGAAAGCTTACGAACTAACCAATCGTTACAATAATACTCAATATGTTTACCGAGTATTTAGCGTACTAAAATTTCTGCTGTACAAATCAGAATAGGTGTTTTCGTTTGTATGTAATCCATACTAATACTATAAATGCGAAAGTAACTCTGTTTGTTTGTTTGTTACCTCTTCACGACTAAACGGCTGAACGGATTGTAATGAAATTTGGTAAGGGAATAGATAATATCCTGGAGAAGGACATAGGCTATCTTTTTTCTCAAAAAACAAACTTGAAAGGGGTCAAATAGGAGTTCAAAATTTGTATGGGAAATCCATAATTCCTCGACTTGGGGATCTGTAAATTCATATTTAGGCTTTTGGTAGGAAATAAAGAAATACGTGTTTCCACGTTTTTAAAAAATCATCCCTAAAAGGGGTAAAGTGAGGTTAAACTTATGGGGTATTCTTTAGATGCAATCTCAATATTCAGGCACAACACCTGAGAGGCTGGACAATCGCTACAGGTGCCTCAGTGCAGAAGACAACTCCTTGGATTGTATTCTTCTGCTCCCGAATATAACCTCCACGCAGGCGGAGCCGCGAGCAACAGCTAGTAATATATAAAGCTTTAAAATCAGACTGCCTCGGTGGCGCAGTTGTGATGGCGCATGCGTTACTCCTGCTCTGCTGAGGTCCCGGGTTCGATCCCCGGGTCGGGTGAAGTGATATTGGGTTTTTCTATCTTGATATTCTCAGTATTAGCCCTGAGTCTGGAACCTGTGCCCGGCGATAGGGTCGCCCCCTATCACATCATGGGAACGAAATTCGTCGAAAAGTGGGTGTGCTGGTGTACACCTCTGCCAACCCCTTCGGGGATTACACGTGTGAGTGTATATGAATATACCTAGTCAGGTCATAAATTCTGTTACATGTTTAATATAAAATAATTGAAACAAGTATATTCATTATGTAACCATTTATATACCAAAATGAGCTTAACAAAACATAGATCCTTATGACACTAAAGTTTATACAAAATGACCTCCGTGATTTTGAATACAGGCCTTCAATCTGCGCGGCCAGTTGTCTATCGCAGCACGAACGAGGTCCATGTCAATATCGGCGGCTGCCTTAATCAAGGATGTCTTGAGTGATTCCAAATTGGGATGAGGCTTTGAGCACGCCTTTTCCTCCAAGTGTTGCCATATCTTGTAATCTAACGGATTCAAATCTGGACTGGAGGAGGGCCAGTTTTCGTGCCGGATGAAGTCGATTTCACGCGCCGCCAGCCAGTCTTGTGTGCTCTTCGCTCTATGAGCTGGCGCCGAATCTTGTTGGAATACCCAGTGCCTGTTATTGAACATGGTATGAGAAACAGGTTCCACAAGGTTCGTCAGGACTGTATTTTGATACACAACTGCATTCGTTTTTACACCTTTCTCACAAAAATGTACCTCTGTTAAGCCCCAATAAGAAACTCCCAACCATACGATGAGCGAGGATGGAAAATGACCTCGTTGGACTCGCGGAATACGGTTGCTCGCTTCTTCACTACTGTGTGCGTACACCTTATCATTTTGTTTGTTGTAGCTCTCTTATACGGTAAAAATTTTTTCATCTGAAAAAAGAATTTCCCGATATTTTTTTCCCGCGTACCGCTTCAACAAAACCTCTTCAGTTTCAGGTCCATTAGACGAGCATTCAAACGATGTCCTGTTTTTCTTCGATATGCCCGAAGCCCTAAGTCTTCATTTAACACCCTTTTCACCGTGGTTCTGCTTAACCCCTTCTGAAGGGCCAACAGTTTCTGCTTACGTTTGGGATTTATTTGAATTCGCGCCTTCACAGCTTTTATCACTGCTGGAGTCCTAACAGACCGAGGGCGACCACTTCTTGACCTGTCATCTACACTAGTCTTCATTGTATCGTTTGATGGTACGATAAACGAATCTTTTGGTTATATTCAAATTTTTCAGTATGTCAAAAATTTGAATTGGCGCGTAACCGCAACGATGCAACGCAATTACTGCAACACGGTCTTCTTTAAGCGTCCACTCCATATTTAAAAATGAGTAAAATTCTAAAAAGTATACATTTTTATTTTCATGAACAATTTGAAATTCGAATTCAATAAACTTTTTTGTGGCCAGCATTCTAAAATAAAAGTTTTTACTGTGTGACAATACTTATGATCTGACTGTGTATATGTAAGCTTTAAAATCAGAACGTGAAATTTGTAATTGATCTTAGCAACAAAAAATGAAGACCCAATTTTCCCAACGATTATGTATAATGATTACGTATTATCTCAACGCATTCACATGGATTTTAACAATTACGCACATCAATGAGTACCTACAATATATCGACTTATCTTTATTGACAACATAAAAAGAAACATAAAATGATGGTATATTTTTATTTTATTAGTCTAGATAATGAAGATAAATATTTATTTGGTAATTGCGTTGTGATGACATTGACTTTGAGTGCAACGTAAATATCAGATCGTCTATTATTCTGAGATTCGCAAAAATAAACAATAACGACATTAATAGAAAATTTATAGAACAGTATATTTTAGTGTATTGTGTATTAGTAAAGTGTATTAGTATTACTTATATTGTGGGGTATTATTGTGCGGCCTGCAAAGTGCAAGCTCCCACTGCTGTCGTAGAAGTCGTGGTTATCCATACATGGGGCTTCTGAGCCTGAACTTTGAATTGTTAGGCGGTATTGTAAAAGACGTTTCCGTCAGATGTCGTGGCGCTTCTCATCTCGGACATCCGAGGCCGTCCGGGTCCCTAAGGCATCAAAGGAGGCTCCCGTGGGCTTTATGGTATAGAAACTATATACTATTTAATTTTATAACAAATAACCCAAGTTGTCGTCTTTGTCTTTGTGTAGGGTGTACACATAATATTAGGGACTCAACCCAATCATCATTCAAATTTTTCCAGCGCTACCAGACCGGGCGACTTAAAACTGGGTCGTAAGATTGATTGAACATAGCCATCCTTCCGAGGTGGACCAGTAGTAATAAATGTATTTTTCCGTGAAAACACAAAGTATTTAATATCATTGGTCCATGGATAGTTTTAGAATGACGAGAATTCAACATGGCGCTTCTTGCGCTTTATACTTAGTGTCGTTCAGTATGGAAAAAACCCGAATTCTGAGAATGGATTTGCGGAGTCGTCTCTTTTCTCCTCCCACCACCCGCGATTTCTTGCCCGAAGCGGGCGTGCTCTCCGCCGTATGGCTGGGCCGGACCCTATTTAATGTATATATATTACAAAAGAACTGATAAACGATATATAGTATATACGATACAAAGTAAAAGTATACTAGCTTTTGCCCGCGACTTCAACCGCATTGAATGAGTTTGTCAATCCCCTGGAACCGAAACAATTATTACTCCTGCCAAAGAAGTATTTCAACGATTATAAACCATATATGTTACACCACTATCTTTATTTTAGATCTACCAATGGCTCATATATTTGTGCTAGTACCTTATTTTTACGTATCATCAACTATTTGGACAGCGCACGCCGATAAAGTAGCCAAGTAATCTTTATTTTCGACATTTACAAATATTGAAAATTGAATCTGAAAACTTGAATATATCAAAATAAAATAGCCTATATTAGTTCCACATGGTGCAGCTTTCTACTTATAAAGAATCGGGCCATTATTTCCGAAGATAAACCCCTTACATACAAACAAACAAATTTACCTCCGAATATAATATTACTCGCGGCGCCGTCCGCGTAAAATTTTTAGACTAAAGGAGATATTTCTTTGTTGCTCCGTTTTCTCTTAATTAGCGGAGAAACACAGAATAGCAGCTACTTTTCCAGTTTTAACACCGGATCCATTTTCCGTATCTACACGCCACCCCAGAGATTTTGTAGGCAAGCGGTCTTACTTTTAATTCCCTATTTCTCTAGAAGGTTGATTAAAAAAAATAAGATCGTCATGTCAACCTTCAGAGCTCATAATATCTTCATACTGAATTTTATCAAAATCGACTCAGTGATTTAATTTCACCCCCTGTGTAGTATGGGTTAACCCCCGAAGAATTCTTCAAAAGAATCACGAATGATTTTCTGAATTTCGCGGTTTCTGAATTCACATACAAACTTTCATCCCGTGTTTCACCTTATTAACGGATGATTGAATAAAATAAAGTACCCTATGTTCGTCCTCGGGGTTATCCTATATCTCGGAGTTATAGATATACTACATTTTGTTTAAATCGGTCCAGTGATGTAGCCGTGAAATCTTTCAACCCATAATTCACCTTCTTGCGAGTTAAATATTGAAAACCCCATCCTTTATCGTTTTTCATCGTGGAATGAGCAACTATGCCAATCAGGTGTATAGTGTAAGAGAAAACAACAAAATAATATGAAAGCTATTTAGGTTTGATATGAGTCAATTCAAAGTAGATAGTAGTTTCGTCTATTATACAAATTCAACCACAGAAAATCGATCTAAATAGACCCGAATAAATCTTCTTCGCATGCAGAGATGAAATATAGAATTCTTAACAGACCATGGGCATACGTAATACTAGTTAGTCTGCACTCGATGTACCGCATAAGAAGCTAGCGAAAAGTACGAGGATCTTTTCGTGTTGTAAAATTTTGTAAAGCTCCTTTGAAGTGTTTCTATAATGTTTTTTATTATTAAATTGCTTTCGGGACGTTACATTAAGTATTAAGAACTAGGTTTTGTTTTATATAGCTTTTAGTACTTTTTGAAGACTACTATATAAATATTATTTTATCCCTGCTTTGCTGAAGACATATACATCATCTGAACATATCGTGTAGGTTTCTATTAAAGCTGTGAAAGTTGCACAAGTCTATATGATTTATTTACTTGTACATTATATATAAAGATCCATTTACCGGCCGTTACGTTAGGAAAGGAAACCACTTAAGTTTTAATAAGAGCAGCGATTATGTGCCATAAAAAGCTGTAAATATGTAGTTAGCCGGGTTCCCTGACGACCGGTAATTTGCGGGGTCTGTGATACGTGCGTGCGGGCACTAGGCACTACGTGATCGTAAATACAAATCGTTGCCAACCCCTACGTAATAGTGGCATGACGTTAGAACAGTTATTTTACTGGATAACATTTACCTCTTGACGTAATAACATAATTTATAAACAGCCTCCGTGGTGCAGTGGGCGAGTAGCCGGCTGTGAAACGAGAGGCCGTGGGTTCGATTCCCACACCGGGAGAAATGATTGTGTGACACACAGATATTTGTGTCCGGGGTCTGGGTGTTATGAGACCGAAAGTCTCTCGTAGTCCCTGATACCCACGACACAACACTCGTATCTTAGTGTAGGATCGGGTCTATGTTTGTGACTGTTGGATGTTATTTATTATTGTATATTAAGGAAGGAACTTTTAAAATGTAATTGTTTCAAATTATTAACATATTAACACTTAGAACAAACCACGTATTTATATTTTTGATATTTAACTATTTATTGTCCCAAAATTTTACGGCTGCCTCGGTGGTGCAGTTGTAATTGCGCAAGCGTTACGACTGATATGCTGAGGTCTCGGATTCGATCCCCTGGTCGGGTAAAGTGATTGTGTTTTTCTATTTAGAAATACTCAGTAGCATTCCGGAATCTGGAATAGAGCCCGGTATGGCGATAGGCTCGTCCCCTATCACAATATGGGACCGTCACAAAGTCGGCAAAAAGTGGGCGTAATGGTTACACCTCTATTCAGTTAATATTTTTTACTCAGTGGGATTTTAGTTTTTTAACAATTCAGTTTTTAAATCCTAACTTTTTACTTGAATGAGTTGTTTGGATGGGCAAACAAAAAATGTACAACCTACCCTGCTTGAGAGTGTGCCAAAATATGGTAACATACACACGAAAAATCTTACTCTCTGGGGAAGTTGGGTCATCAAACGATCATTTGAATAATTTACAATATCAGGTATATAGTTATAGTTAGGAAGTTCTTACTCGGTATTGAAAATAACCATCTGTGGTTCCTTGAGTGACAACATAATGAACACACATTGAACTGCTGTAATCCAATGACGAATGAAACCTATACAGTTTTTTCGTCATTGCTCTATATATATAATATATATATATATTCCATATAATCTAAAATCGTATATTAATTACTGTACTGTACTGGATACAGGCATTATCAGTTTCATGCCAACTGCCTGCCTGAGTAATAAATAATTGTATGACAAAATATTGTTAACCGGTGTTCGAAAAGAGCAACATTGCCCGTTCTTCTCTAGCGAAACTGCATACCGAACTGGTGGTAGAGCAAAAAAAGACTAAATCTAAATAATGTACCTATAGCATTAGAAATGGTGATTAATCATTATATCACGTTTAATATTACACTGGAGATAAATTTAATAACAGATTTCCATCAAAAACCATACTATATATACTATTTTATATACTTATTTTAATAGTTGATTTTTTCCACCCGTATTATTTATAAATATACCTTAGTCGGTTAATAGTGTCGTTAATTTAGGCGATTGGCTTCCGATTGCTGATGGAAATAATTTCCATATATTAAAATCATGGCAAAAAATACAATTAAAACGCTATTTAAAAACACAAGCAATATCAGCTTAATTGGTGAATTAGTTTATCAGTATATTTGTATGTTTATTAAAACTGTGATTATTATTTAATTTTCTCGATGGAATAAAAACGTAGTGTAGTAATGTACCTAAATATGTATGAGACCAGACAATTTATACTCGTAGAAATCGAGGTTGGAAAGATTTATAACACTGACTTCAATGCTCATAGTTTTGTAATAATGACTATAAAATACTTTTAGTGATTATCATAAATAAAAAAGGAATATATTTTGGGTCTGTGGCAGTAGTATTTTTTTCATCGTACTCCACGACGACTTTGGCGACTTGGACTCTGACTGCTCCATAGATACATCGGCTGATGTAGAGGTTTTGGGCGCTCGAAATGCAGCGTTTTATGTATTTTTTGTTAGGTAACTTAAAAATTTTGCCCGACCTGTTTTCTTAGGATGTGAAAACACTTATTTTAGTGTAGAATACATATAAATAGAGTATTCAAAAATAAATGCTCGAAAATCGGTTTCATCAACACAACGGTGAACGACTTCTTCAATTCGGTATTCTGTGGGACTGTTGGACCAATCCTCCGTGCCGCACTATGATTAAACTGGCTATACAACTACTCTTTACAACATTCAGGTAGTAGGTACTTACTGTCTAACCTTAGCCTTTGATACTGCAACACAAATGCTAAACAGTAGGCAGACTTTGTTAACATTGTCATAAATATTTTGAATAACATTACATCTTAAAGACCTTCATCTTCATCTTACTGAATTGTTAATACAAACATCAACAATTATATTGGGATGTATGTATATCAAATTATATTGACAATGTAGTAATGTCGGTATACAGAAATTAGGTAGGTGAACCAACATGAACCAATGGTGCGCTAGTTGCAGCTGTGTATACCGCTACAGGGATATTATTTTGCTATAAAGGTATTTATAAAATAATAATTTATTACTGTTAAAATTGTATATTATTTTTAAATAGTATATAATTTTGTATGATTTGACATTTTGATAACCCTCTTATAAAGCCTATGCCCAGCAGTGGAACATACTGTCTGTCCATAAGTTATATTAAAAAAGAAAATACATTCTTTAAGTATTGTTATCTTAAATGTATGTCTTTTTTTTAATTTCTACTAAAATATAGAATACTAGATTGCCCCGCGAACTCCGTTTCGCCTTAAAAATATCTTTGTCCCGGCCCGCCTATCTCGTGATTTTGAGTTTGTGTATTTGTGTTTGAGTAGATTTTGAGTTTTTCCATTACAAACTAACAATCAAATCATTCCTCTTTATAATCCATACTAATACTATAAATGCGAAAGTAACTCTGTTTGTTTGTTTGTTACCTCTTCACGACTAAGTGAGTCAGTCAGCCAGTCCGTCAGTCCGTCAGTCCGTCAGTCCGTCAGTCCGTCAGTCCGTCAGTCCGTCAGTCCGTCAGTCCGTCAGTCCGTCAGTCCGTCAGTCCGTCAGTCCGTCAGTCCGTCAGTCCGTCAGTCCGTCAGTCCGTCAGTCCGTCAGTCCGTCAGTCCGTCAGTCCGTCAGTCCGTCAGTCCGTCAGTCCGTCAGTCCGTCAGTCCGTCAGTCCGTCAGTCCGTCAGTCCGTCAGTCCGTCAGTCCGTCAGTCCGTCAGTCCGTCAGTCCGTCAGTCCGTCAGTCCGTCAGTCCGTCAGTCCGTCAGTCCGTCACTCCGTCACTCCGTCAGTCCGTCAGTCCGTCAGTCCGTCAGTCCGTCAGTCCGTCAGTCCGTCAGTCCGTCAGTCCGTCAGTCCGTTTGTTTGTTTGTTACCTTTCCACGACTAAACGGCTGACCGGATTGTGATGAAATTTCGCAAGGAGATAGATTATATCCTGTAGAAGGACATAGGCTATTTTTTTTCTCAAAACACACCTTTGAAAGGGGTCAAATAAGAGTTCAATATTTGTATGGGAAATCTATCATTCCTCAAGTTAGGGATCTGAAAATTCATATTAAGGCTTTTGGTAGGAAATAGAGAAATACGTGTTTCAATGTTTTTGAAAAATCAGTCCTGAAGGGGGCAAAGTGAGGTTAAACTTATGAGGTATTCTTTATATGCAATCTCAAGATTCAGGCACAACAACTGAGAGGCTGGACAATCGCTACAGGTGCCTCAGTGGAGAGTGTCCTCCTTGGATTGTATACTTCTACTCCCGAAAATAACCTCCAGAAAATAGCAACAGCTAGTATTATTATATACCTAAGTATAAATGATATGGCTATGTTACAAGCCTTCAATTTCCCGTAATAAATATATACTGTCTGAATATCTGTATTGTTACAATGGAAAATGTGGCCACTGCTTGCTTTAGTTACCTAATGTTGGTGTGTCGTCATTTAGAGCAACTGGAAAATGCATGGTACATCTTTCAAAAGTGTGTTACTAAGGCGCTTCACAATATGTTGCAAAATGGTCTCTTGATACCCTCTGGCTGAAATCTTCGCTCGCTCACTTTTCACAAAACTAAAGCTGAGGTGTCAAACCTTGATAAGACTCCACTCGTGACACCATGACTGATGCAGAATGACGACCTATATACTTTTTCCGACCAAGCAGTAGCCAAGCGGTTTAATCGACCACTCTCTTTGACTGAAGGACTTGATTTAGAACATTTCCTATGTATCGACTTAAGCACCTAGTCTCTCTTGTTTCATGATACGCGGCAGAGTCCTAGCGTAAATCTTCATATCTCGAGATTTTTGTCGATTCGATAAGGGCTTATGCAAATTCTGGCTTTGAAAATGATGTCATTTATTTTTATTTATGAATATAGCATTAGTGATTCTAAAAGCATGTAGATGCTTCGATTTTTTTTTGGTCTTTGACAGAGGAAGTGTACGTGTATATGTTGATAGTACTATGTAAAAACATACGGCCGATAAGTAGCTTCTGAAGCTTATTGAAAACTACTATAATTCCGCAATGACTACAATTTTGCCTTTTTCATACCGCTATCCATATTAAAATATAACATAGGTAAAAAAAATTAATTTATAATTACATAATTAGATTGAACTAATAATGTAATTATTTTTGTAGAAACTAAGTCTTTCGTTGGTGGTACCCATTTCTACTAGTTGTTCCAGTGTATAATAATAGTTCATAGCGAATATTTATCGATGTATATACCAAAATTTTGCATCAAAACATAAAAATATGATTGCCATATGCTGTTACTAGCTGTTGCTCGCGGCTCCGCCCGCGTGGAGGTCATGTTTGCGAGAAAAAGTATACAATACAAAATACCAATATTCATGCGTTTAACTTAAAAATGACGGATTTTCATACAAACTTTCATTCCCTATTTTACCCCCTTAGGGGCGGAATTTCCAAAAATCCTGAAACATATATTTTTAATTTTTAACTAAAATGCCAAATACTAATTTTCATGAATTTAACTTCAAAAATGACGGATTTTCATACAAACTTTCATCCCCTATTTTACCCCTTTAGGGGTGGTATTTCCAAAAACCCTTCCTTAGTAGATGCCTACTTGATAAAAGGTACTGTTAAAATTTCAAATCTCTAACCCTAGCCGTTTAGGCTGTGCGTTGATCGATCAGTCAGTCAGTCAGTCAGTCAGTCAGCTTCTTCTTTTATAGATACCTATTAAAAATTATTATTATTATATATTTATTGGTACAGTAAGTTTGTCGAACAAAACAAACAAGTACTATTGAGTTTAGAGACAATTTAACTATCAAAAATCAAGGTTTAACCTTGCAAATGCAACTTTGAAACACATTTAAATGTAGCTCGCCTTCGGTGGAATGAAAAAAGTGTTAAAAAAATAAATGACAATATTTGTAGTAACGGGATATTCAGAGTAGCAAGCAAATTTCGTGTCGATTTCCATTACTCCTACGCGGAATATTAAGCAATTTGGGAAGCTTTTCCAACTAACTTTGTAAAAAATATATGATACATACTCTCCACAATAGACCCCTAGAAGGAAAGCAATATTGGAAAATTATAACTTATGATAAATGAAATGATGATTCGCTGGAAAAAAAAATAACTTTAATTTTGCAGCGTCTTTGTATTCACGTTCGCTTGTATTGATAGGAAGGAATTTTGACTAACATACCACTAGATAAGAAAATTGGACCAGTTACACCACTCTGAAATAAGATTGATATTCAACATAAGCGATTTTAAAAAGGGGAAAGTATTAAATTCTACTCGTATATTGCATTTTTAACGTATATACGTCGATTTCTCCTCCAATTGTGGATCGAATTGGTGATTTACTTTATTGCATGAATTAGCCATTTGATCTCGTATGAATTAAGTCGTAATTTGACAGTACGGAGTAAAAGAATTAAACAAAACAATAACAGCATTAATATCCTGACTGAGTTATGGGATTGTAATTAAAATGCAATAACTGTACCTAATACTATAAATTGCATAATAAGTTTTACTAAAATATACAAACAATTCCCAAAATTCGAAATCAAACAAGTAATCTGTTTGAAGCTTGTAAAATTTCATTTTACCGGCACTGGCAGCGTCACTCACTTCTGAAAGCTCTTCTCTTATAGTATTCATGGAAGATTCAATATCATTTGTGGCTTTTGAATGTTAATTTTTGAAGTCAGTTTCTATAGTGCAAATGTTGAGTGTTAACACACTAAGAATAAATTCTTGTCCGCTTATCTTTTATTGAGGAATTGGCTACATTTATTAATTAATTTGTTAGCAATGATTTTCATGAAAATCATGTAACTTGACAGGCTACAGTGCAGCCTAGAGTGATTGCCCCAGGATGATGATATTTTGATACCTACTCGTAGATTACCATTACATAAACACGTACGATGTCCACGTGAATGTTGATATATAGAGGGTTATATTACCTCGAGCGGGCAACAAACAATAAGGTGTGATAAGCAGATTCGGCGGCGCGTTTCATGTGTCGCCTTTGTCCGAGTTTAATCCGCCGCCCGCGCTTGTTCGCACCGCGTCCGCCGCGCCCGCTACACCGCGCCTGTCGTGCCCGTGATAGCTCCGCCTACGCGCTACGAGCCGTAGGCACCAGTCACGTATGTAGACACGCGTACTTACGAACAAATATTTCTACAGATTTATTATTCTAAAACAAACCAAGTGGATTATATGGTAATGACGTAATATGTGTAACACTATATTGTGCACACCCATGTGAAGACTGCGCGGCTGAATAACTGTTCAAAACACCCAATAAATTATAATGTCACTCCACGCTTTTTTACATGTCAACGTTATTTTATTATATACATAATTGTGTAACGCCGACTCATAAATGTACCGTCCAAAGCATCCATATTTGGCCATTTTAATAGAGTTTTTATTGGTGTTTAATTAGCACCGATACGTCAACACAGGAGGCGGGTCGCAGTGCGCGGATATATGAGCGACGCGATGCGGGCCATTTGTGTCAAGGCGAATATCTGTTAACGGTGTTTGCCTCCAACTAATCGGGCTCGATATTGAGTCGCTAAAATCCAATAAAATTGGTCATTCACCAATTTCACGGCGTGTAATTAGGCAAGACGCCGGGGCGGCTGTTGTTCTAAAATTGTTGTTTTACGTTCAATGAACAATGATTGGGCTGCGTTTAGTACGCGGCGTACGCCACTCCATAAACTGAGGTGACGTCGTTTTGTTCCAAACAGCCTTTTTATTGTGCACTGTATAAATTTATGGAATCATCATCGAGTTGTATGGACTCCTCTATTCATTCGCAGCGTGGGTCCATAACCATTACGGATTGTATTTTGATACACATTTATTTACACTTGTTAAGTCAACGGTTTTCTTTTTATGCGGTTATAAAAATATCAAACAACTTCATTTTCGTTAACGGAGAAGTGTGTAAGATATAATTGTTCTGTAACTCTTATGGAGTTCTTACAATATATATTGACATTTGATTCATTCTGTTTTTTTTTCCTGGCACGGCAAAGTGACCATACTGCACCTGATGGTAAGCGCAGTGCAGTCCAATAAGAGTATCTAGTAGCGAGAGACAATTTATCCCCCGCTACTCAACACAATCATGCCGGCCTGCTTCCTCACACTACGCCATGGGCAAGAAGGTGAAGAAGGAGTCAAAGGTCCTAGTGTCAGAGTGTTCAGAAGGCCGCAATACAGCCAAACATCGTACCCCAACACTAGATCCCCAACAAAAATCGGGTGTACATTGGCTGACCCCGGAACGCGACATACTTGCGTGTACCACTATGGCGGTGTACACCTGTGTACGGTGGTCGCTATCCGGGCGGATATAAAAACCTACCACCACCGATTTTTTTTTGTTGCGACAATTTCATAATTTTCTATCATCATCACTCGTCAAATATCTTTGTCCCATGGTCATTTGACTAAAACACTTGAATCATCCCATAATATTGATCAAAGATATTAATAAGCAGTACATGGAGTCTGAGATGAAAGTTAATCGGAACCAATGACATAGATCTATCAACCCTACTTTACTCTTTTTTAATAAGTAATTAATAATCTTTCCATTGTAAATTTTTTGAAGTTGTCAAAATTATGATCTACTAGCTATTTCCCGCGGCTCTGCCCGAGTGTTAGTTATTTTGGAAAGAAAAGGTATAAAAATCCACGGAGTCATTTTAAGCTATCACATCTTTCTATATTTTGCTATCCCACAGGAATCGTGCGTTTTTTCCGGGATAAAAAGTAACCTATGTGCTATTTTAGACTATTATCTATCTCTGTGCCAAATTTCAACCAGACGCATTCAGCCGTTCTGGCGTAATGGCGTAATATTGAGTAACAAACATCCATCTGTCCATCCATGCATCCATCCAAACATAAGCATTTATAATCTTAGTAATATCTTTTGCTCGCGGATTAACCGCGTGGTAGTTATTTTTAAAAGAAAAGGTATAAAGTCCTTGGAGACATTTTAAGCTATTACATCTTTCTATATTATCCTATCCCATAGGAAATATAGGGATAAAAAGTATCCCGGAAAATACATGGTAGTTTTCAGACCACAATTACTGACACTATGCAAAAAAATTATGTCGATCCTACGTAAAATAGAAACAAAATTATCCAACGGGGATCAAACATGTTTCCGGGATAAAAAGTAGCCTATATGCTATTCAAGAATATTATCTCTGTGCTAAATTTCAAGCAGATCCTTTCGTCCATTAGCCGTACTGGCGTGATTGAGTTACAAATATCCATCCATCTAAACATTCACCTTTATAATATTAGTGTAGAAAGGAAGGAAGGTACGGTTCCCATGGAATTGATTTGCTTTTGCTTCTGTTTTTCATAGACCAAGGGTTCGACAAGATTTTTTGCATATAGGTAGTTAAGAGGTCAGAGAATGACATGAGCTATTAATTTTTATACCGAAAAAATGCACGGTTCCTATAGAATAGCATAACAATAAAATAGTATCCTACAGGAACCGTGTATTTAAAAGGAGTTTCGTTATGGTTCGTGAAATAGAACTTTCAGCGCATTTTCCTCAAGAAGACTAGACCAATTTACACAGTGACGAAAAATATTCTCTAAATAGTTTAAAATAAAAACAATATTTAAAGTTACTTACTTACAGCATTACATTTTTGGTAATCTCAAGGCGCGGGCGCGGCGTTGATTATCCGTCTTGCCGTCAGTGTCTCACAGATACAGACCAAATATTCCATGCAGACGAAACCGCGGGAACAGCTAGTTAAATCTATAAAGGGTATTGTTTAAATAAACTCTCATATAAAATCAAAGTCTAGTTTCATACCACCTTTATGCATTGCTCTTTTAAAATATGTAGGTAAGTTTGGTTTGTAAATACCATAATCTCATTATTGTGCTTCTCTATGTGTACAGTATATAGTTTTTTTATAGTTAAATCGACTTTATCATACGTATTAAGTACCTAGTGGTATGTAAAGGAGTTAAC
This sequence comes from Laothoe populi, assembly GCA_905220505.1. Lineage (NCBI taxonomy): Eukaryota > Metazoa > Arthropoda > Insecta > Lepidoptera > Sphingidae > Laothoe > Laothoe populi. The sequence continues at coordinate 9,779,462 of HG992153.1, forward strand.
TTACAGATTGCTAACACCATTGACAACTACAAATTTCGCATATAGCTAGTTATAGTAATAACTAGCTATTGCTCGCGCCCGCGTGGAATTTGTGTTTGGGAGAAAAAGTATACAATACAAAATATCAATTTTCATGCGTTTAACTTCAAAAATGACGGATTTTCATACAACCTTTCATATACTATTTTACCCTCTTAGGGGTGGAATTTACAAAAATCCTGAAATAACTAATTTTTATTTTTAACTGAAAGGCCAAATACTAATTTTCATGAATTTAATTTCAAAAATGACGGATTTTCATACAAACTTTCATCCCCTATTTTACCCCCTTAGGGGTAGTATTTCCAAAAACCCTTCCTTAGTGGATACCTACGTCATAAAAGGTATCTACTGTCAAAATTGAAAGTCTCTAACCCTAGCCGTTTGGGCTGTGCGTTGATCAGTCAGTCAGTCAGTCAGTTTCTTCTTTTATATATACAGATTGCTATAATAAAGCTGTAGAGGCACTTTGTCTCTACATTAAATATTTTTGGAAAATTTTGTTTGTAACGTGTTATATTATCGATATAGAACCCAAAATAATTGTTTTTGGTTTTTTTTTGTCTGACAAGGCATCACGTCCAAAGTACTGGATTACGACAAAAGAATCGTAGTGTATTTCGAGGTAACATTTAGTCTTTCATTTAAATCAGTGAATTCAATCAAAGTTATTCCTGTTTGAACGAATATCGGTATTATGCAAAGAGTAGTTGTGAGATGAAATGGTTTTATAATCAGTATAGTATAACTTCAACGCGGATGTAGCGCAGGCAACAGCTAGTGTTTACATAAATATTACATTTTGCAATAAATATTTTGGCATACGGCAGCTGTACATAAGACGCATATGCGAGCTATAAGTATAGTCAAAGGCGAAGGCTCGTTATTTTCTGGTCAATTGCCGCTTTACTGCGCCCGCGCATCCTCGCATCCAATTACTGCCCAGCCGCCAACGCTATAAAACTTATACTTAACACTATATGTCGTATTCACCAACGACTGCACACAATATTAGCCCTTACTTCACTTCCGCACTGAAGCCAAACTTCTTTCCACAAAAGATGCATGCATATGACAAACGGTTGAAACGAATGCAAATTATGCTTAGGTAAAACGTGTTTGTTGTCCATCCCGAGTTTTATTTTTTACAATTATATCGGCTTGGTTACTTGGAAATGCATTCACGAGATCCGAGAGGGTTTCGTGATGTTTAATAGGCTTAGATTAGAGTTAAAAGCCGGACCGTCGTGGGCCGTGGGGCCATTAAATGATTCTCAGGACATGCCATACATGGATTAGCTCTCATTAGAGAAATAGTTCGGGTCGAGACGAAAAAACATGTTTTATGTTATTTAAACAACTTTATTATATACAAAACCTTGTACATCTAAAATTTAAATGTGTAAGGTTTTAAAGTTAATCAACACTTCGACTGTTCAGAGGTATTATATAAAGTTTACTATTATACCCATTGTAATCAAAATTCAAATGAAATATATGAAATATTTCCACAATAATCAATCAGGTAGGACTTCATCGTGACCAATGCCAAAGTGTGCAGTTTTCCTCAAACAGTATTTCGTCTTTAAAATTTATTAATGGGTTTTACTTATATCTTAATTACGTGATAATAAACATTTACTTTTGCAAGAGCAATAATTAAGAACCCACGCTGACAAAGGGCCGCCAGTCTTTGAAGTTGCCGCCACAGAACAGCATCCGCTTTCTCCTTGTAGATAACGCCGGATGTGACGTGGCCTTGGAGCCGCACAGGGATGGAGAGAGCTTTTCACGATTACTCGACAAATTCCAACACAGGATAAAAACGTGTGAGTCATTTATGAATGGAATTACTGGCAATTTTCATTATCCTGCGCCTAAAATTTACATGCGTATCGGCCACTGGTCTATTTAAAGTTTATTGACGTAATTTAGCGGTCCATTTGAGTTCATTGTATCTCGGACTTTAAGAAATATTTTTAATTTTTATTATTCATAATAACACCATGTACATATTTCATGCTACCAAAGCCACGTTATTGGATTTACGAGTAAGGTAGTTCGAATTCGCTATCAGTTTTACGATGCTTTAAATTATGCAGTTTTAGCAATGCACTTTCCGAGCAGAAGTTAGCCGTACAAAAGGAGGCAAGTTAAAAGTGGGGAAGCCAGAAGGGCGGGGAGAGGTGGGGGCGTTCGTAGCGGGCCAATAAAGGCACGCAGTAAATCCACGTAATTTAGAACGGTCGTAAATTAAAGTTCCGCTATAAACGCGGGCCGGCCGCGTACCTGCCGCGCCCGCGCTGTGCCGCCGCCACACCGCCGCCTCGCGTCACGCCACCGACCCCGGGGTATAAATCAACAGCCCCGTGTGAACCCTGCATGTGCTGCGGCCCCGGCACTACTGCCATCGCCATGCATATCATTTATAATAGTTTCCAATTAATTCGTTCGTTAAAGGCGCGCGGCAAAACGTTCGGATGTCAACAGACGCATGAAAACAAGATGACCTTAAGAACCACCATGGCTTTATCATTTTCATGGATCGTAATGAGTATTTTAAATTATAAAACATTATAGGATACAATCCATGGAGGCATCTTAAGCTATTCCACCTTTCTATATTTTGCTATCCCATATTAAGCGTGCATTTTTTGGGATAAGAAGTAGCCTATGTTATTTGCTGATCCCTAAACTGCCACTATGCAAAAAATCATAGCGATCTCTTGATCTGTGAAAAACTAAACTATCCCACGGGAACTGTACATTTTTTGGGGATAAAAAGGCTATGTGCTATTCCAGCCTATAATCTATCTCTGTGCCAAATTTCAATCAGATCCGTCCAGCCGTTGTAACGTGATTGAGTAACAAACATCTATCCATCCATCCAAACATTCGCATTTATAATATTAGTAGGATTTTGCGACGTGGTATTCGGATAATCAAATCTATACTAGTCGACTAATTTACCTTGGTGGAAAATAAAAACCATTAAGCTTTATACAATATCAAAAATGTACTTACAAGAAATCATAATAATAAAAATATATAGGAATACATAATATTCTTGATTGTGTCGTACAATATATCCATCATAGTGTAGATGACTTACGACACATAAAAAAACTTTAGACAATATTTTATTTTAATTTATTATTGATTTGAGTGTGATAGCGTTTTAATAAGATGTCACCGTTTTTTAAAAAACTTTCGAAATATCGTAATATCGAGCGATATAGTTATTTGAATACGATTAAAATATAATTTTAGTCACTTTATCAAATCTGATTGTTTACATACTAAAACGTAAATAAGTCACATTACTGTGTATGAATGTGTTTTAATGTAGCTCCCGAAATTATAACTAAAATGTATGAATTCTAGAGCTGTAGTAAACTAAAACAATTTCATTAATTTCAGAGCGGATGTAATAATTGTTATTGCTTTTCCTTTTAGATTAAGTTATTTACTAAATGCGGTTTTCATGAGGTAGGGCCAATGGTACCTAAAAGCTAGAAAAAAGAAAGCATGTAAACCGTAAAAGCGTGAAGGCCTTTTTTTTTATTTTTTGTCTCTGTTATCAACGTGATATTTTGCTTATTTTCACATTTATTCTTTCTGTTTCGTAGGTCGATACAATACAGTCGAGCAATACAGGATCATCCTAAAATCAGGACAAATAAACCTTTTAAGTTTATCATCGTCCTCGTCACTTAGTTACTAGTTTTTTGCAGCTAAGGTTTGCAAGTAACGATACAATTCATTTTTAATTACGTAAGCTGTAAAATGTGATATTTAAGTACCCGTGGATTGTTTAATCGATATTGAGATTATTGGTGCAGCTAGGATTATAGGTTCGACTATTTTGGTAAATCTCGTCTTTAATGTCTGATGGTCACTTTCTTATCACTAAGTACACACTTGATATCCTACATAGGATTGATTATTGTTTATATCCTACAAATTAATCTTTGTCTTGATGAATTGTATTTAATACTTCAATGAGTTGTTCTATTGTTGTTAGAACAGTTCTAAGATGTGTTTAGCACTAAAGTGTCGTTTTCTACTATCGTCAGTGCAACATTAGTTTTTTCTTTTTCAAGTATCCAAATTTAATTTGCTTATTAATCAAGAAAAAGTATTCATATTTATTTATTTTTAAGTTTCTTACTATGTGGTTCTACAAAATATTGAATCAATTATTAATCCAAAAAAATACCGATTGTCGTATGTAAAATTTTAAAATATATTTATTACTACATATTTACATACATACATACATATTTTGAAACAGACTGAATTTAATTTCTTCTTTATAACAGTTAATTGACAATATCAGAAATATGTATATAGCAGCAGTAGAAAATCATCTTCTAAGATGGAACTACTCGTAATAATATTATCATAGCTGTTTATAATGCAAGTTTCTTTATAATGTTTCTGTTCATCGTTAAACTAAGGGATAATTAACAATGTATATGTATACGCGCAGAATTTATCGTGCCAATATAAAAAAAACAAGAGGTATGGTCTTTTAAAAGTTTTCATTATTGATATTGAAATCACTAACTTTGTTTAAAATAGATTTTATTTATTATAAGATGAGCCACTAGGTCATGTTCTTTTCCTTCTTTTTTAGTTTATATTACATATTTTTAAAATATCAACCGTACCAGTAATACTTTCATAAATTGCAATTATCGTAACATCATACAAATAAACATTGAAAACTATAGAAAACAAAACGAACGAAGTTTTAATCATAAATAACAATGAAAATTCTTTATATTTTTGTTCACAACTACAGATATCTCAATGATATATTGAATATGCATATAGAGTTATTTTTTATGATTCTTTGATACCCTTAATACTATTATCGCTTAAAAATTTACGACCAATTTAAATTATTCTCTAAGCAATTTACGTTGTCTTGTTTTATTAATGAAAGAGAAAGGTTTATCCAACTAACATAGGTAGGTATATAGGCTTACAAGTTGAGTGGATCTCTACCAAAAGTATATGTTGTCAATTCAATTACAATATCAATGTTGACCCAAAAGGTATACACAAAATTGGTTAAATAATATACAAATTAACTTGAGTATAGATTTTAATTAAACGTAAACTTGAGTTTAATGATTGTGCAGTTTCAGTGTGCAGCTGCCGTGCACGTCGCACGTCACACAATGTATCGGTCGCCGCCACCGACTAAGGCAGGTAGTTGCGTTAATATTGCAACCGACTGTGAATTAATGTGCACACAGTGTAAAATTGTGATTAACGAACTTTTGGCGTTCATTAGTAATAAAGTTGATACATTACCAGAATCAGGGATCATTCAGATATGCTTAAGTGCATATACCTGTGAAGAAATTGAAAAAGCAAGACAAATAGCGTACAAATTGCTTGCACCCACAAAAAAATTAATGAGAAGAAAAGAGGGGACAGAACAGAAAAGCGTGCAAGATATAATTAAGCTTATTAAAGAATTCGAACCGGAATGTCTCCCTCACTTCGTGGCAAGTAATTTGAACAAGCTACCGCCAGTAACCTTTGACAATATTGACGTGACAACATTTCTAAAGGAAATGACTATTTTAAAAAATGACATGGCTAATATGAAGACTAAAATCATAACGGATGAGAAGTCTACTACGTCGTCTGACATTTACTTTTTAAAGAAGGAGATAGAAGATGTTAAAACTATGATAAAAGAGCTTCGGAAATCTCACACGCAGGAAGAAAATTATACTCATCACAAATCTTCTCCGTTTCTTAAGTCTTATCGTGATGATAAGAACACAAGAAAGCAGTTTACCCGAGATGAGTCAACAATCTCCGGCGTGGGGAACACCGAGCTCGATACCGACCAAGACGCGGGCGCACTACGTATGCCTACGGCGCTGGCTGTAGGCGACCACGGGGCACGTGAGGAGCGAGGTGAAAGGGGTCTCTGTTGCTCACTTCCTCATACGATTAGTGATAGGGACGCAGCTACTATCCGATCGGAACAACAGCTGGCCGTAGATGGGACACATATACCTACGTATCGAGATATTGTAGGCACTAGTAACAGTAATTCTCGTAAGCATATGGATAGCGAAGGATTTACAACGGTTAACAGAAAGAAACGCAATGCATATAGGTATAGAAATTCTCGTGGCACGCTACAAAATACAAGTAAACTACAAGCTGCAGAACAGAACGCGTATATTTATCTCTCACGGACAAAGAAACATATACAAGAGAATGATATTATGGAACATATACGAGAAATGAAAGAGGAATGTATATGTGTAGAAATGTTGAGACAGACTAGAGAAACTAATTTTAACTCGTTTAAAATAACAGTGCAGGTGTCAAAATTAAATACTTTTTTACAGAAGGATTTCTGGCCTGAGGGCTTAGTATTTCGCCGTTTCAAGGACCGCTCAGTTGCAGTTGTAAATAACGTTATTTCTCAGAATCAGTAATGACTACACAAATAGGTGAAGAGATAATCATCGTTTCTTTTAACTGTAAATCAGTGAAGAGATCTGTTGAACATATTCGAGAATTGTGTAAAAGTGCACATATTATTGCATTACAAGAGACGTGGATTATGCCACATGAGCTTGGTTTTATTCAAAATATTGATAGTAGGTTCGGATGTATTGCAAAATCATCTGTGGACGTATCAGCGGGCGTGCTGCGTGGGCGACCCTATGGTGGCACAGCTCTGTTGTGGCGTTCTGAGATATTTGCGGGTTCAAAGATTATTCAATGTGATAGTGATCGTGTAGTAGCAGTGCAGCTAAGTTGTGGTGAACAGGATCTACTTGTTTTCAGCGTTTATATGCCAACCGACTGCGAAGATAACTTGCCAGAATTTACCCAGTGTCTTGCGCAGATGAGCGCAGTGGTCGAGAGTTCAAATACGGAAAGCGTATTTATCTTGGGGGATTTTAATTCACATCCCGGTACCCTCTTTGCAAGAGAGCTGGAAGATTATTGCAGTGAAAATTTTTTGAGATGTGTAGACTTAGAACGGCTCGCTCCTGATTCTTACACTTTTATTAGTGAAGTGCACGGTACTTGTCGATGGCTGGATCACTGTGTGGTGACGACAGCCGCGGCTAACTTAGTAACGAATTTATATGTGAAGTGTGATGTATATTGGTCTGACCATTTTCCGCTAGTCATACATGCTAATATAGGCTTAATTAGGCCTAAGATATCTAGTTATAAAAATTCCAATAATAATGTGCGATATATATGGGGTAATAGGGATAAAGACCAAATTGATTTATATACAAAGCTATGTAATGAAAAATTTCGTAATATTTTACCGTATCATAAAATATTTTACTCGAGCTGTTCATGTTCTGCGATTGCATGCCTAAATAGTGCTCACTTTAAATTAATTGACCAGTTGTATTCTGACATTGTAAACACTTTGCAATCATCAGCAGAAAAGAGTTATTATGTCCAGAATAAAAGGAAAAAGAAAATTGTCGGTTGGAACTACCATGTCAGGCGCGTACATGTAATAGCTAGGCAAACTTTTTTAGATTGGACAATGCGTGGAAAGCCGTGCTCGGGATATTACTATGATAAGATGTCTAATGCGCGTAGAGAATTTAAGACCGCACTCAAATTCGTACAAAATAATCAAGAAAAAATTAAAATGGACATGCTGGCCCGACATCATACAGCTAAGAATTTTACACAATTTTGGAAAGAGACAAAAAAATTAAACTATATAAATACCTTGCCAGTAAGTATTGAAGGTGAAAAAAGTCATAAAAATATTGCAAATTTGTTTAAAAGTCATTTTAATGTTAAAAATACTGGAGTTTCTAACATTGAATGTGACAGTAATGGACAGGGGTACATTCATAATAATAGTAGCGTAGAAAAGTGTATCGTAACCACTTATGAAATTGTTAATATGTTAAAAACTATGAAGCGTGGTAAGTCGCCGGGCCATGATAGCTTAAGCATTGAGCACTTGTTGTATGCGGGCCAGCACGTTTGTGAGATTCTAGCGCGGTTTATTAATCTCTGCGTGACGCACTGTTACTTACCCGGTGACCTAACTCGTACTCTTGTGATTCCTATACCTAAAAGTAAAACTGGGGATATCTCAAGCATGGCTAACTATAGGCCGATCTCCTTGGCCACGATTGTGGCCAAGTTACTTGAAAGAGTTATTCATTGTAAAATGATGCCGTATTTGAATGTTGACGATGCCCAATTCGGATTTCGACCAGAAGTTTCAACGGACATGGCGATTTTTGCACTTAAACAAACAGTTAAATATTATAATGACAATAGTACAACTGTTTATGCGTGTTTTTTGGATCTGAGTAGGGCATTTGATACTCTTAACCATGAAACACTCTGGAAAAAATTACAGAATGTTCCTTCTGAGATTGTTGGTCTTCTTGCGTACTGGTATCGTAATCAGACCAACAATGTCAGATGGGGTAGTGAGTTTTCAGACTGTTATAGGTTGTCATGTGGAGTGCGACAGGGCGGGCTCACCTCTCCCGATCTGTTTAATGCCTACGTTAATGAGTTGATTGTGGAGCTGAGCAGTACTCCCGTTGGCCTTAAGCTGGGTGACAGATACGTCAACAACTTGAGCTATGCAGATGATATGGTGCTGCTCAGCCCTTCAATAAAGGGATTGAGAAAACTTATTTCGATTTGTGAGAAATATGCACATAAGCATGATTTGATTTATAATGCTAAGAAAACGGAGATGGTGGTATTCAGATCGGGAAGGGAGCCTTTAAATATACCAAGTATTTGCCTCAATGGACAAGTTGTAAAGATAAGTGACAGATTCCGGTATCTGGGTCATATCGTGAGCTCAGACTTAAAAGATGACGCAGATATCGAACGTCAACGTAGGGCCCTATGTGTCGTGGGCAACATGGTTGCTAGAAAATTTTGTAAATCACACCCTGACGTGAAATGTACGCTATTTAGATCTTTCTGTCAAACATTCTACACGTGTCAACTCTGGAGTAATTACACGAAAAAGACGCATGGAAGTATACGAGTTCAATACAATAACATCTTTAGACAGCTCATGGGTCTGAAGCCACACTGTAGTGCTTCTGAGATGTATGCTGAAGCTCGTATTAACTCATTCAATGCCATTCAAAGAACCAGGATCGCGTCTTTTTTAACTAGAGTTGGGACGTGTGGAAACTCTATAGTTGGGAATCTGGCGGAGAGATTTCCCTTGACAGAGACATATAGGCGATGGGCTGTGATTGCCATGTAATATATAGATACTAATTGTGACGTGCGGAGTCTTACTCTGTGTTTATTTTTTAGGCTGCATAACTTTTAAATTCTTATTAATATAACATTTTTTTTTTTTTTCATGTAATCAATATGGACCTTGTGTCTGAAATAAAGAATTATTATTATTATTATTTATTATTATTATAAATAATAACGTTTCGGATACTTCTTAGACGATACTTATATTATATATTTTATATTACTAGTCTGTATTAAACATTGTCCCACTGCTGGGCACGGGCCTCCTCTACTAATGAGAGGGGTTAGGCCTTATTCCTCCACCCTGGCCTAATGCGGATTGGTAGACTTCATATACCTTCGAAATTCGTATAAGAATTCTCAGATATGCAGGTTTCCTCACGATGTTTTCCTTCACCGTTAAAGCAAGCGATTATTAACATTTTAATACACACATAACTTTAGGAAAGTCAGAGGTGTATGCCACTTGAGTTTCGAACATACGACTTTCGTCTTGGCAGTCCGTACCGCAACCAACTAGGCTATCGCTGCTATTTAGACGATAACTAAACTGTTTTTAATCTTACATATACTTAATTCATATCAATTTATCAATACACGATATCTATGGATATGGACTTCCTGCTTATTCGTTAGATAAACGTTATTATATGATAATTATAAAGATATGGTGTTTATAAAATGTATAGTGTTTTTCAAACACCGTATAATTCCAACCCCTTTGGCAATGATTTACGTGCAATATAACAAACCCCATGAGGCCGACGCGAAAGATTCGGTTTTACGACTAAATACATAAAGAAACACATTATCTGTTTAACTGGCCTAAAACTCCCCAAACAAAGAGATAAAGGTTCCTAGTTATCCAGGCTCGTATAAATAAATTCTGCCGACGTTAGTATTGTACGTCGTCTCCGATTGTCTAATGTAAACTTGGGATACATTATGGTCACGATTGTCGCCATAAATCAATCACGGGGCATCACATACCACGTAAAAGGATTTTATAGTCGGACACTGCGACTTGTCTTCTATGAAGAGATAAGTTCCAAATTACATTCGATATCATTCACTGGGGTTTGACATGTTACATTGTGAGACGGGTTGACATTTATTATTTAAGGCCTTAACGGGTTAACATATTGAATTAAACGAGAATAATTTTCTCATATTTGTAGTAAACCTGTGTGATAAACAATTTAGAGTTGGAATTATTAATTAGTATTACAGTAAAGATACAACCGTATTAATGTGTACATAAGCATTTAAACATGTTCTTGTATATGCAACAACCAGCTAATGTACTAAAGTAAGATAAAGGCAGATACTAAACAATTCTTATTTAGAAAAAAGCATGACTAGACCTTACATAAATAAAAAGTAACACACAGAATGCTGCATACATTAAAACTTATCTTTTGAGACTTTATCGGCTTTATGTTTTTTCTAACACAAAAAAACAGTAGTATCGGCATTGGTTAGGCACGTATCGAGCGCGTCGGTGCGGCAGGCGCTCGTCCGGTGTAGAGCCGAGGCGAGCTTTGTTATCTGTGGAGGCCCCGCCCTTAGCGATGTCGCGGCACATCAAACATGGCGGCACAGTGCGGGTGACCGCTGCCCGCTGTCCGGTGCGAGGTGCCCAGTGCCGCCGGACCAGTAGGTCTACTCTTGAAACCAATTTCAATCTCGAACTCGATACAGTTTCAATTCCAATCTAGAAGATATTGGAACTGTAACTCACTCAACTAAATAAAATAGAATATTAACGAACTAGCGATCGTAAATACTCTATTTCATTTAGTTACTAAAAATTCCACCGTATTCAGTTAAATCGTGCGCTGGTGTTGCGTTCAAGAGTGCCAATTGTACAGTTTTCGAACCATACCATACCCAATTTTAAATTGGAAACGAGTGTCGAGAGTAACCCTCCAGACCGGCGACTCCATCGAATGGCGCGACGACCATTTATGGACCTAATGAAAACCACTTTAATTAATTCACAGCAATCACATGCGCCGTGCATGCCGGTGCTTTTATGTTTATTGTTTCCATATCATTTTAAAGCACCACATTTTGATTTCTCTAGAGTGTCACTGCCGTAATGTTTTGTTTGGATAATGAATACTCCATTTATTAAGAGTTCATTAATAATTATTATTACTCAAATTTATACGCATTAGTTCCGATGATACTACTATTGTATATACTATTTGATGTGTAAATAGTGCTAGGAAATATGGGCCATACACTCAAACTTATATGTACACAGTATATACAGGTATACAAACAGTCTATATACCATTAATATGTATAAGCTCACACTAGTAAAAGTTTTTCTTCAACGACTTCAACAAAAAACAAATTATGCGTCACTTTAAAATTTGTTTTTCTTTGATTTTTCTGAGATCCCATCATCAGATCCTGACTTGGTGCCAATAGGACCAACTGGAAAGTATACCCTTTTAAACACAAAAAGAAATTCTCGAATCGGTCCAGGCGTCTTCGAGTAATCGGGTAACTCCTCCTCCTCTTTTTTTGAAGTCAGTTAAAAGTGGGGAACTGTGAGTGTACTAATTGTAGCCAGCTTATTGATGATGCCAATGATTGCCAATGATCTAATAGTAGAGAGCTTATCACACGAAATCGGGAAATATCATTTATGTTTTTAAATCGAAATACTCAACTAAAATTTTAATTGACCACCTTCGGATTCGAACTTAACCTCATATGATTCACAACCTCATTACGCTGTTACCAGGCCAGTTAGGCGATTACATACATACATACATACATATACACTCACGCCTGTAATCCCCGAAGGGGTAGGCAGAGGTGTAACCCACTTTTCGCCGAATTTCGGTCCCATAATGTGATAGGGGGCGAGCCTATCGCCACACCGGGCACCATTCCAGACTCCGGGTTAATACTGAGTATCTCTAGGTAGAAAAACCCAATATCACTTTACCCGACCCGGGGATCGAACCCGAGACCTCAGCACAGCAATTGTAACGCATGCGCAATTACAACTGCGCCACCGAGGCAGTCGATTACATACTTATATATCAACTGATTTCCAAGACAGTCTTTTATAACTTCAGCCGATTTGGGCCTCTGGACATATTCCATAACAATGTACATTTAGCAATTGCTGAATAGTGAACCCTTTTTTTTTTGTTGTCGTGGGGAAAGCGTTTTATTACTACCGTCCGCTCCGGGGGGAAGCGGAATAAGAATAAAACAGTTATGCTGGACTTGCCGGTCTTACGACCCAGCATCCCCCTCGCCCGGATGATGGCTATCCGGGCAGCCGCTGGGCCGAGTCCCTATCCCCTATGTACACCCCACCCGACACTACCAGCTAAAACCCCGCGGTGGCCTTCTTCGGCGCTTACGGAGCGATCCCGGGGTATTCTAAGGAGTGCTAGAATTGCTGCCGGAACCGCCCCTGCGCGGTGCTGCGTAGCAGCCCATCTCCATGGGAGGGCTTAGGAGCCCCCGCGCACAACGACAGCGAACGAGGCCTTACCACCCGCGCTGCCGTCCATCTCGGGGTCGCACGATGCTCCAAAACTGGGAGTGCATCGATTCGGGCTGACAGCCCCCCGCTGCGAGCCCGCGACCCCCGATGGCCCCAATTAGTTGCCAGGCAGGGGTTACCGTGGTGGAATTCAAACGCCCCCGTTCCACAGGGCGGACATACTTATATATCAACTATACACAATATTACTATGTCGATTACTTGTATGTCGGGAAAATATATAATATTCGCCGGATACACGGCGGTGGTACTATGTTTTTTAACCGACTTCAATAAACGTAGGTTCTCTAATTAGAATAAGTTAAGTAAAGAAAAGGTAATTAGAATTTTTTATATGGATTTTTGGGCCATTTTACCTGTTGACACAATTCACGCTCCCAGTAATAGTATATAAATGAAAACAATAATCCAATAACCAAATTATAATTAGAATTTGTGTTTTATGAAAATATAGTTATTACACAAGACAAACAGTAGCCAAATCAAATTAAAATCGTTGTTAAAACGATTCTCTTAATGTTTACCACGGGAACGAATGTAGAGGCACCATTATTTTGAAATCACTCCGAAATTGATTTCGCTAGTTTATAAAAAAATGCTAATAAATATTTGATTGGTCTGTATATTTTTTTGTATAAGACTATGGTTGGTTAATTAATGGTTTTATGAATATTGAGTATACCAGAATGTTAATAGGTCTACCACCGATCTTATGTCTACAATCTCATCGATCGAATTCGGGTGGAGTGCCTAATACAAATTCAAATAAATATTCAGACATAAAAGTTAATTATCGGTGTATAATATATTTGTTTAATATTATTTTTAATTTTACGTGGTTAAATACATTCTGATATAAGTATTAGCTCACTTACCACTATTAATTACTTACTTATTATGTTGAGTGAGATTTTGCTATTGGGCGAGTATCTGACACGTTTTAACCGACTTCAAAAAAAGAGGAGATTCTCAATTCGTCGGAATCTTTTTATTTTATAAACTGTCTTTCAAAATACTTGCCATAATAGCTCGTTGTCGTGAGTGCCCGTATAAACAATTGCTTCAGGCCGTTATGTCTCCCGGTTAAAATTTTAATTAAATGTACTTACATCGGGTACATTTAAATAAATTTTTAGTACCAAAATATAAAAACCTAAAAGGAAGCTAAGTAAGCTACAGTAGACTTATACGACATGTGTTATAAATAGTCCAACATTTTTTGAGGCTGACGACTCTAATTGCTTAATGACTGGTTAGCGTTCCACAGCTTATGTACTGTGCTTAGATGTAAGCACTTTATAAAAGATTAAATCCACAAATTAAAATCAGTCGGATAATAATACGCTACCTTCATGCAGAAAATAAAATAATTTGTCTTTAAATTTCTTAGTAAATATTAGCTTACGTTTTATAAACATTATCCTCATGCATAAATAGCTCCACAACTGTATTTGCCACTTCGTCGTTTTTTTATCCTGGCACGGCAAAGTGACCATACGGCACCTGATGGTAAGCGCAGTACCGTCCAATTAGAGTATCGAGTAGCGAGAGACAATCTAACCCCCGCTACTCAACACAATCATGGCCGGCCTGCTTCTCCACACTACGTCATGGGCAAGAAGGTGAAGAAGCAGTCGAGGGTCTAGTGTCGAGAGTACTTAGAAGGCCGCAAAACGGCCAAACATCGTACCCCAACTCTAGACCCCGACAAAAACCGGATGTACAATGGCTGATCCCCGAAACGCGACACACTTGTGTGTGCCACTATGGCGGGTTTAACGTACACCCTAAAACCCAGGGTACAGGGTCTAAAACCCGGTATACACGTACACGTCGTGAAATATACAGCTTACTTTCCTATCTAACATAAGGGTTTCTTAGAGAGAGTCCGGCCCGTGACCATGAAGGCTGTAGAAGTTTCGAAACGCCGGGACAAAAAGTAAAATAATCTGTGATAGAATCCGTAAAATTAGTTGTATTCCTATTAAAGAATTCGAATAATACAATAATTCCAGAATAAATGTAATGTGTGGTGACCCTATGGGTAGTTGTAACGCGCGATTTGTGCGAGACGCGATCTCTCCCCCGCGGCAATTTGTCGTGGGCCGCGGCATCCCGGCAGCTCTCTCAGGGGCCTCGTTTGCGGCATTCCGCGTCAACGCTACCCGCTGATTTATTCACCTCTCGCCAACTAGCTCGATACAACTGACACATAAATGTCGCTTTTGTTTCCCTTAACCAGACGATTTAGTACCGCTACGTGCCGGGAGAGAACGTCAAATGCACGCGTTAAAGAAACCATAAGGTAGTTTTGTACGTTTACTCAAGTGTGCAAATAAGTGTATGAATTTTTTTGTGTACTTGTTACTACTGCCGCGGAATACCTAATTATCACACCGTGCACCGTTTAACACCCACTACTCGTTGCGGTTCGCGTAACAGGTCTCCTTATTCATTCATAACACATGGTTATATCGATAAATATTAGGTACTTGTATTCGCCTTGTATCGCCGAATTTATTTCGGTCCCACAATGTGATAGGAGGCGAGCCTATCGCCATACCAGGCACAAATTCCAGACTCCGGGCTAATACTGATTATTCGGTACAATTACTGAAGAAAGGTAGATTGTCAAGCTCAAGAAGTAAGTTATATTCCCGGTATTAAGACGCAGTTTGGCCCAGGACTCCTAACTTCTTAGTTAGGTCTTCCTAGGACCATACAAGATAAGTAATGTCAACAAGCGTAAGGGCTGGTATGATTTGAAATAAATACACCCAACAGTCACACATATAGTGCTGACCTGTGTCGTGGGTATCAAGAATTACGAGAGACTACGGTCCCACAACACTCAGACCCAAAACAAATATTTGTAGATCCCACAAAGATTTGTCTCGGTGCGGGGATCGAACCCGCGGCATATCGTTTCACAGCCTGCTATTCACCCGCTGAGCTACGGAGGCTGTCAGATTCAAAAATAAGATGTCACTGCTGAAGCTTCTATAAAGACTGAATAGGTTGTGTTTGCCGATGGTATGAAGAATAAACTTGTTGACTGTTTTTGGGAAACCGTTTAATTTTATTCTTCATGGTCTATAATAATAAAATATTACCATTAATAAACATATCCGGTTTTTCTCGGGGGTCTAGAGTTGTGGTATGTTTGGCCATTTTGCGGCCTTCTGAGTACTCTGACAATAGACCCTCGACCGCTTCTTTACCTTCTTGCCTATGGCGTAGTGTGAAGGAGCAGGCCGGCATGATTGTGTTGAGTAGCGGGGGATAGATCGTCTCTCGCTACTCGATACTCTAATTGGACCGCACTGCGCTTACCATCAGGTGCAGTGCGGTCACTTTGCCGTGCTAGGATTAAAAAAAAACTTCAGATTTCAAGATTTAATTTGCATTTTTATAAACCAACTTTATTTTTCCCACCAAAACGCTACCAACTGTCATGGTCTCTGGTGTGACGTGACCATCCGCAAAACTAATAGACGTTTGGCTCAATGTTTAATAGATGTATCGAACGGTGACGTCATGCATGACTGATTTGTGTTTCATGTCACGTGAAAAAATGCTTTATTTTTACATATTTGTTTCTTGAAAATATTAAATAATCACATATAAATTAACATATTGGTTTAATTTTATATATTTTTAAACTAACATCTATTATAAAAAAACAAAATTGTATCAGGTTTCCACTTACTGTCAACTACACGATTGTCCGAAAATGATAAAACATTAAAATGATATTATAAACAGCTACTACAAGCACAACTAGGTATATGGTTGAACTGTTCGGATGTTTTCTACTCCACGCTCACTGACTTGAGGCATTAATGTTATGTAACGCCAAAAACTCCCTATTATTGTCTATTCTTACGTGTATATCATTAACAGCAATTGTTTTAACTTTAAATGTAATTCTGTTTAATGTCGGTAGAGTGAATTATAATAGAGATTTATTTTATAAGCTTAGTAAAAAACGTTATAGGCAAATAATAACAAGCTAGCGTTGCTAAATAAGTAGCGTCGCCTAGCGGGGAATAGAACGGACTGCTGGAGGTCGTAAGTTCGATCCCGAGGTCATCGAGTTTTCGAAGTTACGTAGGTAGTGTACGTATTTAATATTAACATGGTAGAGAAACATCATATTATAAGAAATCCATAAAAGAATAAGCTATGTAAAATACTCCAGTGTAGTGGACGAAAGATTAACGCCTGCAAACTCAAACGCAACTCGAGCACTTAAGATAGTGTTAAACATTTGAGACCCTCTTATATGTCATAATTGTATGGCGTATTACAAAATAAGTAGCCGTCAGACGGTCGGCTAGTTATTTTAGCGTTTGAGTATTTGCGGCTAAATACCTACCTATCAATAGATTCGTGACCGATTTATTTATACTCTTTATTGTACATTAAAATACATAATATTGCAACATTTCAACAAATATCGCTCTGATTTTTTCAATACAACCATGGGATGTAAAATATAAAAGGAAAAAGAAAAGGGGGAGTCTACACAGACAGGGGGCTGGCATGATTACAATATTTCTAATACCTGACCCGATAATTTTACTGATAGTAAATTTTATACCAGTTGCTTAACACACTCCTAGTAATAAGTTATTAGATCTTCGTAGTTCATAAAAGAAAAATAGTGATATATTTTCAGTTGTAAAAGTTAATAGTGTAATGGGATAAAACATACGACCCTTCAATACGATCAATTTCAACTGATTCATCCATCATCAAAATCTGTAGAGCACTTTTTTGATGACATATATTAAGTAATGTTGAAATTGTGGTCTTGGGACACCAGTGACGAAAAAAATCATTAATTTCAACTTCCGTGTGGAATTATTATCGGATAATCAATATCTACGTGGCCATAATATATCATCTAAGGATACGGAACCCTCGAGGCATGAGTCTTGTCAAGTTGACTAGTTTTTTCTTAAGCACCAATTGTATCAACACAATATGTATACACTATATATATTTATTACAAGATAACCACGAGAATCTTGAAGTACAAAGTAAATACAATTATTATTATGTAATTTGTGATACTTGAGATAAAATGCACTCGAAACCATCACAGGATAGGGGAAATATGTACCTGTATTTTTATTAGCATTATATTTATACCTTTATTTAATTTTTTATAACTGTTGATCGAAATTTATGTATACGATGTTTCAGATAAGACAAAATAATTTATGAATTGATTTTTATTTAATCCCAAAATTACAGTAAAGAAATTGTAGGGAACAGTGCATTATTTCCCACGCTTCCATTAACCTTTAGGTAATAAGACGCTTCGACAGCCCAAGCAATTTTAGAGCATAATAATTACTTATTAGGTAAAAATCATCGCACAGATCTAGTGGAGGGTTACATATCGGTGAGATCCTGGGTTCCAATCCTAGGTCGGACATAAATAATTTGCGTTGGAGTTGGTGACAGGCCTCCCACTTATGGTACCTTTTTCATGATACGGAAATAATCTCGGCAAACCATATATAATGCTAGTTGCATCACTTATACTTTCGGGATACAGGACAGACTGGTGTGAGCGTATGAAATGTTGTAAGTAAAAATACATTAAAAGCTTTAAAGAGAATTATAGTAAAGTAAATAGAACAACTCATGTTTTGTTGTTTGTAATATTATAATATGTAACAATTGGTAATTACGACTATGTTAATCAAATAATGTTTACTCACAGTAATTATCTACTTCAGTGGTTCTCAGAGTTGACTGAACAGCGACCTACCTAACAAACGTTCCGAATTCGAGACTCACCTCTTGGTTGTCATAAATAAATAGAGTTATAACTATATGAATGGAAAGTTCAAATAAGAAAATAAAAACAATTTTAATAATTATATTCCGTTCGGTCGAAGTATGATACTATTTTCATGGCCCAACCAATATTCGCTCGTGACCCACCAGTGGGTCGCGACCCATAGTTTGGGAAACACTGATCAACTTAATTATACGGATTTGTTATTGGTTGTACTCTATATAGGCCAGCACTGATAATAACATAATATGAAGTGTATCGGAACATATTTTATTGTATTAAAGTGGTCGGAACCAACAAGATGTCTGCAAAAATAAGTATTTACGATATAAATTTATTACCAGGTCATAAGTTTGAGTGTATATTTGGTAATGTAGTGGAATTGTGTCCCGCCGCCGCAGTACAAGTTAATAAATCAAGGCCATTCGCGAACCTGTCGAATCTTCACGATGCATTTAATAAATATCTGCAAGATTTAAGCGTTGAAGGTAAACTATCTACATATATGAAAATATAGTAAATCCGACATTTTGAGAATGTGCTTTCTCACCTACAAGCTGTGGATTTTTTATATAACTACAGTAAAAAAATGACATAACTAAAAATTTACAAATACAGTGTAAACTCTATATAGCGACACTGAAGGGACTGTGCATTTTATGGCGTTATAGAGAGTTGTCGTTAAATGGAGAGAAGAAACATCAGAATTAGAAAAATAAAAAGTTTATTTCTGACTATTGTTAGTAGTTATGTGCATAAAAAAGAATGTTATTTGAACGCTATTGAGTATAGTCTGTTATTTTTGTCTGACGTCTTTTGCTGCACCAGTAATTTTGTTGTATTTTTTTAGTTATTTTATTAATATCTAGCAATACTGAGGCATCTTGGTTATAAAGGAAATATTTTTCCAATAATTTTGCTGCTTCCAGAGCTTCTTTAATGCTCGGCGGAAGCTCAGGCTCATCCGTCTCATCTTCTTCATCACCTTGTTCTTGATCCTCGGTTTTTCTCACTGAATCCAAAATTTCTTCGTCTGTGAGTGAAGCCGTTGTAAGCAGGCGGTCGTCCACTTCAATGTAGGTTTGAAGATTTACCGTATTTCCTGCCATGTTGAATTGTTGAATCCACTCAGTTAATGGAAGGTCGTCGTCGCTTTCAAACTCAGATTCTGTTTCCACCTCATCACTCGTAGAATTGGTACAAAGTCCAGCATGTCGAAAAGAGTTCTTTAATTTTTTGGAAGATTTTCCCTCGCCCGCAGCGTGGAGGATTTTTTCTTTATTTTTCCATATTGTGGACACGGTAGAGCGACTAAATCCAAAGCGTTTGCCAACATCACTTATCTTCTCTCCCGTTTCTATTGCGCGTATCAGTAAAACTTTTTCGTCAATACACAGTGATTTTCTTTTAGTAGCCATGTTTACAGTTTGCAAGTTTGTGAGCAACTAAGAATATGATAAGGTATAGATAATCCATGACTCCTAGTTATGAATCATGGTCAATAACAGTCTACACGTGCAAGCAATCCCAATTTGTAAACAAAAGAATGAATTTCTTAGAAAGTTCGGTATGCATGATGCCGACAGTCGAGTTTATTGCGGGCTAGGATAATAAAGCGACAATAGATCGTACACAGCTGCGCAGTTTTTACTAATTTTAGCAACTTAATTGTTGTCGTTATTGAGAGTGGGTGTAATGCTATATAGAGTGAAACATTGTATGAAAAACAAGCTAAACCAACCAAAGCCAATTGATTTCGACGCTTAAGAGAGTTTGTCGTTAAATAGAGTGACGTTACATGGAGTTTACACTGTAATAAAATTGGCTAACACTCTGTTACGCAAATCTGTTGTTGTTTAGTTAGACCTTTTGCTTGTTGTGTATTTATGTGTTTTTTATTCAATCGGATGTTCTGAACAGACAAATTGCAAATATTGCAACTTCACCCGGATTTGGCTGGTCGGTTGGCGGCTTCGAAGACACTAACTAAAGAATCGACAAATGAACAGTGTTCTGCTGGTTTACATAATCTTACATCTCAGCAGAAAAATATCATCGATGAATATAATGAGAGGTAATAACCCTACTACACTTCTGACTTACGTACCCTGTATTATAAACAGTATCATTGCTTAGCATGGGCCTACTCTACAGATGAAAGGTAATTTTAATATTGTTCATAATATAAATATTATTCTAATGAAAAGGTACCTATTGTATTTATATCAAATCTAATAACATCTTGACCCTTTAGTCATACATTTTACGTATAAAATGTATTTATACACCTTTATTATTAAATTATTATAAAACTATTTTAGAGTCACCTAATGCGTCAAATTCGAATGTTTATGTGCGTAAATGAGTCTTTGATATAATCTTCTATGAGGTACCTAACCATAGTAATTTTTGATAACTATTTATTTAATATAGTCCTGCGATTTATATGTAATGAAAAAAGTAGAGTCCCTACCTTCAGCTTATTAGTTTGTTCCCACATCAGTTAAAAACGGTATTTGCTTGTAAGTTGTAAGAGTGACATATTTGTTTATCCTGGCACGGCATAGTGGCCACACTGCACTGCTTCTTCACACTATGCCATGGACAAGAAGGTAAAGAAGCGGTCGAGGGACTGGTGTCAGAGCACTCAGAAGGCCGTAAAACGGCCAAACATCATACCCCAACTATAAACCCTCGACAAAAATATGTACCCGATTGCATCGTGACTATCGTACTTCTTCTTAGTCTTGACTGGCTGGTCGTGGTCGGAGACTCAGGTATGGTGGCACCCCTTACAACTCATCATTATTCTCAAACGGCTTCTAAGGTGTTAATTTGGTTAGCACATCGCATAGCCCATCTATTGCTCTTCTTCCTTGAACATACTCCTCGATGTTAAGGAACTCCATGGAACTATCTCCTTGTGGTAAAATATTAAATGGAGAATACGGCCTCCAACAACGGAAGATAGACATTTGATTCCGAACTCCTGAAATAGTCGTTGGCTCTAAATTGAGTCCACGATATTCCACGTATTCTTCTCCATGTCACATTTTGAGAGCGTCTATCCTCTATTTTTGGTCTTCTTCTCTTGGGTCTCTTCTCCTACATATGAAAATACTCGGCATAGTGGCCCATTCCGCTGACTTGCGTTCCGGAGACAGCCAGTATATATCCAGTAAGTTCAGTAGGCCTACTCTTGAAATCAATTCCAATCTCGAACTCGATACAGTTTCAATTCCAATCTAGAAGATATTGAAATTCTAACTCACTTAATGAAATAGAATATTTACGAACTAGCGTTCATTAAGTTACTAAAAAATTCGCCGTATTCAGTTAAATCGTGCGCTGGTGTTGCGTTCAAGAGTGCCAATTGTAGGGGTTTCGAGTGTCAAGCTAACCCCCCTCTTGGTCAGAACGCACCACTTATCGACAGTCAAATTTAATTCGTAAAATTTAAATTTTACGAATTAATTTTCAGTTGATGCGTATCAATTACATATTCAAAAATCGTTTAAATTCAAGAATCTATTATATTTATTAATTACTGTTTTCTATTATAAATTCTATTATATATTAGTTTAATTCTATTATATATTAGTTTTCTATTATTCTGTTTTGAAATGGAAATTAACGACGGCTCATTTACAATTGGTAAATAAGTTATATACATCTGTGTAAAACATAATCATAAAACTTAATTTTATTTTTAACGACTGTTGACAGAAAAACGTGATAGAGAACTTACTAACGCCACCTAGTTTGATCCTTCCAAAATATTTCCGCACCAGGAGCCACAAAGCGTTACAAGTAATGTCTTAAGTCTGCCGGTAGGTGACGTTGGAATACAATTCATCTAATGAACAAATATTTATTCTTTATTGCAGGTACAAAATTAAGTTTGGATTTCCATTTATAATATGCGTACGAGAAAACAAGCTAGACTCGATCATGGACGGTTTGCAACGTAGATATAGCAACACAAAAGAACAGGAAGTCATGACCGCCCTCGAAGAAGTAAAAAAAATATGCAAGCTAAGAATTCTCGATATTGTGAACGATAATAGTTGTAATTAAAATGATTGTTTATTTTTTACATGAATAGGCATGGCGAAAGTTGCATCGACTTTATTCGAACCACCAGCTTCCAGATCATTAGTAAAATAAGCAACTTGGGATATTTTCTTCACGTCAAAATTAATATTATATATAACACCTACAATCACACTACAATAAATATTTATTATTAACACGTCATTAATATTAAAAATAAACACGGTGTTTAAAAAAGTCCAACACTGAGCATAGAAAAAAATATTTATTATATTTTTAACAACATTTTCTAGGCATAGCTAAACACTTGGAACAACATCTGGGGTTCTTTTTGTATGTAACCAGCCGTTAACCACCAGGTTCAACTAACTTGTTAGCATTTATATATTTAAAAAAAAAGTTAGTGCTTGTGTGCAAAACATATGGTGGAAGTCTGTGAAACTAGAAAAGTAACCTACGATAGGATAAGATAGTATCATGAGTAGAATAACAACATATTCTGCAGGTGTTAAATCCGATGATGAAGCATAGGGTGAAATATGAAGACTTTTATAAAAAAAGGAAAAAAATTATAAGAGAAATAGGGGAAGCCCTTATGACTAATATTTTAGCTGAGGGAAATGTAAACAATAAGCTCTTATTTAATAGTTTAATAAAGAAAATTTACATTAAAATAGATAGTACATGTATATCTTTCACAAGATCCCAAGTGACCTTTCAACAACAGCATGTGGTTGGCCAGCTACCTCACATAAGTCATGTGGGTTGAGAATATCTTCAAATCCAATATCAATGTGCCTTCCTGTGAGTACTTCATGCTGTAAATTTGAGCTAGGCAGGAATGGGAGACGGCCTACCTGTAGTCAATTATAATAAAATCATATAATTTCATCTCTTGCACTTGTTTCATCTCTAAAGTATTTCATGCTACTAATAATAAATACACTTAACAGTTACACACATAGTCTTGACCTCACATTCGGTCAAATCTTTATTGTGGGGATGAAGAACTACAAGAGACTACAGTCCCACAACACCCAGGCCCAAAACTACCTCTGTCACACATTTGTCTCGGCGCGGGAATTGAACCCACGGCCTCACATTTCACAACCAACTGTAAGCCTGCTGCGACTGTCAAAAAAGGTCATTGTTAAAAAAATCAGAACAATTTGCCAGACATAAGAATTAAACATGTGCCAGACCACAGCCAGACTTCTAAGCCTATACATGCCATTACTAAATGAAGGAAACCAACAAATATACAATATATTATAATAAATAATCAATTTCTAGATAACAAAGAAAAAATCTTAAAAAGTTTCGCTAGAGCTCCCCCTTATTAAAAGATGTGTAGTCTGCAATCATTTACTGATAGGGTAAGAGATAAAGTGAGTTCTGGGTGACGACATAGAAGAAGAAGCTGTCAAAAGCCATGAAGTAGTCAAGGCAAACGAAGGGCATGATAGAATACACTTGCAATGTTCTCGCCCAATTTTACCAAAATTTAGTTGTTTTCAGAATTTTTGTTTTTATAATTTTGTTTGTATCTATTATGTTTATTTTGTTTCATTATTGATTAGATTTTCAGTAAAAGTGTTAAACTCATCATATTATTTGTAAAAGCTTTATTAAAATGGTAACATGGCCTTAATTAATAAAATAATAAACTGATATCATGCTAATTAAGGCTGAAAAGTACCACTAAGTGTTAATTCTCATTTTTTTTAAATATTTGATAATATTAAAATGATAATAACTAAAGTAGACTAATTTTATGTACATGTTCTTTATTACATACCAATGGTTAGATATCAGAATTTTGACACATCCAAATATATTTTAATAACAAAAATTAACTTTGAAAATATGTAGTCTGTCAGACGTCATGTCCAAGTGAAAGGTTAAGGGATCATCATGATTTTTGGCATAGTGTTGGTTTAGGGGTCAGAGAGTGGCAGGCTATTTTTTTTTCTGTAAAAATGTATGATTCCTATGGGATAGCAAAATATAGAAATATGATGTGATGTAATGTAATCATACCATTTATTTCAAAAATAACTACCATGTTGGTGGAGCCACGGGGAACAGCTAGTAAAACTACAATGACATTATAAATGTGTTTTCTGAGACACACAGAGAGTACACAGAGGCTGAGCTAGCAAGCATTTGCACATTCGCAGGTGGTAGGATATTCATATCCGCCCAGATAGCGACCACCGTACACAGGGTGTGAAATCCACCGTAGTGGCACACGCAAGTGTGTCGCGTTCCAGGATCAGCCAGTGTACATCTGGTTTTTGTCGGGGGTCTAGAGTTGGGTACTATGTTTGGCCGTTAGGCGGCCTTCTGAGTACTCTGACACTAGACCCTCAACCGCTTTTTCACCTTCTTGCCCATAGCGTAGTGTGAAGAAACAGGCCAGTATGATTGTGTTGAGTAGCAGGGGATACATTGTTTCTCTCAATACTCTAATTGCACTGCACTGCGCTTACCATCAGGTGCGGTGTGGTCACTTTGCCATGCCAGGATAATAAAAAATAATAAAAATTTAAAGCAAACAGAACTGTCTGCATCACAGCTTTGTTTTATAAATTCTATTATACTCACTTTATTGGCAAACTTTCTCTCCATTGTAATCTTCATAGGTGCATGTAAACCTTGGATGTTGCGGAGCATTGCCAGATTCATTTTCTCCTCGTTGAGATGATACTGAAACATTTAATTATGCATTGAAATAAAACTATTGTAACTGCGTTTTGATATTAGACATTAACACAAAAGGCGGAATAAGTGCTGCATCAATATTTACAAGAGTTTGTGCTCCCAAACATTGTAAAAGAAAATTGCTTTCCTTTAAAAGTAAATTGTAAAAACTTACATTCCGCTCCGATAGTTCTAAAGGGTGTGTGATTCCGAGCTTGGGTCTTGTGCCAGCTACTCCAGCGACCATTGGGTTAGGGACCCCAAAAGGACCCTCATGTATGGGCATGCTGTTGCCGCCAATCTCGGGCTTTACTTTCAAAGAAGGCAGTCCAAAACTCTGTAAAATGTATAACAAAATGTTAGCCTACAACTCAAGATATAGTTCATATTTAGAAAAAAATTAAATGGCGATTATCTTACCATTGTGTTTTATTGATGATCACTTTAGTTTATAAAAAATATAATTATTAATTGCTGATCGTCAGAAAATGATGGCCAGAATTGAAGAATGCTTCCTGAATAATAAGTTTGCGTCAAGTCAAGTGTTCAGAACTGTCAAAAATTGTCTAATCATGTCATAGATTATAACAGTGCATAAACATGGCGATCTGAACCGATTGGAAGAATCGATTTCTGGGACCAACAAAACCTATTTTTAATCTATATTTAAGCTGCGTGGTTCAGAACCATTACCTTTTTGTTTAAATCGATTTGACTCGAATTCGGATAAATCGATCCACCAAAAAAACAAGTTTTAAAAGATCGATTTTCCATATTCGTTTTTTTTTCTATAATGTATTTTTAACACAAATATAAATTCAATAACGGAAAACAAAAAGACACCATCATAATCGGTCTTGTCAGTGGCGGCGTAAGGGGGGAGGGGCGGTGGGGGCGGTACGCCCCGGGTACCAAACACCAAGGGGTGCCATCGTGGTGATAACTCACTCGAGCAGCTTAGTAGCCGTTTGTGCATATCATATGCCCGACGAGGACGGCACTGTTGTATGTTGACAGCTCTGACAGTTCAATAAATCAGTTGTCATTACACTTTTAATCGGGTTGTATTATTTTACACATTCTCCACTACAACATGGTGTCAGGTGTAAATTAATGCTGTAAATGATTAAAATACGGTGTAATAAAAGTAAGTGAATGTCGGTGAAGCCGGAGACAACTCAAACAATGCCGAAAGATACGGCATATTCGGCGTTGCAGCAGCCGGTTGCCATGAGCGAGGACGGCAATATGGCTACCAATTGGCGTGAATGGAAATCCGCGTTCGATTATTATTTAATTGCGTCCGGCAAGGAAAATGCATCGTCGCGAGAGAAATGTGCTCTGTTTTTAGATGTCATCGGGAAATTCGGCCGCGAGATCCTCGAGGAATTTGATTTGGAGGAGGAAGCCCGAACCAACTACGAGGTTTTAGTGACAAAATTTAAAAGTCATTGCGATCCGTCACGTAATATAAATTATGAACGACATGTATTTTTCGATACTTACCAATGCGAGGACAGTTTCAATAAGTTTTTGAGTGTATTGAAACTACGCAGTAAATCCTGTGAGTTTGGCCAGTTACGTAGCAGTCTCATCTTGACGCAAATCATCAGAGGGCTCAAGGATTCCAACATGCGGGAGCGGATGCTGGCGAAAACCAAGCTAGACCTGGAGAGCGCGGTAACGTGGTGCCGCGCCGTGGAGACGGCGGGCAAGCAGGCGCAGGCGTGCGCCGAGGCGGGCCGAAAACCGAGCGCCGCCGTGGACGCTGCACCCTCGTACGAGTTAGAAGCGATACGTGCGGGCGCCGCGCGGCCGCCGCACAGAGCTGAACGCCGCCCGGATGTTGCTGGTGTCGCGCAATCACAGCAGAATTTTCGCGGAGCCAATCAAGCTAATATGTGCGGTTATTGTGGTCGTAAACACAGCGGCAATAATCAGTGTCCCGCGCGTAATGTCAAGTGTTATCGGTGCAATCGCATAGGTCATTACTCTCGCGCGTGTCGAGTCAAATTCTTGGGTGAGTTGAAGGAGCAGGAATATGACCAAGATGAGAACTGCGCCGAGTTATGCGAGTCAATATTGTGTTCCTTATCTATCGATGAAGTGGGCGACGACGGTAACGCTTGGTTCGAAGATGTAAAAGTGGACAATAACATAGTTAATTTTAAAGTAGATAGCGGAGCTGAGGTAACTGTGATGTCTTTGCGTGATTTTCGTAAATCAGGATATGATGAGAATATTTTACGAAAAAGTAAGCACGCGATACGCGAAGTAAGTAAGAATAAGCTACCTGTAGTAGGTTATTTTGAAGCTACATTAGGTGCTAATGCAATGGAAACTCGTCAGAAGATTTACGTGTTAAACTTAAATTGTAATAATTTATTAGGTTACACAGCGTGTCGGGAACTTAAGTTTATAATACCGAGGAAGACTTTCGAAATACAGGAATTAAATATTGATGAGTCATTTTTTGATGGGATAGGTTGCCTACCGAAAGTGTATAAAATTGATATCGATCCTACTGTTCCACCGGTGGTGAATGCATCTCGAAAAATACCTATGAAAATTAGACCGCGGTTGAAATTGGAGTTAAACAATATGGAGAAATTAGGTATTATTTCTAAAATAGATTCGCCAACCGATTGGGTTTCAAATATTGTAATTGTCGAGCGACCTGATAAGCTACGCATTTGTTTAGATCCTTATCACTTGAACAAAGCCGTGCGTCGCTCTCACTTTCAGCTTCCTACGTTAGAGGAGATAACAAGCAACTTGGTTGGAGCGAAGGTATTTTCAAAATTAGATGCAAGAAATGGTTTTTGGATGCTACGGCTCGACGAGGACAGCTCCAAGTTGTGTACGTTTTCCACACCGTTCGGACGATACAGATGGCTTCGAATGCCGTTTGGTATCAATTGCGCACCAGAAATATTCCATCATGAAATGTATAAATTTTTTTCTATGACAGGTGTAGAAGTCTTCGCTGATGATTTGTTGGTCTGGGGGCGCAACCAACGGGAACATGATATGCGGCTTAGAGAGTTACTCAGGAGGGCGGTTGAGTATGGGGTCAAATTCAATAAACAAAAATGTGTGTTTCGAGCATCGGAAGTAGATTTCTTAGGTCACACGCTGAACGGTTCTGGCATTAGCCCTACAGCTAGCCGGGTGAGCGCAATTAATAATATTGTAAAACCTACAGATAAAAAACAATTAGAGCGCTTCCTAGGTATGACGAATTATTTATCGAGATTTATTCCAAACTATGCAACCGTGGCTGCGCCGTTGCGGAGATTATTAAAGAAGGACGTGGTATTCGAGTGGCTACGAGTACACGATGAGGCTTTCGAGCAGCTGAAGAAGGCGATCAGTTATGCCCCCGTGCTGCGATACTACTCGCCGCAGGAGCCGGTGACGCTGTCGGTGGACGCGAGCGCGTACGGGCTAGGCGCGTGCCTGTTGCAGGCCGGCCAGCCAGTGGCGTACGCTGCGCGTACTCTTACGCCTACCGAGAAACGCTGGGCACAAATAGAAAAGGAGATGTTAGCCATATACTTTGGGTGCGTAAGATTTCATTTTTACATTTACGGCCACAGTCAAGTTACGATTGAGAGCGATCATAAACCATTAGAGACAATATTACGAAAGCCGCTGAACGAGACACCGCCGCGGCTTCAACGTATGTTGTTGAAACTGCAGGCGCATCGTCTGAACGTGGTCTACAAGCCGGGTAAGTACATGCATGTGGCGGACGCGCTGTCGCGAGCGGCGGTTGAGCAAGGCGCGCGTGCGGACAGCTGTGAGGATGATGTCACTGTTCATGTGAATGCCGTGTATGAGAGCTTGGACGCGACTGATGAACGATTGGAGCGCATTCGGATAGAAACACAAAAAGATACCGTGCTGTCGGCAGTGATCGAATATTATCGTGAGGGATGGCCGAACGGGAAAATTCAGGTGAGTGCATCGGCTCGTCCGTTTTGGACTTTCAGACATGAATTGTATGAAATTAACGGGATATTATTTCATAATAAAAGAGTAGTAATCCCAAGTAGCCTGCGTAAAGATATGTTAGCTCGTATTCATGAGGGGCATCTAGGTATCGAGAAGTGCAGGCGCCGTGCGCGAGAAGCCGTGTGGTGGCCCGGCATGGGCGCTCAAATCGAGGAGTGCGTGCAGCGCTGTGAGAGCTGCCAGCGACACCGCGCAGCGCCGCCGCGTGAACCGCTCGCGCCGCACCCCGTGCCGCCGAGAGCTTGGGACACGCTTGCCGCTGATATCTTCGAGCTGAACAAGCGGCAATACCTACTCGTTGTCGACTATTACTCCAAGTTCGTGGAGGTGGTTTATTTACCGGACATGACCAGTGGGACGGTTATTGGTATGATGGAAGGCATGTTTTCTCGTTTTGGAATTCCGCGTAGGCTCGTAACTGACAACGCAAAACAATTTAAATCGGGTGAATTTGAGAAATTCGCGAGCAAGTGGGAATTTCAACACGTCACGAGTTCGCCGCTGTATCCGCGATCGAACGGATTAGCAGAGCGTAATGTTCAGACCGTCAAGCGTTTGTTAAAGAAGGCCACAGAAGACAAGACTGAGTGGCAACTAGCTTTGCTTAACTTTAGGAACACCCCGGTGACGGGTGAGGTATATTCGCCCGCGCAGCTGTTGATGGGAAGGTCGCTGAACACCAGGCTGCCGATGGCCCCGCAAGCTTTACTACCGAAAACCGTAGAACCGGAGCTAGTACGGAATGTGCGCCAGGGAAGAATAGATAAGATGAAAGGGTATTATGACCGAGGCACGAAGCTGTCATCTGCATTGTCTCCAGGTGAGCGAGTTCGCGTGAAAGATGGTAGGGTTTGGAACAAAGCTCGGGTCATCAAGGAGGCTGATGGTGAGCGCTCGTACTGGCTTGAAGCTGATAACGGTGGTACGTACAGGCGTAATCGATCCCATATTTTAAAACAGCATAATAAAGGCGTAGTTGTAGATACTTGGGCTCGGCACAATTTAGTTCATGATGATATTTCACTGGAGGGTGAATCTGTTTTGGAATCGCCTAGACTCTCAATGCGTGCGGGGGAAGAAGGTGGGGAACCTACATCCATAGAATCGGATGCGGGACCTACACCAACAGAATTGGCAGCACCAGTATCTAGTAGAACGACTCGTAGTGGTAGAGTAATTAAGTCACCTCAAAGGTTCGTGTGTACTTAATTATAAGTGTGTAAATGTATACCTACTATGTCACTTGTGTTGATCTGTAGGTATTGTGTTTTATATAACATCATAATTATTTACTAACTTCTTGTGTTATTTACATATATAACCATTATGATGGGAGAGTCTCCATAATTCGTTATAAGTTTATTTTTGGTTTACTGCAAAATAGTTTTGTGCTTTTTTTTATCAATTTAGATACAACTGTACTTACTTTTCACATAAGTATATCTAACGACTATTGTTTAAATATGTTAAGCCACGGTTGTGTCTTAGACTTACTAGATGTTGACAGCTCTGACAGTTCAATAAATCAGTTGTCATTACACTTTTAATCGGGTTGTATTATTTTACACATTCTCCACTACAACCGGCCAGGAGAAATAACCCAACATACTGGACTAAGATTGCCAGAAGAGCTGCAGAGAGCTATTTTAGAACGTTTTAATAGATTTCACGGAGACCTAGATCATAGTTACAAGGCAATGATGACATTCTCATATCATTTGGTGTTGTTCAGCCTTAAGTTTTTACGACTGAGGCTCCACTTGGAAGCTGCTAGAATTTCTTTTCAAGAAACTGTCCAATGAACCGTGAACATGGTAATGAATGGGGGCGACAAACAATAGAGCGCATACAACATGTGATGGACTTGGTTGCTGTGAAAGAAATATATCATTATATATCGGCACAGAAAAGAGGATATAGGCCTGCGACGAACGTCGAAGACGCACAGTGGATCGAAAATCAGCCTTTGAAGACTTAGGAATCCGATGTTTTAATTGTGATGATATTTTAAAAAAACTTCCGCAGCCTTTTCCGTTATTTTAAGTATAGCAAAAATCATGAATAATAAGTACTATAACCGTATGCGAGGATATTACGGAAAACCGTGTGGTTCCCGAGATATCTTAATTTTATATATCCACTTCATACATTTTTTTCATTTGTATGTTTATTAGAAGTAAGAAAGAAAAGATTTTTTATTGTTGGAACGTAAACAAGAACTAACACATATATCGAGGGCAAATTCAGAAACGTCTGAACAGATTTAGATAAAATTAGTTACAAGTATAGACCATGTCCTGGAGTTACATATAGGCTACTTTTATCCCGGGTATTTGCTTCCGTGGGAAATAGTTTGACTGTACCATCTAATTTTTCAAATAATTGGCGCTGGCATCGTACAGATGGTGCAATGGAGCGATACAGTGATTTATGCTTTTGTATCGGGGGCGGCTTTTCATGTGGATGAAGCCATGAGAAACACTTATTGTTAAGATAATTTTCGACGATTTTTTAAAGAAAATTAGGCAGTAATTCCCCTAATTCTGAGTATACCAAATAATCATTACTAAAACCGCCTGCAAGGATATTACGAGAAACGGTCCTCGCAATATCTTCATTTGGTATACTTGCTCCATACATTTTTTTGTAAGAAAATTATTAGGGGAACCTGTTGAACCTTGGCACCATATGTACCTAGGCCATTTGGCTATTTCAAAATATTCTTGCGCTATTAAATTCTATCGTCTAGGGTATTCGGTACGTCACTACCGACTATCCAATGTGAAGAAAGTCGCTTACCAACATTCAGCCGGTGTTTGGTGTTATCAATGTTCAAACTTTTATGGAAAAAAAGTAAGTATGTATTTTTAAAATATTTTGAAGTCTTATAGTTTTAAACGTTTTATAATAGTCACTTAACTTTTATATTCGATCGGTTCCTTGATTTAGCAAGTGTTAAAACAATAATAAACTTACGGGATAAGTAACCGCAAAATATTTGAAATCCACTGTTTTGTTGGTAGTTGAAGTAGTGTTGTACCTCGGTCACTGTCGATCAGTTGTACCTTGGTCAGTGGCCAGGTACAACCCGGTTGTTGTACTTTCGCCAGGAGATATTTTTTTAATTTATTTTACATTGATCCTTACATTTTCCTAATCCAATATATATAATATTTCAGAAATCATGCCTCGAAGTTAAGAAGAAGAAAAGAAGTCCTGACAAATACCATTTAAAATAATTAAGGTGAAAAAAATCACAACTTTCGGTGCTTGCAAACATTTTGGATTATATACAACAACTTTTCGTCGTCATTTAAAGCACTGTTTGGAAACAGGTAGAGATATAAGCAAATTACACGAAAATCTTGCAGATAATCAAGTTTTTGATCGTAACGAAGAACATTTTGAAGTTGATTGCATACATTTTATATTTTTTTTATTTGTAAGGTAGGTAATATGTAGATTTGCTATATACGTTATGTTGAAATGTACCTATATCTATGTACCTACTAGTTTTAAAGACTGCCGTGTGACAAAACAGAGATAAAAAGTTAATTGTTTGTGTTTTAGGATTTTGATTTTTAATAAATAAAATACTATGAATGTTATGTTCATTTTGACCGAATAAAATGATTTTGGTAAGGAATAGTTGATAGTTTCCTTAAAAATACATGTTTTATCCCCAAATTCTCGATATGTCCTAGGTACAACGTAGTACTGGCCGAGGTACATAGGGGTTGTCGTACCTTGGCCAAAGTTGCCATTTTTTTTAAACGTCTTAAACACATGTAAGTATGTGATATACATTTCTGATATTTTGGTGGTGAATACTCAAATAATTAAGCTTCGAAAATCTGCAAATATCGGTTGTGTACAGTACGTCAAATCGCAATAAAAAGTTGATATCTAAACAACTGGCCTAGGTAGAACAGGTTCCCCTACTCTTTAATTTTCAAGCCAAATTATTTCATGTGACTTATTCGAGCATAGTATATAGAAGCCGTTCCAATCATAAAACATTACAATTTAAACATCGGATTCCTATGTCTTCGAAAGCCGATTTTCAATGCACTGTGTGACGCAATCTTTTCGTACCTTTTTTAAGAATCTCAATGTTTCCTAAATGAATTCATGAATCAAATTGAAGAAAAGTCCCGCCCGGACATTGTCAAATCCTAGATTTGCGTTGAATTATTTATTGAATTTTGTTAAATTTATTATATCTTCATAAGGCTAGTCTTATAAAACACTCTTAAAAATCGATTTTGTAAGCTAATTTCCATCTTTACGCTGCTATAACTCGATACATGTGAGACTTACAAAAACCTCTATACCCATATTTAGACCTCCGCCAACCCCCCCCCCCCCCCCTCGGCTATACGCCCGTGATTAGAGTACCACCAACCGCCAACTTTTGTAGGTGGTGTAAAAAGGTCTTTATCCCTACTGACTAGACTATATTTAGTATTTATTTTGAGGGTGCTCAATAGCAAACCGCCCCGGGTGCCAACCTATGCTACGCCGCCACTGGGTCTTGTATAATTTTTGACTAATTAAAAAGGTTTTTTGGAATGAAATCAAGGCATCATATACGTTTTACTGAAAAAAAATATGATTATTTGTACAAAATAAGTAACAGATTTTACAGAGATTGTTGAATCGTGGCGGTAGTCCTTTAATCTGTTGTTAAGTTATTTATCCGGGCTAAAATTGAAAAGTCAGAGAGTCAAAGCCATATATATAATTTTCTTCATTTATACGGTCAAAGTCATGTTTTTACAATAACAAATTTTTGTTTTTGATCATTTTCCTATTTTTATACTAAGTTAGCAAAAGGAAAAGTTCTAAATCATGCAGGCTAGTTTGTCATTACTTTGTTAAAATCCGAAAACCTATGAAGGATATTAAAAAGGTAATAAGTAGGGAGTAAATACAAGTCAAAATCAAATAGCATGTAAGAACGGCGAGTGTTGCCAGTATTAGTGGCACGCCGGCATACCATTGATACGGGACTGGCTAAAGTAACAAATGTAGTATTCATTATCAAAGATTTTCCATCATGCAGCATTCTTTTTTGACCATAAACATTGAAAATAATGTCCGAGTTATTGAGACATCACATCTTAGAGTAGGCAACCAAAAGGAGACGCCATTACGCTCGAATCTCGAACAAAAAATTCAGCAATGTCGGTGGGGGGCTTCGTACACCTACAAATAAACATGTGCACACAAATGCAAAATGTAATCACGTCGCTACGCACGCACACTACACCATTTCATACAACACTGGCAAATTTATGCACACAGTTACAAATTTATCTTGGTGTCTAATGTATTTACAGTGTCATATATTGACAACTGTGTAAAAACAGTAGAGCGTAGCAATGTCGATACGAGATATAGATAGCGTTGTCCTTATCTATCGATAGATAAAATAAAACAATTATAATTTATGAAATGTTTTAAGATTATTTTTTATGTCTATCATCTTTTCTATCGCTTTCTTGCAATCTCTGGGTGTGATTTCGTGAAAGGGAAGTAGGGAGGTATAGTTAAAAAAGTGTAAATTAATATTTCTAATTTAATAGAAATGCTGTAAAGATAATAAAGGTAATAATAGTGAGAAAAATACAAGCAAAATAAAAAAAAATCATTAGAAAATGAATTTTAAATAATACGCCTTTAATTTATTTAAAATGGATATCCAGCTGTTGTTACATTACTTAGGACTAAGTTATAACGAGGTAACAATAATCTTACTATTAATGAACAACATTTTAAGAATCCGACTCCGCCTCCGCCCGCGTGAAAGTTGTTTTTGAGAGAAAAGGCATACAATCAAGTATAGATATCGGATTTCATTTTGCGGCGGCATTTCTAACGCCCGGTTAGCGTATATTAGCGTGATGCTAATATAAAGCGCAGGTACAGCCGGGAATGGAATACTGCTTCCACCTCTGTTATGGTTCCGATAATTGCTTGCTCGATGGTTGATCTGGATTGCAGCGACGGGCCATCCGCATTATGAATGATGCAGACGTGACCAACAGCTTAGAGCTGCTACAGCTGCCCTGGGACATTTCTTCGCTTAGCATGTTCTACCGTCTGTAACGCGTACTGGCTTGCGGAGCTACAATACCGTGGTGTCTATTACCCTGGCCTGAACCAAGAGGTTCGCGAATTTGTATCTTAGCCGCACCATCAAGTCGTGGAAAAGTTTGCCAGCGCACGTATTCCCTACTTCCTGTATTCCCGGGTTTATTAAGCGTACTGGGAAGAAGCTTCTGACTGACTGAAATGATTGTGTCACTTTGCGAGGGATGTTTGTCCTCGCTACTTGATAGTCTACTTGGACAGTACTGCGCTTACTATCGGATGCAATGTGGTCACTTTAACGTGCCAGGATAAAAAAAATCGTTTTAGTTGTACTCGTATACAGCTAAATTATATTAAAAACTTCGAATATTACGCAAGCACCTTAATGATAATAAAAATAATGTTGTCATGTATACGTACACTATGTACATATTCATCGACCCACTGCTGGGCACGCGTGGCGTCCTCTATTGAAAACAACAATTCACATCAAGCGAGTGCTAATTTTACAGCTAAATCCTAAAATCTAATTTTGGCCTGCAACTGAGATCTAAATGTACATACATATACACTCACGCCTGTAATCCGCGAAGGGGTAAGCAAAGGTGTATCCATTACACTCACTTTTCGCCGAAGTTATTACGGTCCCATAATGTGATAGGGGGCGAGCCTATCGCCATACCGAGCACAATTCCAGACTCCGGTCTGATACTGAGAATTTCTAAATAGAAAAACCCAATATCACTTTACCCGACCCGGGGTTCGGACCCGAGACCTCAGCACAGCAGTCGTAACGCATGCCCAATTACAACTGCCCCACCGAGGCAGTCTAATATTAGTCAGGCAGATCTAAATGTATTAGATGATTTTATTAACTCGTGAAGAATCATGACATGTCGATTTAGATTTTTTGTTATCCTGGCACCTTTAAGTTACCACACTGCACCCGATGGTATTATAATATTAAGATTATATTAAGATAGTATGCATACATATGTAAGCACTCACACCTGTAACCTCCGAATCGGCGGGTAGAGGTGTAAGAGGTGTGTACATTTCGGAGAGTTTATTACCGTCCCATAAAGTGATGGGGGGAATCTATCGCCACACCGGATACTATTCCAGACCGCGCCGGGCTGATACTGAGTATAAAGATGAAAAATCAATTATCATTTTAGCCGACCGTGGTATCGAACCCGCGACCTCACACACAGAGGTCATACCGCGTATGCAGATACAACTGAGCTACCGAGACAATCTTATCTTATACTAATTATAGATCTTGAATGTCCCAAAAGTCGACGTCAAGCCGGAACCGGGTGAAATATAAAAAATCTAAGTTGCATGTTTTTAAAATTATAGGCATGGCCCGCGATTTTTCAAAGTATAATCCTAACTTTGCGCATTTGTGTGATCTTACGTAAGAACTATTGAGACTCCTTCCCACCCCTTGTAAGAAAAAGTTAGACATGATCGACTCCCCCCTACATCATCTTACGTAATAAATGAATGGCGCCAAAATTCATACCTAAATATTTATTAAATATACCGGATACATTTTTTGACAAATACTTTATTCTGGTTTTGGTATATTTTGTGACATTCCTAGTGTGTTAGAACTATTTACGTTAAAAGTATGTGTTTAGAAGACAGTCCAGATGGATTAGTAATTTTATCGATATTATATCGATAACCTTTATAAGTTTATCTACAACACTATTTGAGTCTTGCATAAACGACAGTGTTACCACATAAACCACCCAAAATGCTACACTGGCATAAAGTTTATGAAATTGTAAACTTAGTCAATATGTCAACTCTCCTAATATTTTTAAATTAAAAATTAAGTTAAGGAAGCATACATAAAGAAATCCTACTAATATTATAATTGCGTATGTTTGGATGGATGCATGGTTGTTTGATATCCAATCACGCTACAACGGCTGGACGGATCTACTTAAAATTTGTCACAGAGATAGATTATAGTCTGGAAAAGCACATAGGCTACTTTTTATCCCGGAGAAATGTACAGTTCCCATTGGATAGTTTAGTTTTTCACAGAGCAAGGGATCGACATGATTTTTTGCATAGTGGCAGTTTAGGGATCAGAAAATTACAAAGACCACTTTTATCTCGAAAAAATAGCAATAGTGGGATAGCAAAATATAGAAGGTTAAAATGTTAAAATGCGCGGGCGGAGCCGCGGGCAACATCTAGTTAAAATAGAATATTAAAAAAACAACTTGATTTAAGATATTGAATGCAAATAAATTTTGCACTACTGTGGCTAAAAGTTTAACCTGGCAACATTTATTACCCGATGATAATTTTTAGAAATTATATGTTTTGTTGCTTTTAAGGATAATATTACTTTAAAAAAATATGTCCAGGTGAAAAATAATGTTGTATTTTTGTAAGTTTGATGTGTCAGATCTATTTTTACATGTTAATACCGCTACAGGCAGGCATTTTGAGGGAGCTCAATTCGCTCGGGATGTCACTTTTTTAGTGGCGGATCACGAAGCGCAACTAGTTTTATAGAACGTGTATGAGCACCGTGCTCTTACATTTGTCAAACGGGGTAAGCGCTCAATGGCGTCTCCAGTGTTAAATACTCTAAGCATCACATACATACATAGATTTAGTGGATCATATACCGCCACGCACTTATAAAAACAGTGACATCTATTGTCTACATGTAACCATTTTAAGTTCGTATATTTTTTACTAGATAGCGACTCATTCAGTCAGCCCTCAACATACTTTGGGTTTTGGTATTAGCCTTGTATTAGCGTATGCCTGGTTAGAGATGTATATTTGAAACAGGGAAACTTGATAATTAATTCAGTTAATAATAGAGGACGGCTCTTATTAGCGTAATATTTAAATGTAAATATTAGATTTACGTATTTACCTTTTATAAGAAAATAAATAAGTATTGGCCGAACAGTCGCTTTGTCTCCTTCTACAAAGTAGTCAATTCTGTGAGTAATATCCTCAGTCCATTTTTTATGTCTATGATCTTTGATTAATACCTACATAAAACAAAAGTTAAGTATATTTGTCTACTGTTCATTTGATCAAATATTTTATATTTGAAAAAAATAATATCTTTTTTATTGATTTCATATTATATTTTTAATAATGGTTTTTATTTTAAATATTGTGGGTATACCAATCTGAAGTCGGTTAGAAATGTACATAATATCTGCTTTCATTCTTTCTTACGTTTTTTTTCTATTAAGCCAGTTTTTATGAGCTTTTTTTCGTTCGTAAAAATTGGCTCTCTTAAATAATATTTTCCCTTGATACAAAAATATATAATAGTCAATTTTTATAAAAAATCGATCAAACAGGGTAGATGGGCAGAGAATATAAATTTAGACCAAGATATATAATTTGGTAAGATAACACCACCCATATTATGGTGCATCCAGATTCCAGAGAGTAGGTATATCTATGATGATGACTTCCTAGCCGATTTCGGCCATAGCGACTGTTTCAGGTTATTAAGATGGCTAATCTAAAAGGCAGACGCTTGTTGTTCAGCCCGCCGACGGTATGCTCGCTTGTGACTGCAGTACCCGATTTTTGTCCAAAAAGTTCTGTCACATATCGGGCAAGTCAAGACACCGCCAACATAATTATAAGAAATGATCTTAGGTGGTCTGGTCTTTATCGCGTCACGTTTGCTATCCTTGGCATCACGTCTAACCAATTCAAAGTTAGACACGTGCTGGTTAATAAGACGCCTCCACTCCAAACGCTGAGCTGCCTCCTCTTCCCATCGTGTTGGATCAATATTACACCTTTTCATATGTCTTTTATTTCAGAACATCTTTATATCTCAGGAATTGTCCACCTGCTTTGCGTTTTCCGTTTAAGAGTTCTGAAAAGAAGATGCGCTTCGCAATTCTACTGTCCGTCATCCGCGAGACATGCCCACTCCAACGCAACTGGCGCCGCATAATGTAGGCCACGCATGTGTGGTATCGAACCACAAATGTTGGCACGACGCAGAACATTCGTCTTCCGGACCCTGTCCGACCATCGAATGTTCATGATGTCTCTCAGGCATCTTATATGAAACCTATCGAGTGCCTCTATATGATTCCGGTACAGAACCCATGTTTCAGATGAGTACAGCAGGTTTGGCAGAACTATTGCCATGTAAACTTTTACCTTAGTGGACAGTTTAAGATCATGTGACCGAAACACCCTGGAGCGTAACTTTCCGAAAGTAGCAGCGGCAGCTCCTATTCTGCTATTTATCTCTGTATCAAGGTCACACTTAGATGTTATTATGCTACGAAGATACCTGATTTTTTCCACTTTGCCCAATAAGTTCTCACCAAGGCAGACATTAAATGGTACATTGTCATAGACCCCTGCTGCCATCACTTCGGTTTTTTTGACGTTTATTTTCAGTCCAAATTTAATGCATGCCTCGTCGAGTCTCGTCATAAGATTTTGGAGACTACTCAAAGACACTTGCTGGTGGTAGGATATTCATATCCGCCCGGATACACAGGGCGAAAAAACCCGCCATAGTGGCACACGCAAGTGTGTCGCGTTCCGGGATCAGCCAGTGTACATCCGGTTTTTGTCGGGGGTCTGGAGTTGGGGTACAATGGCCATTTTGCGGCCTTCTAAGTACTCTGACACTAGACCTTCGACCGCTTCTTCACCTTCTTGCCGATGGCGTAGTGTGAAGAAGCAGGCCGGCATGAGTGTGTTGAGTAGCGGGGGATAGATCGTCTCTCGCTACTCAGTACTCTATTTGGACCGCCCTGCGCTTACCATCAGGTACAGTGCGGTCACTATGCCGTGCCAGGATAAAAAAAAAAATAAAGACTCACTTACAAAACATAAGTCATCAGCATACATAGTCTCTGTTATGATCGCAGTAGAAATTTTTGTTTTAGCTCTGAGCCTGGCAAGATTGAATAGCCCACCGTCAGTACGAAATCGAATGTGAATTCCCTCAGACAGATTTCGCACTGCTTCACGAACAACGACAGCAAAGTATAGTGCGATAGTATCCAAACTGGGATTCAGGTAAGATTGCCTCCGATAGTGGTAAGAGCCGATTGAGAAGGACTCTAGCGAAGATCTTTCCTGGAACTGATAAGAGAGATATATATACCCATATGAATTACAGTCGGCTCTATCACCCTTGTTTTTGTATAGTGAACAGATGCGCAAGATCTTAAATGATTCAGGTACCTGTTCTTCTGTCCACATACGTAAAAACAATTTCCACAGTGTGTTATGCAGCTTTTCGCCTCCGTACTTTACATACATTTCACTAGAGATGTTATCAATTCCTGCAACCTTCTTGTTCTGTTGTTGGTTGATCGCGGTTATTACTTCAGCTTGTGTTGGGGGATCAATTAGTTCTAGTCTAAGTGGATTATTAGGGAGAGAGTTTATGAATTCTAAGTTAACACAACGGTCAACATTAAGGATATTGTGAAAATGTTGAGCCCAGCGCATCAAAATATCATCTTTGCTGGATAAAGGTGTTCCATCAGCTGATTTAAGAGGTACTTTCGTGTAAGTTGGGTTGCCTGTGATCTTGCTAATTTCATTATAGAAAGCACTCACTTGGTTAGTATCAACGAGCCACTGCAAAAAAGTTGCTTTTTCTTGCCACCATTTGTCTTTGGCGTCTCTAGTTAGATTTCTGATTTTATTATTACTCTCCTGGATTTGTAGAGACAGTTCACTGTTGCGATGTAGGTTCCGTTGCTTGTCAAGCAAAACACGGTGATTGCTCAAAGCAATTGAGAATGGCTGATCATTATCATCGAACCAATCTTCATGTTTCTGAACTGTGTGGCCTAAGACATTTGCGCTGATCTCAGTAACAATAGATGAGACGTAGTGCCAGGTCTAATCAAGATCACCACACTCAATGTCCACCTGGACCAGATTTTCGTTTAGAGCCTGAACATAGGACTCCCTTATCTCTGTACTTTGAAGTTTATTAACAGATGTGGTTACAGTTTTTACAAGACTCCTTCGTCGAGGAAGACGGAGACGAATCTTTATCTTGGTAATTACAAGTTGATGATCAGTCCAGCAGTTGGCTCCACGCATAACACGAGTAATCTGAACTTGAGATATGTCTCTGCGTCGTACAATGGCATAGTCGATCAAATGCCAGTGCCTAGAACGAGGATGCATCCAGGTTGCTTTATATTTTAAGGGAAGCCGGAAAAATGTATTCGTTATAGAAAGTCCAAACCGAGCGCAAAAACTGAGCTATTAACGTTTCCGATCCCATGCCAGATATATATGCCGGTATATCTATACTAATATTATAAAGAGGAAAGATTTGTATGTATGTTTGTAACGAATTGGCTCAAAAAGTACTGGACCGATTTAAAAATTCTTTCACCATTTGAATGCTACATTATCACTGATTAATATAGGCTATTTTAATTGCAAGAAAAAAATAAGGATAGTAAGGTGTAATAGCTTAAGACGCCTCCATGGATTGTATACCTTTTCTTCCAAAAATTACATACACGCGGGCGGAGCCGCGAGCAACATCTAGTCTATTATAAACCTCCACAATCTATAACTCAAAGAGTCTTATACTAGATAGGATTTTATGTGGATTTTAATACTAGATTGGAGCAAAGAGTATTAAATGTTAATATAGAGCATGCAAAGGAATCAAGGGGGATTTTAAGTCAGTCAGTTTATTTCAGTAGTATTATAATGCTCTTTGGTTTATTTGTTTTCGTTGTAAACATTCTCTTTATTTATTCCAACTCAAATAAATTTTTTGACTGATTGTATTTTGTAATTTATTCTGTTATTATAGTAAAATAATAATTAAAGCACAACAATGGCGAGTCGCGGCAGTGGAGGAAAAAAAGAAGCGGTTTTACATTCAGTCGAATTAATTTTATTATTTGCCATTTACGTTTTCCGAGTCATAATTTAAAATTTGTAGGATCCTGAGGAACAAATGAGGAAAAAATTTCGCGCGAAATGTCTTTTCCGTGCACTGGGACGTTTAGTGATGGCGAATGCATACTGGCTTGTAGAAGCAGTTGATCACTATGAAGGCGTGGAAGATGTGAAGAGAAGAGTCCAACAAGCAGTTCGCGGAAAGGCGAAGAAGAAACAATTACTGACGATAACAGTTAGCTATTACTATTATCATCTTTATATCACCTCACACTTTAACCTGAATTCAAACTGCGCTCTTTCTTCGGATTCAAGTTCATTAAGAATTAATTTAATGTAAATAAGGTTAAGTTTAGGGGTTTATAAATCCTATAAGTAAAAGTTTTGGTTCCATATTTATGTCCCTTGGGAGTTTATTGTAAAATAATTAAGTATTATATAGTCATTCACGAGATTCAAACTGTACATTTCATCATATTAAATTTCATGAAAAGCATTTCGGCGGTTTACCCGTAGAGACGAAGGTTTGTTATAATACTATTGGGTGTAAATAAACACTAAAATAACATATGTAACATAGCTGTTGCTCGCGGCTTCGCCCGCGTGGAGGTCATGTTGAGACAAAAAGTATGCACTACAAAATACCAATTTTCATGCATTTAACTTTAAAAATGAAGGATTTTCATACAAACTTTCTTACCCTATTTAACCCCCTTAGGGGTGGAATTTCCAAAAACCCTGAAATATGTGTTTTTAATTTTTAACTGTAAGGCCAAATACCAAATTTCATGCGTTTAACTGCAAAAATTACAGATTTTCATACAAACTTTCTTCCCCTATTTTACCCCTTTCGGGGTGGAATTTCCAAAAATCCTGAAATATATATTTTTTATTTTTGACTCAAAGGCCAAATACAAATTTTCATAAACTTAACTTCAAAAATGACGGATTTTCATACAAACTATCATCCCCTATTTTACCCCCTTAGGGGTGCTATTTCCAAAAACCCTTCCTTAGTGGATGCCTACGTCATAAAAGGTACCTACTGTCAAAATTTCAAGTCTCTAACCCTAGCCGTTTTGGCTGTGCGTTGATCGATCAGTCAGTCAGTCAGTTTCTTCTTTTATATATACAGATGAAGAGGTGGTTTGAATTATGTAGGTTAGTCATAATTTAGAAATCATTTGTCTTGATTTTTAGTCTATAACAATTTAAGTAGATTGTAGTATGTTCTACATATAAAATGTCCGTCGTACCACTTAAATGGCTCCGGGCCAACCATTATACCTTTATATTATTTATGTTTTGCAGGACAAAGCTCTTTTAAATAAACCAGCTGACGAACGTACAGAACAGGAGAAGAAATATATATATCGAATTATTGGAGGGTTGAAATGTTTCAAGCGTTATCCTAATGTAAGATTATTGATTGAATGAATAATACGTATTTCTATATCAATTTCTAGTACATCGAAAACCGATATAAGTAGATAAAAGGTGTTTGATTTTGCCAATATTAGTTATTATTTGGGCTACAACACAATACCAGCCTCCTATTGGGCACAGCACTCCTCTAGCAATGAGACGGGAACTTAAGGTCACTACGCTGGTCTAATGGGGATTGGCAGACCTTCGCAATGCTGTTGGGGAATTCCCATGTATATAGGTTTATCCACGATG
The DNA here is from genome assembly GCA_905220505.1 of Laothoe populi. Lineage (NCBI taxonomy): Eukaryota > Metazoa > Arthropoda > Insecta > Lepidoptera > Sphingidae > Laothoe > Laothoe populi. Next base: position 9,823,609 of record HG992153.1, read on the forward strand.
CTCACACACTCAACACACACATATGTGTAACACTCTCACTCAACACACATCCTGTACATACATAACATCGAGAAGTTACGAGATGCATACTCTTGGGACTGGTTTCAAATCCACGACTTTTTCTTTTAGGTTTTGACTATTAAATAAATCTTTTTAAAGCATAGAGGTTGATTTATCGATAGAACACGGCTATCACAGCAACTCATGTAAAAGGTCACAGCTCATTAGAGTCACCTGGAATCCGACCCGCACCAACTTTACTCCATCAACTTCGTAGCGTCACACAGTTCATGTAGTGAGCGCATATCCCGCTCAAATATTGCTTTAAGGGTTATGATTCGATAGTTTTAATATAATTTGGTTACAGAATGTGAAAAAAAAGCTAGCATCAGTAACATATTTCAAATATTATGGCCCGGGCCGAGCCATAGTTCGTCAACATCACGAAGCCCACGCGTTGTATTTCATTGTCAGTGGTGACGTCACCGTCAGCCAAATGATCTTCGACGAGCTTTTACAACAAAATGTTTCCATTGAAGTGGGCTCTATGCATTCCGGTGACATGTTTGGGGAAGTTTCGTTATTGCATAACATACCTCGGACAGCTACTGTCACAACCGTTGGTTAGAATTAAAGATTTATTATTTCGTTTGCTTACAATAGATATTATATCACCATCTATAGTGTCATAGGAATAAAGCAAACCCTGTTTTTCCCCAATGTAAACATAAAGTTACAATAGTAATACATACACTTGAAATATACTTTTTTTTACACAGTCACACACATAGCCCCTACCCCACACTAACATACGAGTCTTGGGTCGTGGGTGGCTTGTACGAGAGACTTTCGGTCTCACAACACCCAGACCCCGGACACAAATATCTGTCTGTCACACAAACATTTGTCGCGGTGTGAGAATCGAACCCACGGCCTCTCTTTTTACAGCCGGCTACTCGCCAACTGCGCCACCGCCAAGGCTGTCAAAACTGACAATACTGTACTGAACTTAAGTATTGCTTACTTATTTGAAACTATATAAGTAAATTAGCAGCGATAGCCTAGTTGGTTGCGGTATGGACTGTATAGATGAAAGTCGTGTGTTCGAAACACAAACGGCATACACCTCTGACTTTTTTAAAGTTACGTGTGTATAAAATGTTAATTATCGCTGGCTTTAACGGTGAAGGAAAACATCGTTAGGAGACCTGAAAACCTGAAAATTTCAAAGGTGTGTGAATTCTATAACCGCATTAGGCCAGCGTGGTGGACTGAAGCCTAACAGTAGAGGGGGCCCGTGTCCAGCAGTGGGACAATGTTTAATACAGAGTTAGTAATATGATTATAAGTATATTAGTTAAAACCTTAATTCCCCTTCTTATAAAGTTTATTTTGTTTGATAAGGAGTTTAATTTTCGTTTGTTTTGTCTGTTTTACGAAGAGAAACAGCTAGATAATTAGTTCTAATTATTTTTAGATATACTTTACCCATAAATCACTGAAATCCATTTATTTTAACAAACAACTTTCAGGATGTGCCTTTATTAGGTATGTCAAATGTTGTACATCAGTATTACCGCAATAGACGGAATGTATAACTCATTACTGTGCTATAAATATTTTTACTCGTTTTGAAAACCTCTCGACATCGGCAAATAGAGCGAGAAAGCGTAGAGGTTGATTTATCGATAGAATACGGCTATCCCAGCAACGCATGTTTAAACATTTAGCACGAGTTGACAATTGCTACGCGTAATACTCGGTGCTATTATTTAATTCACGTTTATTAGGTCACTGTGAACTGTTGGCCTTAATGAAAGAAGATTTCAAGAATATACTGCAGGCCTCAGTGCAAAAGCAGTGGGATGAAGTTAGACGGGCCATGTCGGCCTTTACATATTTCGATGCTCTTGACGAGGTAAATATAGCAATATCGATTTCGTACATATTGTTTGTTTGTTCCAATAATGCATTGTTATAAATTAACAGCAAAATATTATGTAGTACCTATGTATTGTTTTTGTATGTATTCTCATTTACTACATTGTATAGTCGCCCAGAATCTTTATACTCCAAATTTTTAATTCTTAGGTACGTCCAAAAAGATATCTCTGGTAAAAATTCAAACAATATTTTTTATTTAATGTTGATATAACTTGTATTTATATAACGTAATAGAAAAGTTTATTATTTTATAAAATTTCCACCAGCTTTTTATTTTAAGAATTGAATTTTGATATAAGTTTATTAATAAATTGTGTCGAAGAGTTTAACTAAAACTATTACTTCCTTTTCAACTTTGCAACCCCTTTAAGGATGGAATGGAATCAAAAAAACATTCTTATTGGTTATTTAAATGTCATTATAAAATTATTGAAGTACTGTTGCTCGCGGCTCCGCCCGCGAGGAGGTTATTTTCGGGAGCAGAAGTATACAATCCAAGGAGTTGTCCTCTGCACTAAGGCACCTGTAGCGATTGTCCAGCCTCTCAGTTGTTGTGCCTGAATCTTGAGATTGCATACCAAATAAGTTTAACCTCACTTTGCCCCTTTCAGGGATGATTTTTCAAAAACGTTGAAACACGTATTTCTTTATTTCCTACCAAAAGCCTAAATATGAATTTACAGACCCCTAAGTCGAGGAATTATGGATGCCCATACAAATTTTGACCTCCTATTTGATCCCTTTCAAGGTTGTTTTTTGAGAAAAAATATAGCCTATGTCCTTCTCCAGGATATATTCTATTCCCTTACCAAATTTCATTACAATCCGTTCAGCCGTTTAGTCGTGAAGAGGTAACAAACAAACAAACAAACAGAGTTACTTTCGCATTTATAGTATTAGTATGGAGTATGGATATAACCACTAAGTATGGTTATGGGCGTTTTTAAATTAGAAAACAAAATCGTACACTGATTCAATTAGTAGCGGCCAATCTGCTCAATCACTGAACCAATTTGGACGTAGTTTTCTGTGATATATTAAGGCAAGCTTAGGCTCACATTTCGTGATATAAATCATTTTAAATGACAAATAAGTGAATGTCGCCAGTTAGACCTCTATATTATTGGGTGAACTTAGCTTTACGCTATGACTTTCCTCGAACAACATTTTAACGCAATAAGAGCTGAAAAAATAACAAGTTTATATAAATTATTTTACAATGAATATTTATAATGGAAACAAAACTATTCCAGTGAAACAAACCCATTGAGCGCATCGAGAATTCATTCATATGTTATAAATGACTCAGTATAGCTAATTATGTTAATAGGTAGCGCGTCGCGAAGGTTGTATAGTCGCGAAGATGAAATCTTATGAGCCATCAGAGACGCTGCTCGGAGATGGCGTGGGCATCGCCAATTTCGTATACTTTATACTGTCAGGCCGGTGTCAGATGATTGAGACAGTACAAGTGATCATCAAAAAACATCTGGGACGAAACTTTTACGCACTGCACGATCCTTATGTACGTATGTTTGTAACACGTTTGTGTCGTGTGTCGTTATTTCATAAAATTATATCGTGATCTAAATAATTATATATAGTGTGAATAAGACCAAATATCTTAATTAACCATGTACCATGTATGTATGTATGATGAAATGATATTCTAATATCCGAAATGTTGTTACAGGGTTTTATTTTATACATGACCCCTATTTTAAGTTCATTATTATTAGAAACTTAGCATGTTTTATTGTATGTGTAGATACCAAAAGAAGAAAGCGAACAAGACTTCGAAGCAAAATATTTTGGCGCTTACAAAAATGTAAAGGATAGTAAAGAAACCAGCGGCTCAGGCACCGAAGGGTACTCTTCATCTCAGGCGAAAGACGGCATTACGGGGAAAGAACATTCTAGAGGCATAGGCAGTATCTTAAAACCGCCAAGTTCTTTAAAGCAAATACGTGGTGCATCTGGAAGTACGAAGAGAGAAAGCGTACAAATAGTGTTGGAAAATGAAGAGTGTAAAAGACCAAGTGCTTCAAGCACGGGTACTCATGCAGAGCATGAACAACGCTCAAGTTCATTGAAATCGCAGCTTTTATTGCATCCATCCGATCAAACCAGGGAATCTATCAGGTAAGAGGGAAGTTAATATGAATAATGAGGTATACTGTGAATGATGACGAATGGTGGTAATTAGCATTCAAATACCGTTGAAATAGTACTTCACCCAGTGAGATAATCGCCATCAATTTCGATTTGCTATTACTACTAATTTATTGTTTACTTAATTTAAAACCTTGTTTCGAGTAACACCAACTTGCAAATTGCAAAGGACTTGGTAATGCTACAAGGGTGATCAAAAAGTAGACATGTTTTAACTTGGGTAATATTTTTAACATGGGTTATCGTTTAATACTAAATTAATTTTTCAAGAACATCTAATAAGTCTACAAATTATATTTTATTCATACATTGAATACTCGTTTAAAATATTTTTTTCTTAACCTTTCTACAATACTTCATCTGTAAAACATCTCATTATCTTCAATTTCTATTTTGTTCCCGATTTGTTTCTTGTTCTGAGGATAGAGGTAAAAGTTTATACTGATTTTAACTATTGGGTTTTAGAGCATTTCAAAGCCTGTGTCTTGTAAGGTAGCTAACGCAACGTCATTTTTTGTGTAGATTCACTGTCTCCTTGTGTCTTGTACAGTAACTAACGCAACGTCAGTTATGTGTGCAGATTCACTTACCAAGAGTATTTTATTCTTATAGATTTGGCCTTTATAATTCATCATCATCATAATCCTGTTATTGGTTCTGCGTAGTTAAAACATTTAATAGTGACTCTGACCTTTTGGAAACATTTTTTATCGAATCGAAACCGAAGCTCAAACAAGATTCACAGTGAGCCGAATACAAGATTTACAAATAACGTATAGCTGGTTGGAGACTTTTCTGCGAGAAGGAGAAGATATCGCAAAGATTCCACAATATTTATATATTGTGTCCTCGAATGATAGTAATAAAACGTGGTAAAGCAGTTATGACGATGATGTCATGATGATGCCACCGATAGTGAAAGTTGACACCCCAAACTATAAAGATAGAGAAAAGACAGTTAAGGCTGTTGGAACACAGCATAAAAACGGTAAACAGGATTTTTTTTCCAGATTAAGCGTGGTTCCTGAAGGAGATGGCGCCAAGCGCTCGCCAGCAAATCTTCATACTTATTTTATGCAGGTTTAAACTTTTAACAATTGTTAAGACAGGTTAAAAAGCTATCCAATGCGAGCAAACAAGTTATTGAACGAGTTATTAGTATTGAAAGAAAATTACTCTGTCAAGCTATGATTATTTTCAAACGGTTATCGATAGATTATGGCTTAGGTAACTTTCATTTTATTAGTTTCTGAAATACACGAGACAAGAAAATTCATAAATTTATTTGTGATGGTCATTTGAATGTGAATACATCGAAAATACCGGATTATATAATTAAGATCATAAAACTTACACCTAGGTGTAAGTATTATAAATATCATTTGCATTAAGACATCCGAATTTCTTGCAATATTATGGATGAACGCAAATTAGTCTTCCTTGTTTTAATTAATTAATTTATTTTAATCTATACTTTGTGAATTTTGAGTTATTTATTATGTAGTTTAACATGCTTTCAAAGCTTTTTCTGAGTGTGTTTTTTGCCAGGTTTGTCAATTCAATCCTGGCTCGAGTTTTGGTTTTGGTGAGAACATGCGCGACAGACGTATCGTGGCACTAACGCCAGTCAACTGTATGCTACTTCCAAAAATATGGCTGCTCCAAAGAAACACCGCCAATATTTGGACGCGTATACAACACTACCTAGAAAAAAAGGTATATTTTACTATTTAACTAAGTTATTTCAATTTTGATGGATCGGGCATTTCAAGTTTATGTCGCATGTTCCGTTTATTGATAAATGGACTGGCCATTTACGGACCATTTATTATATTTTATTGCAAAACCATTTAGAACAGAATATTATTTTATTATAAAACCAGGAAAATCCGGATCCCGAGAATTTCAAGTTGACTTTTGATATTGCATTCAGCTTGATTATTTTGTTTGATGTAATCCCAAAATTTATTTATAACATTTAATTATTAGATTCCAACGAAGAAACAGCTGTTTAAAAGCTTTGTGGAGGAACGCCGTTGGCAAGAGTTCCGTGAACAGATGGTGGACGACGTGGTTGCTCGCTCTAACACTGTTAACTGGACCTCATTACATGACGTCCCTTATTCCATTCGCATGGAAGAAATGCTCGATATTTAATTGTTAATATAATATAATCTGTTATGTTATTTTATTAAACAATGTTCAATTTGTAAAAAGTTCAATGAAATAGTTTTTTTTCAAACTTAAACAAATATAATGCTGCTAGACTAGCAAAAACAGGAAAACCTGAAAATCAATAGAATATATCTCATATTCGAACCCAAAGAATGTGAGTTCTTTTTACTACTTCTCTGCCTCTCTTGACCATGATCACGTGATTTCTTGTGGCAGCTCTTGCTCGTTACAAAATTATTGGTATTTTTCAATGAGGCGCTTCATTAGTTAAGTCTTTAGTGAATAAATAACACCCAACAGTCACACACATAGCCCCGATCCCACACTAAGATATAAGTCTTGTGTCGTGGGTATCGGGGACTACGAGTGACTTTCGGTCTCACAACACCCAGACCCGACACAAATGTTTGTCTGTCACACAAACATTTGTCCCGGTGAAATCGAACCCAGAGTATTTTACGTAAAAGGGACACAGGTAGGACGAAAGTTGGTCCCATTGTCAAATTGCTTATAATTGCTAGTATTGAAGATAAATAGATATACCATTGACACGTAAGAAAAATCTGAAATATACAGCGCTTATTACCACAGACAACATTTTCACCCTTGGTTGACATAATGAGAGCGACGAGTCAAGAGAGGAACATATATGGAAAGCGATTGTGAATAAAATTGATATCGTGGTAAAGTGATTAATAGTGTGATAATGACTTTTGAACGCGTACTGATGATTTGGATGCAGAACTAAGGAATATAGAAAATGTTCTCGCTCTTGAAAAAAATAATTAAGAATAAAAATGTAAATAAGTAGTTTGATTTGATGTAATTGGCATCTTTGATAATAGGATAGTTGACAGTAAGTGAAAACCTGATAGAATTTTGATTTTTATAATAAATTTTAGTCTAAAAATATCTAAAATTAAACCAATGTGTTTATTGATATGTGATTATTTAATATTTTTATGAAACAATGTAAAGATAAAGAATTTTGTTACCTGACATAAAAAACAAATCAGTCATGCATGACATCACCGTTCGAAACATCTATTGTAGCGGGTACACACGTACGAACATGCTCGATAAACTTGTTCGATCTCGAGCAAGTATGAACGTGTGCCATGCAAGTTGTCTTGAACAAATGCTCGAAGCCAACCAAAATGTTCGATTCGAACAAGATTCAAACGTCCATAATTCTTGCTCGATGTTCGAAGCAAACATGTTTGCCGCGACGTCGAGCATATTAGTCGTGATTGATATTTTTGTTAAGAGGCTGTGAGTGCGCAGCTAAAATTACGGACTTTCGTTTGTGGAATAATTTATAAATATGTACCTGGAGGAAGAGTGCTTGTGGAAAACTACGTTAACAGAATACTTTTTTCAAATTCAAGAACTCTTTTATCAAATTAACACTGACTGTTACGTTCTCTTCTTTGCAACATTGGCCTAACCCAACGACGACGACACCTTCATCGCGTAGATTTTCCCCGACACTAAATGTAGTAGGCGATGCCCACCAAACATAACAACGAATCGTCCATTGCTCGAAGAGTTTCAACGCACACTAAACATGTCCTTCGAGCAAGCTTTTTACGTGTAGACGCAGGGTCGAGCATGTTTGTAGATATAAGATAGCCATGATCGGATGAAACATGGTCTTTGAACAACAAACGTCTATTGGTTTTGCGGATGGTCACGTCACACGAGAGGCCATGATAACTGGTAGCGTTTTGGTGGGAAATATAAAGTTGGTTTATAAAAATGCTCATTAAATTTTGGAAACTAATGTTTTATGTTTATTAATGATAATATTTTAATAATATAGACCATGAAGAATAAAATAAAACGGTTTCCCAAAAACAGTCAACTAGCCTATTTATTCAAGTTTTATAATGATTTGGCTATTGAATTGACTCGTATCATTGATTGTATTTTTTTTATGGGAGACTATCAGATGCTCATGAAGCCATTCTCAGTGGAGTATCTGATAGTCATTGTATCTGCATACACAGATAAGCTGAGGAGTATGTTAGACACAAATTTTGTATAAGATATATATATATTTATGTGTCAGATACGCATGAGGCCGATAAGCTAACCTGGGAAGTATCTGACCGTAATACGGATTGAGGTGTTGGCATACACAGGAGGGCGATAACCCAATTACGGAGTATGCTAAGCACAATGGATTCCGACTAAGTTGACGCTAATTAAACTTGATTTGGAAAAGGAAGTCGACAATGAATATGATTAATTGTATTAAGAATTAAATAACTATGATTTTAGTGCAATAATAATTCGATATTAAGTATATAATATGAGCAGTAAACGGCATCTGAAATCCATATGATGGGCCGGCTGTAGGCTCGAGACTGGGTGTGCTTCTGTTTAGACATTGTTACTAGCTTTTACCTAATACTACTAGTTACTACTAGCTAATGCCTTTAATATACGAAAATATATTAGGATTTAATTTATTTCTTGTATAATGACTCAAACCGGATGGTCTAGTACCGAATATTGCCGAAACGCATAATTTAAACTTAAACTGCATTAGTATTTCGCTTAGAGTAGTATTTTGCAAATATACCAGATACATTTTTAGGATCATACTTTTTGACAAATACTTTATTCTGGTGTTGGTATATTTTGTGACATTCCTAGTGTGTTACTTACCTGATGTGTCAACTCTCCCAGTATTTTTAAAGTATAAGTTAAGTTAAGGAAGCATAAATAAAGTAATTAAAGATAAATATTACAACTTGCGTTTAAGCTATTGAATGCAAATAAATTTCGCCCTACTGTGGCTAATAGTTTAACTTGGCAACATTTATTACTCGATGATAATATTTATAAATTATATGTTTTGTTGTTTTTAAGGCTTGTATTCAGCGATCTATATGTACTACGTACTAGATGCGGCGACCAGAACAAACATTATGTTCCACCGAGTCGCGGTGTATACACTGCACCGACGTTAGGATGCTTCATGCCACCTACGAATGCACACCAGTTAATTTTAGTTATTTGTAGCGATAATCCCGAACAAATCTGCCTTAAATTGATATACATTGAAACTGTTAACAGATATAAGGTAAATAACATAATTTCATAACATTTAGAACGTAATATCAATAAATATTAATTACTTTCAATTCTGAATACGGGAAGTCTGTATTTCATAACAAAATTCATTATAATAGTTTGTCCCGTTTTGGCGCGCGAAAGTCCCTTTCGAGAGAAAGTGACGGGAGTTATAACTTCCAAATAGATCTTAGTAAAATAAATAGATGGCATTAGTGGGCGGACAAGGTTTTTGGAACATCTTTTTTCTTCGACAGTTCGTGTCTATAGAATATAAGTCAATGTTTGTATTACGTACGTACAGGTGAAAATAATGTTGTCTTTTTGTAAGTTTGATGTCTTAGATCTATTTTTACATGTAAATACCGCTACAGGCGGGCATTTTCACGAAGCTCTGATGACACCTTTTGAATGGCATATAACGCAGCGCATCTATTTTTATATAATGTGTATGCATACTGTGCTCGTACTTTTTGCAGAGGGGTAAGCGCCCAATGGCGTCTCCCGGGTTGAATACCTAGGTACTGAAAAGGCTGTTTTGCTTGAAAGATTCTGTAAAATGTGTTGACATATTTGAAAATGCGGGCCAGAAGTGACATGAATATTTTCTGAAATCGTTTTGTACGGTTTTGGCCGTATTGCTCGTAAGCTAAATTTGGTTGTGAGCCCTCACACCACCTACTACAGGTAAAATGGAACGACATTGGCAAAAGCGCAAATGATGTCATTGCGTCGCGTAACCAAGGCAACCGGTTTTGGCGCGAAGCGCCTACGCGCATCAGTCATACTCGTACCGCGAACACAATTTTATTCGAAATGCGAATTACATTCGACCGCAGTGCACCGCGAGAACCGAACGCCGCGCGTTTTTCTACGACGACAGCCTGGCTGATCGAAATTTCGCGATATTTAATTACATAAATATAACATAGTATAATCACGAGATTATAACAGCTTTAACTTTATCACTTCGACAATAAGGATCGGCTGAACTTCTGTATCAGCATTCAAATTGTAATTGTAACATTATTACTGGCGGTTTTTATCAGGTAAGTGAAAACTTTTATCTTATTATATTGAATTTGTTAAATCGATTTAGTTTCAAACATGTGCAAAACCAATTTTTATTCTTATTACATTACTTTAATACGTATTGCTTTGTACTATTATTTGATTATTAATTAAAACGAGATTCTAAGTAGATAATTGATTCGTACCTACAACAAAATGGTTTAATGTCTGGACCAAAGTATTACGTCGTATGTTATTGCAGAATTTATGTTCGTAGTTTCTCTTATTAATCGTGTTTATGTTATTGTCCCCTATTATAAAGACTAGTGATTATCTATTTGTATCCCGTATGCATAGTCCGTGTTATACGTGCATAATGCATGTGGAAGTCGCTTAACATCCTATATTGAGACTGGAGGTAGATATATAAGTATAATAGATTCCATCCCACAGTTAGCAAAAGGATGGCCTCTATAGTAATTGTCCAATTATTGTTATTTTTGTCCTGACCCTGGAGGAAGAAAATTGACGTTTCATAAGATTGAAATAGTGGTCCATTATTATATTGTTTTAGGTTGTTTTGATATTAGACAGTCGCTTATAAACAAGTTTTTCTATATACTAACTTACTCATTGGTTTGACCTTCGCGTTCATACGATGATATTATTTCCGTTACACATTTGTTTATTTTTCTGTCCATAGGTATAATACTTTTGTGTATATTGTAATTCAATTTATATTAACAATTTGTTCAATATGACACAATTAACATCCAATTGGCGTCGATATTAATAAAATATTAATATCATTCTGCTACTGCAACTGCTGGTCAAGGGCCTTCTCTAATGAGAGGGTCTAATAAGGTCACATGTTTAAAATTTTCGTAAGCAAATTAAGTTTATATTTGAATTTCACTTTGATTGTTAAATTTTCTGTGAATATTTGTGTCCAGCCAGGTCAAGTTAACTCACAAAATTACGGAATACGAGATGCATTAGGTCAGAAAGTGACACAACCACAAATACAAGCACGCATCACAGATACGTGTCACATTTCATATCGAGTGACATTGATTTGCAACTCTCGTATTACATATTACTGTAGTTGCCACTGCTGCAAACCATACAAACGTATCCAAATGTATATTATAATTATTGTTAGGTATGTGTCTTACACATACAAGCTCAAGTCGTACTTGGTACGCCTGTTGGCTCATTGTTACTCTGTTTATCAATCAATTATCGAGTACCAGCTGGGACGCCTCACGTAACGTGACCAAAACCTTTTCCGCGTGTCACAATATTCACGTTTTGCTTATTGATTCGTAAATACCCTAATTTTGACAACGCACGCAAAATGTACCACCTTAACGTAGCAAGGACATTAGAGGACCGTGTTCCCTCCCTTCTATGATACTGGGTCCTTTAGGCGTAATGTAAAGAAGCTAAACAGCAGGTGATGATGATTGTGTTGAGTAGCGGGGGATAGACTGTCTCTCGCTACTTGATACTCTATCTGGACGGCACTGCGCTTACCATCAGGTGCAGTGCGGTCACTTTGCCGCGCCAGAATAAAGAAAAAGGGGGACTGCCGTTTGTGTTTACCATCAGAATATTAACTGACATGACTATTAACAACGGCCTTAACATTTCAACCTCCCCATTGATGTTTCCTGATCGTAGAACAGCGAAATGTACGCCTCGCGGTACAAAATAGTCGATGACGGCATTTGCCACGGTTGAACAGGTTATCGTTATGACTGTTATGAGTCTCAATTGAAAGAACGTCTTCATGTACAGGACAATCTATTGGTTAGGTAACTATGGATATTAATTAATGTTGTTAGTGTACATGTGACCTATTTATATTGATAATTCATTTGATATTAGTATCCATTTGTACCATATAAATAGCGTACCAGTTCAAGGTCGCGAGTTGCAACCGTGTTGTTTATGCATTCTGTGAAATCAGACTGCACGCATAATTTAGTAGTACTTTTAACTATATCCTTTATTACCTTTCTTGATATATGATAGAAATATCATTTGGGTGCGTATTCCACTATAGCGTGAATATAATGCCAGTTTATTTTAGTTTAACACAAAACATGTATTTTTCTAAACAAATTGATGTTTTTTTGCTAACGTTTTAAGCAATAGGTAGTTAATATTAGCAATGTTTCATGTACAGCAATAAATTTTTATGATAAATACTTCTACCCACATTTAAAACTGTCAAGGTCTGCAAGACTACTGAGTAGGTACACTCAACACAATATATAAATTGTAATTAAATAATGTATTAGATTCATGAAGATGATTATGAAATTAATCAAAAGCATAAAAGAGGGTAATGGGAAGCTGAGCTAATATTTATAAACGGATTTCGCGGTTTTATTTTTACTTTTTTTATCAAAGTTTCGAAAGCTTTACAGCCTTCATGATCACGGAACAGACTGAGTTGTGTCGTTACAAATGGATAGTGTAACGTTTCTACCCTCAATGTAGATAATTTTATTTATTGTAGTCCGATCTACGCAGAGTAAATAAATTCGTAAAATTAGTTTTATTTCAATGTGTAATATTCACGACACTATTAGTCCTGTATTATATACCATTAATACATATTTTCTTTTATCAGACAGTGGCAAACTAACATAGACTTCTATTTACCATTCGTCAGTAAATAATACTGTCACAGAAAAAAACGTGAAGTCGCAACCATAGAGTACTTGGTGTGTATAATGAAAGTCGCCGCTTACTATTGCTTTTTGTATAGTCAGTTCAATAGTTACTTCTGTTTATTTTTTACATTATTCGATAATCGATAATAGTGCAAAAATAAAGCTTTTTGCGAAAACAGAATCAAAGTTGATTCAAAAATAAAAATATTGGTATGAGCGAAAGTGAGTGCGTAGTGGAAACATCTCCTTATTTCCCTCGCACGACTGTACGGTATTGACCATTCGCAGAGGTGACGTCACGGCTCATATCATGCATCCTTTTTCTATAATTTCCCTCCCACCCGATCTGAATGGCTTCTAAGTTACTTCTGAGTGGATTTATAAAATTCTTTCGATAATAGGTTTTTGGTAAAGTAACTTGTTGATAAAAATAATAAAAAAATCGTATCCACTACTGTATTAGTAAAGGTCCAAGAAACACTTTCCTAAAAGTTCGGCAACGGGTAATCGATTATTATGGTGTGTGTTTTTCAAGGTACAAACAAAAAAAATTGCCGACACAATAAGCTATATGTGCTATAAAAAATAACTTATGATATGATAGAATAACTACTTTATGAAAAGTTTGATTATTCGCGTAGGTTTCAGGACGCGAAGCGACGGCCCAAATACGATTTTATTCATTTTTCACGACAACAGTGACTCGTACCACCTGGCACTGATTTTGCTTTCTTTTTGTTGGCGACGTAAAGGTAACTTATAACTTTATGCCAAATATAAATTTTACATGAAAACATCTGATTCTTGGACTTTTAAGAATATGTTTATATTCATATCAAGATACACTTATATAGCAAATCACTATCGTGGTTTCATAACATTTTATTTTTGTAGATATTTGTTTTTTTAACTTCATTAAAAACCCCAAACTAATTTGTATGAGTGTTTTGATCGAGATAATGACCGACTTGATGAAGATGAGATCTCATGCATTACAATTTTGGAATATAATATCCTACTATTTGTTGGTGTAGGATACTCCTACTGATATAATAAATGTGAAAGTTTGTATGTTTGTTACTCAAACATACATGCATCTACACTCACGCCTGTAATCCCTGAAAGGGTAGGCAGAGATGTAACTAGTACTGGGTGTACTTTCTTTTCGCCGAATTTCGGTACCATAATGTGATAGGGGGCGAGCCTATCGCCATACCGGGCACAGATTCCAGACTCCGGGCTAATACTGAGAATTTCTAGATAGAAACACCCAATATCACTCACTCAATCATGCAAAAACGGCACACATAGCTTATTAGCTGGATTACACAAAGGATATGTTTTATCCTAGAAAACAATAGGTTCTTTAAAAATTCACTACTAGGAAAATATGAAAGTAGCCTGTAGCATTCTGAGTCAAGATATAAGAAAGAAGATTTTATTTAAAAACAACATTTCTCAAGATGCATAATAAACTAATAAAGCTAATTAATAACGATCAAGTCAATAAATTTCATAACAGAGAAATCTATCTTTGCTATTTAATTTTATAAAAAAAACACTTTCACACACTCTTCATGAACTTAGTGACACTGAAATATTTTGTGGGTTCTGTATTATATTTTCACTCGTTTTATTTACTAATTTAGTTTATTTCGAAGCGCCCAATGATAACGGTATATATCATGATAAAGAACACAGCTCACATAGCTGGAAAGCACATTCGCATAATATTATTCTGTTTCATGTCACATTAGCTGTTAAAGGTAAAACAACTTTCTAGTTTGAATCAGTGTTTGCGAAATCGTATGAATGTGTGTCTCTAAATGGCATAAATATGCAGCATACTGTGGTTTTTATTGGTCAAGAAAAACGTTATCATGCTTATGTGGAACGATTACCACACCGTTGAACTGTACATTTTCAAATAATTTTCTACTAAGGTAAATCAGACTTCTCCTAGGAGCTTCAGGACGAATGACGACAATAGGAATGATGCAAAACTATCCTTAGTTGTTATTGCCAGCGCTCTTGTAGCGTTGCGTACTTAATTTGACTTTGTAGCTTATGTAGCTTTGCTATAGTACAACTGTCTACCTACATGTCCGTCTCATATTATGTGGGGTTGATGCAAATAAGTGGATAAAATAAAATTGGGCTGATAGTTTACTGACGTCAGACCTTCTAGAAATACTTGTTGCTACATGCTCGCTACAAGACAATTCGTAGGGGACTTGAATTGGTATGATGACACGATACTCGTATAAATTTTCTACCGATTACAGTCAACGGGTAATTGCTGCCAATTTTGCAACCATATCTCGTATTGTCGCAAGTAGGTCCAATATACATATAGATAATATTCAGATAATAGTCAGATTTAAAATATGTAGTAATACTGTATTTCATAGATTCTAGTTATACGTATGGTATATTTCTCTTGATATATTTTGTCTCACTTTTTTTGTTCGGTATTGCTAAAATTATTGCTTTATGTGTATAGGTCAATTTGATGAAATATTTGGTAACTCAATTTTAATGTTATACCTATCCGTTGTGTATATCATAGAATGTTAATGAGTTTGGTATTTTACATATATCTTGAAGATTTATGGCTGACTATTTTTAAACTTTACATGTGTGATTATGCTCCAGCCAGCGTATATTAAGTACCCAATATTCGTATATTGTTATTATAAATACTTTATGTTTAATTTACTCGGACTGAGTCGGAATATATTTTTTTATGAAACTTTTTACACATACACATGTAAAGGTAGGCTTTTCAAATAATATGGTCATAATAACAAACTTTCAATTAATTCCAATGCAGTATTCACGATCAAAATAAATAAATGAAGTCACCATAGCGTGGTTTGTAATCAGTTGTTTTGATGGCTAATGTATTATGACTTAAATATTAATAAATGGAGGTATTTAAGTACTGATATTTCTGTTCTGATGCGTCAGAAGCGAAATATAATGAATAATTCATGAAAATAAACCAGTCTAGACTATAGCGCCATCTCTATTATGAGTAGTATGGATCACGCTACAGCAAGATAACAATGTATCATTATGCATGTCATCAGTACAGAATTGTTTAAACGTATTATTTTACAGCAAAGAAAGGTCAAGAGTGATGTGAATATTTGGTATGAAAAAACTAGTATTAATAAACGAGTATATATTCATAAAGCGCTGCAATGATCAATACCGTTCAAAGATTATTTACTGACTGGATTTTACCCGCAGTTTCGAATGTATTATTGCTTTGTCGGTATTGTAGGAGACTGCTCTACACTATAAATAAGTATACCCAACGATTCCCTCCATCAAAATATTTCTCTCGGTGCAACAATTGAAGCCACAAATGAAGTAAAAAGCAGCTTATTTGTTAATCTAGTATATAAGCTATCACCATTTTTTCCCATCCCTATTCTTCAGTGTGTTCCACTCGCAATGCGGAATGACCTTAGCAACCTAGGTAAGGATATCCGCTGTTATCTTAATCCAAGGACTCACATCGAGGGCTTAATATCCGCTACTTCACGCAGGGTCGGAATCCTGAACAGGGTGCGGCGGTTTTTCACGACCGGTCAGCTCTACCGCTTATATAAAGCACAGGTGCGGCCCGGAATGGAATACTGCTCTCACCTCTGACGGTTCCGCTAAGTACCTACTCGATGCCTTGGATGGGTTGCAGCGGCTGGCCATCCGCATTGTGAATGATGCAGACGTGACCAACAGCCGGGAGCCGCTACAACTGCGAAGGGATATTTCCGCGCTTAGCGTGTTCTACCGTCTGTATCGTGGCAAATGCTCTTAAGAATTGTTTGATCTTATCTCATCCTCTCCCTTCCACACCAGAACCACGCGTTACAGGCTTGCGGAGCCACATCTTCGTAGTGTCTACTACCACGGCCCAAACCAAGAGTTTCGCAAATTTGTATTTTTGCCGCACCATCAAGCTGTGGAACAGTTTGCCAGCGACCGTGTTCCCTCCTTCTTATGATCCTGGGTCCTTTAGACGTAGTGTAAAGAACCTAAACAGCAGGCTGGGATGATTGTGTTGAGTAGCGAGGGATAGACTGTCTCTCGCTACTTGATACTCTATCTGGACGGCACTGTGCTTACCATCAGGTACAGTGTGGTCACTGCCGCGCCAGAATAAAAAAAACGAAT
Organism: Laothoe populi; assembly: GCA_905220505.1. NCBI lineage: Eukaryota > Metazoa > Arthropoda > Insecta > Lepidoptera > Sphingidae > Laothoe > Laothoe populi. Next base: position 9,840,861 of record HG992153.1, read on the forward strand.
TTTACTAAAATCAGTTGAGGCATTACAACGTAAAAAAGTAAACAAATGCACGCACCAAATTTTGCATATTCCAATACAATAATTACCCCCTTAAGGGAATATTTAGCAAAAACGCTAAAACACTATGTTTTATCGAATGCTTAGTTCTGAATTTTTATATTTCTTACTTAAGAAATGATTGATTTTCCATATAAACTTTAATCACTTATTTCACCCTCTCTTTTGATTTTTAAGGCAAAGCTTGTCCGAGCTTGTTCAATTCAAGCTTCTTTCGTACCCATGGAAATCGCTTCAGAGCTTTAGCCGTGAAACATAATACAATTCTGACCATATAACTTTGATTCTGGCGTTTTCTTCGACATTTGACTCAGTATTGCATTTTAAACTTCACTCGATAAGACTTAAAATTCTGAATTTCCAGAAGCCTTTTGGGCGGTTTCTAAGGATTTGTATGTTCCAGGTTGTAGTAGAGGTTATGGTGGAATTCCATAGCTATTTCAATTTCGTTTTCTTGGTTTTGTTGTTACTGTGATATTTTTATTTCTTTCGCTAATTCTATAAAAGCTTATATAGTGCCTCCATTTGATATAATGTGTTTTATTAAAGTTTTCTTTTATTTATGTTTAAACATTTTTACTCATCAAAACTTTTTCAAAGAAAATTATAGGAACTTTTCCTTTCTTCAAGTGTCAATTTGGTGTCTATGGTTCAATTTGTAATTATTTGTCAAAGTATTATTTATAACTTTTTGTCTTTCCTAATTTTATTTTTGTCCTCTTTTGCCCCAATGTATAAAATATAACATTTTGCTATTAAATAATTTGTATTTGTTTAAGTAGGATCTCTTGTTGTAATTACTTAGTTAATGTAGTTGAATAAAATGCAATATTCTAAGGCAACAAAATCTTCGTTCAGTGCTATGAGATCGGTAATAAATATCTTACATAGTAAAACAGTAATATTTCTGTTATATGTTAATATATTTACGCATCTTGTAAAAACGTCTGTAAGGATTTCAAGGTCAATTTTATTAATATGAGAAAAGATTTAAATTAACCTTACTATGCTTAGCTCCTGTAAAGTCTATACATACTATTTATGCCAGAAAAAGCAATCAATCAGCATATTTGAGAATCTATTTAAATAAGTATATTGCAAAAACTGTTGCGTTTCATGGGTTGAACCAATTATAACCACTTACAACAATTAGAGTCCGGGGTATGTTTCATACATATTACACTGCACCGTTTGTACCACTGACATAGTCTTTATTATACAGTACATTATGTTTCCTGAGAATCTTATACAAAACTTCATTACAGACGCAAAGCAACAAGTTGGGATCTGTACATGTGGTAACTACAACATCGTCACTCCCAAAGCGATTTCATCCCTGTGAGACTCCGATGGGCGTCCGCCAGAATCCTTGGAATCCAACTAAACGTAGAGGTCCCATCGCAGCTGAGGCCGCCAGTCCTGGTCCTGCAGTCGTTTCTCTACCTTCTCTTATAGGTATGATTGTTAAACAAGTTTGTTTTGTTCGAAATGCTCTTTTTTCTATATAGTTGATTGAAAATATTGAATAGACTACGTTACTTTACTTCAGATCAATATGTTGCTAGTTTATTCATGGATGTTTTGTTCATGTTTGTGGCCACTATTGTTTTAAATATAGCATAGCTGATGCTAAGCACAGTGCCGTCAGACCAAGAAGGTGAAGAAGCGGTCGGGGGCCTAGTGTCAGAGTACTCAGAAGGCCGTAAAACGGCCAAACATCGTACCCTAACGTATAACGGTAGGCAGCGCCTTTGTTGTGCCCTGGCATTGTAGAAGTCTATATGTGGCGGTGACTACTTACCATCAGGTGGCCCGTCTGCTCGTCTTCCTATCAAGGCACTAAAAAAACCCCAACTCTAGACCCCGACAAAAAATTTGTTGATAAAAGAAATTAACTCTTCAAGAAACGAATGAATAATTTGAATAATGAATAATTTGAATAAACCTTAACATTTTCTTTAAGTCGCGTTCACTGGCAAAGTCTGGCTTTTCTTCCAAGTTTTACTCTATTGATGGAGTTTCTAAATTCGGAATAATTTTATGTGTAATGGAACGTTACATATTCGTTCGGGTTACTTTATTTTTCATAGATTTACCGTGGTTAGTGCCACTAAATGAGAGAAGGGAGGAACCATCTGACACACTGGGACTTTAACCTACAACTTTTGATAATTTTTAAAGTAAAAGTCCTGTTTAATTTTTGTAAAGCGTACAGCTCAAATGAACAATCGAATGTTAAAGTATATAAATACAAAGAAATGTAAACAATATTTACATATTGTTTACATTTCTTTGTATATATTAAAATTTTACGGAGTTCAAAATATATTCTGAGAACAGAAAATTTTATTTACATTTGTCTTGGTTCAACTAACAGTAAGATGAAATGCTTGTGGAATTCATAAATACGCTTCAAAAACGTATTTTAAGTACACGTATGGGCAATGTTTGAACACCTTTGCACGCATTATGTGTTGCGATTATTTTTTGTCGCGTTAGTTTCGGTGCCGCTTTGTTCGCGATCTCTCGTGCGCAGCTAGCGCTTACGTCACCTCCTGATTCCATCAGAGGTTGTGTTTTGAGTTGCCGGATTATCACAACTTTGCAAACATCGGCCTCGCTCGCACTGTGTATCAACAAAGTGACATCATAATGTTAATATTTTTCGTGTACCAAACTTGACGTCTTTTGGTCCAGTTGGATATTAGAATTGCTAATTATTGGTAGGTAAAGGACTGCGTAATACTTATTAACAGCGATCTATATGTACTACGTACTTATTAACGTGTTAAGTGAATAACTTAGGTATACGGTTATATTATGTGTGTTCAGAAATATTTACAGCAACATTGTTCAGATATGGCGACGTATTAATGAGCTTAATACATCTGTATAAAAACTATATGAAAGAATCGGCTAGAAAGAACGTGGGCGCAAACGTTGACCCGGTCCAAGGTGAACTCTATCAGTACTCAGTAGCGTTTGATATATACAATATTGTTTGACATTGGCGATGATTGTCCTTCTCTCAACCATTTATGTTTATGTGAAAACATTACAGTATCGTTAATACTTAGGAATATATTATATTAAATCGTAATTTCAATTTTTTTTAATGAAATTTCGATGTTTCAAAGACACAAAATACTAGTAAAGCAACTAACATAAATAGGTACATTTAGTTTACATTCTTAAATAAAATGTTATTTATTTATTAAAATAATAGATATTATATAAGATATATAGTAGTATATATAGTATAAGAAAGAAAACATTTAAGGTGATACTTAAACCATAAGACATAAAGCTACTTATTGTATATAAAATTTACTTTCCTTTGATCATCGCCTGTGCTTTTCTATTTACGTCTGATTAAGTTGAAACTTGTATTACCAAAATTATGAATACTGTAATAAATAATTGTACTATAGAATTTATTCAATATATTCAATATAGATTTTATTTTTCTATAGGAAAACCTCCGCCAGAATCACGCAAACCTCGTGCGCCTGCTTTTACTTTTGGGCAGAAATTGGACCCAGCAGGCACCACTGCTAAAGCTGGTCCAGGGCCTGCATCATATAATACAGAAGGCATGACAGCTAAAGGTAGGATTTCATTTTGAAAAACGACTTTTTAGTTTCTTTTACGAGCAATCATTACAAGTATGTGTCTGTGTGGTAGGCTATTCATATCCCCACCCGGATAGCGACCACCGTATACAGGATGTAAAACCCGCCATAGTGGCACACGCAAGTGTGTCGCGTTCCTGGGTCAGCCAGTGTACATCCGGTTTTTGTCGGGGGTCAGTTGTCGTACGATGTTTGGCCGTGTTGGACTCTGACACTAGACCCTCGATCGCTTCTTCACCTCCTTGCCCCATGGCGTAGTGTGAAGAAGCTACAGGCTGGCATGATTGTGTTGAGTAGCGAGGGATACATTGATTCGTGCTACTTGATACTCTAACTGGACGGCACTGCCGTGACAGGAAAAAAATATGTCTGGAATGCAGTTAATGCCATGGCAACTAGTTAATATAAACCCAGTCTAACATTAGTCTTATAATAAAGCTTATAGTATTTATCTTGTTTCCTCCGCGTTTTGTATCAGTTACATATTGAGACAAGACCGATATAAAGACTAGGTACAGACGTGTACAACGTTTATTAGTAAACGAATACTGTGGCACGGATGGTCATAAAAACATGTCATGTTTGACGGTCGGTTTATACTTCTGATAAGACAATAGGTGCCCGTTTTGCGGTAAAACCAATAATGTTTTTGAACCGATTGTCCTTGCAAACAACATTCTTGATCGATGTTCATAAGGATTTCAGGCACTGAAATATTGTTTCACTTTGTAACAGCTACATTACATATTTATTTATTTACTTAACATGGTGTCATCTTACTACAAACTGTTAGAACTGAAAGAGTACGACGTTCCAAACATAATTTTGTTGGTAGTGAATAATAAAGAAACAATGGTCCACGTCTTCACTTCCGTTCCCTCCTTGATACCATCGGTTATTTGTAACAAAATTTCAGTCGTCGACCTGAGAGTTCAGTATTACAAAAACTCGTGAAGCATAATCTCAAGGTTATCTTGTCGAAAACGTAAGCTGATTTGCAACTAGTCCCCCGAAATATTCAACGTACTGCTAAAGAAATGGCAATGTCGACGGTATAATTCCACTAAAAGGCGGCGTTTATATTACGTACGTACGTATTTTCCTTTGGTACGTGATGGTCTAACAATAATTTTGCTAGAAGTTGACCACTGCATTTTACAAATTCTCACCGGTCATGCCAACTTTCAGTCCAAACTGTATTCAATTTGGTCGATTCGCCTGTGCCTATAATTAGAACCAAGTTTAACAGCTTTCGTGTAACTTCCGTGGTGCTTTACGTCTGGCTTTTACAGATGGAAATGTACTAAAATTAGGTTCATTACTCTTTACTTCATTATTTCTCTTGTACTTTGCTATGGAGGAATGTGGATTATTAATATCTCCAACTCCTCGGTATATAAGACAGTTAAGCATTCCGAGAGACTCGCTGATTTCTTAGTGTCGAAACATGCGTACCGTTGTCGATCCCAACTAAACAGGAGCTACAATGGCGGGTGAGCGAGCGACATACTTTAGGACTTCGGATTTGAATCCAGGACCACACCAGATTCACAACCTAATAACAATAAATAAATATACCAAAAATAACATATATACTCAATAAACACATTTTATGTATATCTTATGGATATAATCGGGTAGTTGGCTCGTTTTTTTTATCAATTTAATCAATAAGTTACATTACCTAAAACCTATAATCGAAAGTATTTTATGACTCAGAACAAAAATAAGTAAATTGGTCGTCATTCAAATCAGCTGGAAAGAGTAATTATGGGTAATTAATGTCAAATGACAGTAAAATAATGCATGATATGTCCCGTGACGTCACGGTTCTCCGAATCGCCATTTCTGTGCCATTTTGCGAGGGAGATAGCGATATGTTTCCAATACGCAACCATTTTTACTCATGCCTTTGAGTATTTGCTCATATCAATATTTAAAATAAATATTGAGACCTCATTATTTATGATTATGAGACAGTCTCCGTGGCGCAGTAGGCGAGTAGCTGGCTGTGAAACGAGAGGCCGTGGGTTCGATTCCCACACCGGGACAAATGTTTATGTGACAGACAGATATTTGTGTCCGGGGTCTGGGTGTTGTGAGACCGAAAGTCTCTCGTAGTCCCTGATACCCTCAACACAAGACTCGTATCTTAGTGTGGGGTCGGGGCTATGTGTGTGACTGTTGGGTTTATTATTTTTCAAGCAGTTTTGACTCTGTTTTCGCAAAAGAACTCTTGCTAATTATATTCGGTTGCATATCAAATAATGTACCAAATGAAACACAGCAAACTACCCTATTAACGAAAGATACGAAATAGGTCGTTAAATAGAATAATATTATGATCATTGCGAACATTGCTAGAATAACAAGTAGGCTCGCGTGTTCACACAACATTCTATGTTAATGAACAGCCAAATCACTGCTAATTAGTGACACATGATTCGAATATAAAATATTGATGTAGGTATATATATGTACCTACGTATTAGGACTATAATAATCGATATATATAATAATTTTGTATGAGAGATGGTATGATACTATAGTAAAACATATCTGATATTTCGACTTATTTGTATAAATTTACCGATGTTAGTGTGTGCGTATGCTTGTAAAAATATAGTTTCGAGTTTTTGAATTATGTGGCAGTAACCCGTCGCGTCAGCCCGTAATTTTAGTGCCATAGGTAAAAATAGGCAAAAAATTCACTATGACATGTCTGTACAAACATTTCACGTACATATAATAAGTGAATGAGTGAATTGAACTATGTATAGTCTATTGATGAATAGATATAGATGTTTTTGATGTTATGAATCCCAAAAAGCACTAAACACGAATGAAAATAATAACGAATCTAATTCGTCGAGTTTATGACTAGAGTTTATTACATTTGGTTAGGTAAAGCAATAATCTGGAGTATGTTTCTGTATTTCGACGAAATACTTGTCATGTTTGCCTTTTGGAGATAGGATTCAATTTTAGTTAATAACCGAAAAGACAAATCGATCAGTGAACTGCAATAGCGTCGTCTAAATATTTGGCAGAGTAATTGTAGAGCCAGAGGTTAGATAGATTTATTTATATTATTTTACAATGTGCAGGTAGCTTATTAAAAACTTATATATAAATAAATAAAGATAAATTAATAGGTTTTTAAAGATAATAAAGGAAATAATAAAAAGAACGTAGGATACAAATAATTGAGTATAATATAATAGAAACATAATCTATATATAATAATATATCAAAACAATACGCTGAGTTTTAAAGTGTTTTCTTAACAGAACTTAAGCATATTTTATCATATAATAATTATAGGATAAACTATTGTGTGACTCAAATAAAAATATAGGTAATAAGATACGAGTATTCTTAATACAATTGAAATTAATATGTAAAATAAAACAAAAATTTGATATCTTTTATGTATATTAATGTAAAGAAATGATCATTGATTAGCGTTGGCGTGGCGCAGGTACACATAGACAGTTTGTTAGGAACGTTATTCCTATTTATTTGTTTGGGATAAAAGTCATAAATACAAACTATATGTTTATGAAGAACAAGAAACAACAATACACCCAACCCACCCAAAGGAATATCATAATTAATCAGACCGCATCGGTACAAGCCGATCACATTGAACAATCGATTTTATTTGCTCTCGAATTTTCTGACACACGTGGGAAGTAACTTCGTTATTGTCGTCGCATGTTATTGGTTAATTGCCCAAGTTGCCATATATTGGTGTAAAATAGTTTCTATGTCCAATTATACAATCTGCGCCCACAATCATTACAAATTTGTTTAAATGCGAACTGTTTTTAGCTTTACATGTGAAGTCGAAAATCTCATAAATTTTGAATACACCATATTATATTTGAATACACCATATTTATATTGTTTGGCAAAATATATTTGTATGCCTAAGGAATGACCTGTATAAAGGCATTGTTTTAATATTATCATAATAATATTATGATATTGGGTTTTTCTAACTAGAAATTCTCAATATTAGCCCGGAGTCTGGAATCTATTCCCGGTATGACGATAGGCTCGCCCCCCTATCACATTATGGGACCGAAATTCGGCGAAAAGTGGGTGTACTGGTTACACCTCTGCCTACCCCTACCCCGCCTACCCCTTCGGGGATTACAGGCATGAGTTTAAATGTATATATGTTTAATATTTTCAGTACATATTTGTATGGTGTTAATACATAAAATACATTGGTGTGCTTTTTAACATACGTCAACTAACAATATTTAATACGTGTTGAAAGACACTTTGGGCTGAAGTTACGAAATATTTTGTTATATTGGTAACAACGCGATATTCTAAAGGGATGCTTTCGTGACAATAATAATGATTCATTCTGCGACACTTTCCTGCAGTGGGATTTACATAAACCAATGTCGTCTGCAGTGTTCGTTTTATATGTGTTTACTTGCATGTAAATATTTGACGCAGTTCGAAGTTTGTCACGCCATGTTGTGCTTTTATAGGTACTTATTTTAAAAATTTAATATTTTATTTTGGAAATTCTCTTTTAAAGTTTCTATTACGAAAATGAGTGGATAAAAATTTACAATGTTAAGATTTGCTACTATATCTTGCTTTCAAATACTAAGAATTAATCTGCAAACTGATTAGCTACTAGGTATTGCACTTTTACATATAAAAACAATCATAAATATTTACTTGTTATTGTTCTACATATAAGTTGGATTACAAAGCAAGGACAATTTATTGACCACATAACGTCATATTTATTTATGAATGAACGTACCAGACTGTGTTACCGATTTAACTTTCTTAAATTGAATACTGTTGTCATTGGATGTTTGTGGCGAATTATCGGCTTGCACAGAAGCGATGTCACCAAATAAGTCCGTATGAACGAAGGTGATCGGGGTTGAGTCAGACTGGCCGTGTAGGTGCCTCAGATAGACCACGAGAGCCTGCTACGGCTCGATATGGGCTCAGTCGCTCATCTACCTCGCTTCACTAACCACTCTTGTTTGGGTGCCTTAGGCTTGTTTCATACAAGTTGTGTTAAGGTTCTTTAGTGTCGACTGAGGTTCATTTGATTTCAGTGCAGTGATTAGGTACCACAGTGAATTTTTAAAGGTAAATAATATTAGGCGATAAACACGCATATTATTCTGTCTCTTTTAAGGTACTGAAGTACATAGAGAGCATATTTATATTTTTAGAGTATGATAATGTGTTGATAGATAAATAATTATTATGATATGTGAGTTTATCAATAGGTCCACGATTAAAAGCTATGTTATTATATTCATTTAAATAATGTTGGACGCTCAATAGAATTCATAAATAATAGTGTCCTATCTTTATTATTTTTGGACCGCGATTATTTTTCAAATATAAAATACTATGCGAGCTATGAGGTTGCCTATTTCACATCCCTATGACAAAGTATATGACTATATTATAAATGTGTTCGCATTTTATTTAGCACATCAATTTATTAATTAATTCTGAGTATATATTCAATACATTTTTTATTTATAAATAATTATATACATACATATACACTCACGCCTGTAATCCCCGAAGGGGTGGGCAGAGGTGTAACTAGTACACCCACTTTTCGCCAAATTTCGGTCTCATGATGTGATAGGGGGCGAGCCTATCGCCATACCGGGCACAGATTCCAGACTCCGGGCTAATACTGGGAATTTCTGGATAGAAAAACCCAACATCACTTTACCCGACTCGGGGATCGAACCCGAGACCTCAGCATAGCAGTCGTAAACGCAAGCGCAATCACAACTGCGCCACCGAGGCAGTAAATAATTATATAAAATCTATTTGTTTAAAATTCATACGAAAACGATAGTAATCTGCGCATGTGCGACTTCTTATGTTAATAAGGACAGTGTTACTGAGTGATCAAAACGAATATTGAATGCGTCTAAAAAGAAAAAAAGAGAGAATTTGAAAATACAACCAAATATAAGAATTTTGTATCTATATTTATTATGAAAATAATTACATTAAAAACTAAAACCTGCCTACTGAAAAATCACGCTACAAAAAGTATGAAACAAGAATGTAATAAATATTTTATTGTATTTTATACATATTATTCATAGTCGTGTTCAGGGGATAACCGTGGTCGTATGGTAGGTACTTTGCAAAATGTATTGTATTGTTACGTTAGGTAGCATACGACCACCCTATTGCCTATATCAAAACTGTATGAATCTCGCTGAATGAAAGTATGTCTATAACATCATAATATATTTTGTTTTATTCTATTTTATATAGCATATATTTTGAAGTAAAGCACACATAGCTCGCACCTAGTTTAATTATCTATTTAAAAAAACTTTTTTACGTCTAACTTAATGTATATTTTGTTTTTTTTTTATTTTTTTATAACATAGTCCGACAAACGAGCCAGTGGGTCACCTGATGTTAAGTGATCTCCACCGCCCATGAACATCCACAATACCGAAAGTATCATGTATGCGCTATCGGCCCCAAAGGACAGGAATAGGGATTAGGGAAGGGAAGGGGGAATTTGGGCCTCCGGCTATCTCACTTACCATACGAAACGCGACATTAAACTGTCACTTTACGTTGGTTTTCCGTGAGACAGTGGTACCACCCCGGTCGAGCCGGCCCATTCATGCTGTAGACAAATATGTCTACAGCGTGGCTCTACCACTTCAAACTTGTTATGATGTCTATGGCGAATGTGTACGCTTGTGGGTAGCACACGTATCAGAAACTACGCCTCTTAATACCTTCCGTACCATATATTTAAAAAAAAATTACGTCATGCTGTAGATAGTTTTGGATATAACATGAATAGGCTCGATAAGTGTAAGTACCACTATCATACAGAGAACCGACATGACCGACGTCATAGCTTGTCCTTGCTTATCGGACGGTGAGTAAGGTTTCTGGACGTCCAAAAAGTCTGTTCAAACTGATTGTTTTTGGCCTATACATATAAGATTAAAGGTGTCGTAAAGAACTAAAAATAACACAAATAAAACTTTGATATGATGAGGAAAATAGAGGGTCCCCAAATGCGACTTCGTTACTTAGTGCTAAAATAAAGTAAATAAGTTGTTTTTTTACTATGCTCGACTGTTTGTTTACTTTATCAAATTAAATGTTCAAAATGATTTCTATATCCTAATAAATAAATAAATACACCCAACAGTCACACATAGTTTTGAGCCCACACTAGGTAAAACCTGTATCGTGGGTATCAAGAACTACGAGGAACAATGGTCCCACGATACCTATACGCGAAACAACTATCTGTCTGTCACACAAACATTTGTCTCGGTGTGGGAATCGAACCCACGGCCTCTCATTTCACAGCCGGCTATTCACCCGCTGCGCCACGGAGGCTGCCACATCATATTGGAATGTATATAAAATTACACAAATATGATAGTTGGAGGTTGATATAGGGCGTGCAGTTGGTCCGTCGGCGTCTCTACACGGTCGCTGGCCACCGCCGCGTGTCGCCCCGACTCCGGCGCCTTGCGATTATGAACCATGCAAGGCCGTTCGAGCAGTCCTCGATCATGCCCCTGCGTTTTCCATTGGCCTTCGCGTAAACCTTCCACAGCCGGGAAGCAAAACGCCAGGTGCTGCGGTCGTAGCATTTAAAACTTGTTTGTCCTACACATTTATCATTACCATAATGTTATTAAAATCATCTTGATTTTTTGCACTGTAATGTATGTTATTCGTCGCTATCAATGGTTCTTTTGTCGCTTTCATTTATTTGTTGTGGTACTTATCTCTGATTTGATATGAAATTACCTATTTCGTTTACATTGTTGCTTTGTTAGATGCTGTTGTATGTCTTTGCTGTTTGCACATTAAATAATCGTTGGCCATGTTCAATTTGTTCATGCAAATTCTCTTGTCCTTAGCTTTAGCCATCGTTTCGGTTTATTTTATCCGAGGACGACAGTGATGTCACCATTCTGCAATGTTTCACCGAGCATCCACTTAGACATTGTTTTTATAGCGCGTTGTTTCATTACTTAGATCACGATTCATTTTAGGTGTGTTGACCTCTAGCTTTATCACGTAATTGTATGCAGTCATGTTCTAAAGAGTTTATGTTGAATTTGAAGGAATTTTATTCGAAAACTAAAGTTATTTAATGTACATTACAGCGCCAAACACATATTCCATGCCACCGGTCCTGGGCGAGGCCAAAGAGGGTAGCAAACGAGCAGCGCCAGCTTTTAGCATAACAGGGCGGGGTAAATCTGTAGAGTCCAAGATTTCTATGCCTGGTCCTGGTACATACACTACTGATAAGGCAGCATCTGCACTCACTAAGCGGCCTCCAGCCTTTACTATGGCTCCACGAAGAGATCAGAAGCCTGTGACCGCTGCTGTACCCGGCCCAGGAGTCTATTGCCCTGAAAAGGTAATATCATAGTTACAATACATTTTAGTCATACGAAAGAACTTTCGTATTGGGATTTGTGATATCATTAATTCAAAATAACATTCTGAATTTGTTTGCAAATCTGTCTTCAAAGTCAGGACAATATATTGTCAATGTTATTTATTGAACAGAACCGAATTACCATTATGTCTAACATTTAAATCTAACATTTCGTATATCAATAACAATACTTTCAAAAGATTTTAATTATGCATAATAGTGTAATGCCTATTGTGATATTACAAGTGAGTGGATGTCGTTTGCAGTTTCTGATCATTGACATTAATCTTTGCAATAACATCATCCACGCGGAATTAAAATAAATATTTCCGTATAACGTCACCGCCCTCGCAACTAACAGAACCAAACATCCACCTACTAGTTTTGTCTCGGTTATGGCCTTTAATTTAATGTTTGTGTGTATGTATAACATTATATACTAACTAGAGGGTGGGTACGAATGACAGGTGTGCGTGACGTTGCCGTGGGCGCCTGCGCATACATTTGGCATCAGGCACTCGCCCTTCGCCGGTCAAGCAGTCCTCTATCCTGCTCCAGAAGAGATCATAGCCATCTAACTCTCACTCGTCTGTAACAAGCTTTATCATGACGTCATCACTAACCTCTCAACTCGCTTTATCAATGCTTAATGTTTTTATATGATTATTATTTTAGTAAATTTTGGGAATTTTGGAAATTTGTTATTTAATGATGGCAAAATAAAATATTTTTAATAAATAATGAATTTTTTGGAATTTATTGATTTACACGTTTCATAAAATTAAAATATTTCGCTTGCAATATTTTCAAAATTAGGGCCAACCTTCAAGACAGTCAATGGATAGTAAAGGATTTTATGGGATATCTATTTGCATGCTGCTTGAACCAATACTTCAACATAACTCTTAAAGGTACCGTGTACTAACATTTCACTAACAGATTATTTTTATATGTTAATTTTGTAGCTAATTTTATTGATTTTTTGTCATCATCTTCGTGATTTACATTTATATGTTTTACATTTTACAGATTGTAACTGCTTACATATAGATATTAATATTACTGTTTAGTTACATTAGAGTATTATTTACATTTAAAAGTACTGTAAGTTATTTCATTACATTTCAGGGTGATGCTTCTATACGAGAAAAATCTTTAAAGCATACAATTGCAAGTAAAATGAAACTTGAAAAAGTTTATCAAGTTCCCGCACCTAACGCCTACTGCCCCGAAAAGGCAGATCGTCTGCTGAGAGAGAAATCACCTGCTTTTTCATTTAGAACTAAAACTGAGATTGTTCATTCACAGGAAGCCCCTGCTCCTAATATTTACTCTCCCGAAAAGGCGTTAAACACGCTTAAAAATGGACCTAAATATACTTTGGCTGGGAAAGGTACTGCTGAAAAACATGAAGTTACTCCGGCGCCTAATTATTATAGTCCTCAAAAGGCAGACAAAGTATTGCATGAGAGTGCGCCTGCTTTTTCTATACGTCCTAAGGAATATATTGAGAAAATTGATCAAACACCAGCCCCAAATATGTATTCCCCAGAAAAGTCGATACATATTATGAATGGTGGACTTAAATTTAGCATGTATGGAAAACCTGGTTCTGTAAAGATAGATGATACTCCAGCTCCAAACAGTTACGATCCTCAGAAAGCAGATAAAGTGCTTCATGAAAGTTCTCCTGCGTATACATTCCGTATTAAAGAGGAAATAGTTTTCCGAAGTGAATCACCAGCCCCTAATTTATACGCCCCCGAGAAGGCTATACATGTTTTAAATTCTACCCCGAAATTTACTATTGCTGGCAAGGGGCCGTCGCCTAAAATAGATAACTTACCCGCTCCTAATTTGTATAATCCAGATAAAGCCGACAAATTGCTCCACGAATCGTCTCCTGCATACACATTTAGACCTAAGAATGATTTAAGCAAACCAAGTGACACGCCCGGACCAAATGTGTACGAGCCTCATCTTCTTGATAACACGCCTAAATTTAGTATGTATGGTCGAGGTCCTGACGGAAAACCATCTGACACACCAGGTCCCAATGCTTACGATCCTCATCTTGTTGATAACACGCCTAAATTTAGTATGTATGGTCGAGGTCCTGACGGCAAACCATCCGACACACCAGGCCCAAATGCTTACGATCCTCATCTTGTTGATAACACGCCTAAATTTAGTATGTATGGTCGAGGTCCTGACGGTAAACCATCCAACACACCAGGTCCAAATGCTTACGATCCTCATCTTGTTGATAACACGCCTAAATTTAGTATGTGCGGCCGCGGTCATGACGGAAAACCATCTGACACACCAGGTCCAAATGCTTACGATCCTCATCTTGTTGATAACACGCCTAAATTTAGTATGTATGGTCGAGGTCCTGACGGTAAACCATCCGACACACCAGGTCCAAATGCTTACGATCCTCATCTTGTTGATAACACGCCTAAATTTAGTATGTGCGGCCGCGGTCATGACGGAAAACCATCTGACACACCAGGTCCAAATGCTTACGACCCTCATCTTGTTGATAACACACCTAAATTTAGTATGTATGGTCGAGGTCCTGACGGAAAACCATCCGACACACCAGGTCCAAATGCTTACGATCCTCATCTTCTTGATAACACACCTAAATTTAGTATGTATGGTCGAGGTTCTGACGGAAAGCCATCCGACACACCAGGCCCAAATGCTTACGACCCTCACCTTAGTGATAATACTCCAAAATTTAGTATGTACGGCCGAGGTCATGATGGAAAACCTTCGGATACGCCAGGCCCTGATGCTTATAATCCTCGCTTACTTGATAACACACCGAAGTTTAGTATGTATGGTCGAGGACCCGATGGGAAACCATCCGACACACCGGGACCAAATGCTTACGATCCGCACATGTCTAATGGTACACCGAAATATACAATTTCTGGTAAAGGACAACCTGAAAAAATTATCGCAACACCAGCCCCTAACGCTTATAGTCCAGAAAAGGCTGACAAGATGTTGTTGGAGCATTCTCCGGCTTATACTTTTAGAAGTAAACATCCATTCCAAAAGTCAGAACGTACGCCAGCTCCGAACGCATATGATCCCAGTAAATATGATTACATGTTAGATGGAACTCCAAAATATACTTTTGGGGCCAAAGGACCTGCTGAGAAGCCTTCAAACAACCCCGCCCCTAATGCGTATAACCCAGAAAAGGCAGACAAAGTACTTCATGAAAAATCACCAGCTTACACTTTCCGTCCAAAAATAGATAACGGTAAAGTTAATAACACACCTGCTCCTAATTATTACAATACAGGAAACGGAGAAAATATGTTACATCAACATTCTCCAGCCTACTCATTTAGGCCAAAGATCAGAGATGGGAAGATACCCGATACACCTGGACCTACGGCTTATAACCCGCAGGTTGCCGATAAAGTCATACAACAAAAATCACCGGCTTATACTCTGTCACCAAAAGGCAAAGATGGCAAGATTAGCGATACACCTGCACCAAACGTTTACAATCCACAAAAGGCAGACAAAATTCTATTAGATAATGCGCCTCGATATTCATTCCGAATCAAAACTAATCCACACAAGCCTGACGATATTCCTGCACCCAATAAGTACAACCCGGACAAAGCCGATAAAGTGCTATTACACAATGCTCCTCAATATACCTTCAGAGTTAAAACAGATACTTTGAAGGCTATTAATACACCCGGTAAGAATAATTGCTTTTTTATTTTATATTGTATGTGTTTAATAGCATGGGCATTATCACATTTTAAATTTTTGTTGTAGCACCAAATGCCTATACTCTTCCCACGCCTGTCCACACACCTTTGTATACTATATCTGGTAGACATAAGGAACCTATAGATGAGCGCTTAAAAGTCCCCGCTCCAGGATCGTACAATCCTGAAAAGGGCTATAAATTCATTTTGACTTATTCACCGCAGCATACATTTGGCCTCAAGATACATACAAATAAATTTGGCGATTCACCTGGTAAGTTCTTGTCGTCGTCATCGATGTCTAACGGCCAGTGTATGCTTTTAGCTTATTTATGTCTAACGTTTACGTATTAGCTTTGATAACTAACGATAGAAATGCTACTTGAACTAAACAAACAAGCTATCTTAAAAATGCCAGAAAAAGTAAAAAAAAAATAACCAACAATTAGTAATTTCGAACACATTCAAACTTTCATACTGATTTGACTATATAGTGGGGATTTAGCATATATACAAAACTATCTTAGTTTCACTTTGGTCCCTATAATAATACTTTAGCTATTCTTGCTACTCGCAACACGCTAGGTGTGTTTTCCGCACTCGCATGACCATACGCCAATACGGTGCCGGTAGGGTACGTAAAAATTGATGCTACAAGCATGTAGCCTAATACCTACTGTTGCTACTGTGTGTCAACGAACAGTGCTGACGAAAACATAACAGGCGTGTGGAGGCTACATTCGTGTATACATTTATTTTATGCGCCGGCGTTGCATGTGTATATTTTTTATTAAATACATATACGATGCGCACTTAAAACACAGCATGTGTGTTGCGCAGTATTAATCAAATTTTATCTCTATCTAACACCAGATCAAACTTAATATAATACGACGTTATTTAATTATGTATATATGAAGTTTCCAGGCAGATTTATCATGCAAGCACTGTTTTCAGCACTATATTATTTTTAACGACATGTTTTGATATTAATAATTATTAATTTCTGCGAATTGATCTTTGCTGTTTCCCTTGTGTGAGCTTATCTTGTAAATCTATATATAAATAATGTTTTCTCTATTACAGCTCCTAATACGTATAAGATCCCCTCAGTGCTAGACACGCCAGTTTACACAATATCTGGTCGGCACAAAGTGCCTGTTGACGATAGAGTTCGAGTGCCCGCGCCTGGTACCTACTCTCCAGAAAAGGTATGATTTTGAGTATATATATGTATAGTAAATTATAGTATTTAAATCAGTAGAAGTATGCTCAGAATGTTGTATTTTAGTGTAAAGAACATTGTGGGCAGTGAAATTTTTGGGTATTACAAGTTATCATCTTATATATCAGGGTGACAAGTATCGTACGGTTCCATACAATACTTTGTAATTCAAATTTCTTGCAGTTGTTCCTACTAATATTTGTATTTGTGGGCAGACAAAGCTCTTGCCAAGAGACAAGTGACCTCTTCACGTTAATGAGGCGAAACAAGAAATAAATAAGTGATGTTTTTCCAATCCTTGATTTCAGGTGCAGATCAATAGAACTCCTCAAATAACTTTCGGAATCAAACATTCGCCTCTTTTGGGACAACTTAAACCGGTTCAAACTAGAGAGTCACCTTCTCCCCGTGGGAATGAAACACCAAGATACATCTCAAACACAAGTGTAAAGAAGATTACACAAGCCGTACAGAATAGTGACGTCGCACCAACTGACGTAAATGAACATGTTACGAAAGTTATCAGGAATGTTGAAAACGATTCCAATGAAGATACGTATAACACACGCACTCATTTGACTCAAATCAGACAAGAAAACGAAACAAGAAGCACAACAGTTACCCCAGAACCTGTACAAGAAACTTTAACTCAAGAAATCGTTTGGGTTCCAGAGAAACCAGTACGACGAGGTTCATACACTATTGACAAGACAGATGGATCAGGTTACACCGAAAGCTACCAAAACAGTGAAGTGGTGCCCACAGCTAACGGTGTCGTCAAAATGGCTGAGAGCGGAGAACGTAGCGGAAGAACTTCCGAAGAGCACAGCCGTGAAGTTATAAGGAAAAATGGCTACGAACAAAATGTTGAAAGGGATGTGAAAAATGCTAGTGCCCATGAGAGGAATCAGACAGCTACTGAAGAAGTGAGTACTGGCACTGATGTGCAACAACTACCTAATGGTGGTATAGCAAAGACGACAACAACTACTACTGTCAGAAGGGTTGGGACAGCTGATCGTACTGCTAATGCTAGCACTACTGTCACGCGGACAGCGACTGCCATGACGTCACGGGATGTTGGCGTCAAATAATAGGACAACGACGCATGAGCAGAATTAAAGTTACTACATTCTAACTTATTCATATTATGCTAGTTATTTAACGAGATGCAATTTCTGCGTGATAAATTTTACTACTGTATAAAATACGTAGTTTTATATAATACTTTCATTTTTTAGAACTTATACACCATTCTTATTGGTTTTTCTATAATGTTATAGAAAACTGGATACTTTAATTTATAATGCTTTTATTTTAATTTATATCGACGCTTTGCGGATTATATGAATCTATGTTGCTATTAAAACTAGGAATTTATGTGGCAATGGCCATAGCTGTCGAATAATTTTAAGGAAAATGACAATTTATTATTTGTTAACTTTACTAATGTTGTTTTGAAATGCATTTTTTTAATAAAACCACCAGTATTTTATTTTTCTAAAGAGACTATCTTTCTTATGGGGGCGGCATGATCATGTTTGATCAAACTCACTGAATTAATAATAAAGAATTTAAAAAAAAGAGGCTATCTAGAGAATCACAACTTTTGACATTGAAATGTTTTTAAAAGTTCTTGCATTTTTGAGGACATTATAGTAAAAAGTATATGCTAATATGAACACAATGACAGTAGATCATCAGTATGCGGAAGTTTGGGGATGGATCGCAATTTTTTTTTATCATCTACTAGTATTGCCAAATTTATTAAAGGGTTCTTTAATCAGAATAAAGTGTATGGTACCTTGCACGCGATAAATAAAGTGAATGGTGCCTTGCACGATAATGAGCAGCCAGGCGGTGTCACAAAAGGCGCGAATGGCTGTTCATAATGGTGTGCTGGTACCGACACTTATGTATGGAAGTAAAAGTTGGGTGTGGCAGAAGAAGCATGAAAGTCGAGTAAATGCGGTGGAGATACGTTCCCTACGCAGTATGTGTGGAGTCACCCTTGTTGATCGCACGAGGAATAGTGTGATAAGAGATCGTTGTGAGTTGAAGAATGATGTGGTGACCAAGATAGAAAGAGGTATGCTGAGATGGTTTGGCCATATGGAGAGGATGGATGAAAGGCGATTTACGAAAGGTATTTATCGTGCGAATGTGACTGGAAGAGCAGGTAGAGAGCGCCCGAGGAGAAGATATTCCAATCAAATAAACGATCTTCTCCTAAAGGACAATCAGGAGTACCTCCAACCGAATCGAAAATGTATGAAAAGATGTATGAATGTGAAAGAAGTGTATCAGGATCGTAGCTTGTGGCAGCCAATAGTCTCTGCCTACCCCCATGAGATACGGGTGTGAGTGTATATATATGTCTATAATCAGATGGGAAAACAGGACATTTGTCATTTCGTCCTTTTTATGGATGGCAAATGAGCATATGGCGACCCATTTACCCAGGCGACCCTAATGGTAGGATATTTCCACCCAAATAATCGAGGGAAGAAAAAAGATCTATATCTAGACTCTCAGGTGAGTTACTGACTTTACGGGATAAATAGGGATTATGAAATTCAACCCGTCCGTATGTACATACAGCCATTATACATTTGAGATATTTTTGATCACGCTACTTTAACTTAATTATCACAAGTCAATTTTTACAAAGGACCTCAGTAATACTGCAAATAAATATACTCAATAGTCACGATACTAGTCTCACAACACCCATATCCGGTACAAATGCTTGGGGATCACACAAAGATTAATGTCGATGCGGGGATCGAACCCACGGTCTCTGATTTCATAACCATATAACCATGTATACTACTGGTATTGTATACGGTGATCGCTATCTGTCTGGTAGAGATATGTGTTGAATATCCTCTCCTAAGTAATCATTTTTTATTATATATATATATATATATTTTTTATTTATTTGTTTATTTGTGTTGTATACAATAATCGGTCATATATGCATTAAAAACCACTGAGGTTTGTAGTGATGCTATATAAGATTAAAAAATTCACATCAGATTAACAAAATGAAACATATAGGTTAGTTAGTCGAAAACTAGGCAATCACATTATGAGTTTTTAATATAAGGTACGCAAGTAATAATTCTTTAATTTGTTTTTTATGGTCATTGGTGTAATACTGTCGCGTAGGTTGGTAGGTAAGCTATTTATTAATCGTGGAATCAAGTAGGAGTTAGTTAGTTAGTTTAGTTCGTTCTGGAGTCTGTAGATGGCAGTGAAATAAAATTACATCAACTCTACCAAAGCCAAAAATGACGTCTTTGTAAGAATACTGAAACAAAACACTAATGAGCAAAGTATACTTATATGATATTTTTAGTGATGTTTTAAACATGTAAAGTTAACTGACTTTTATTTAATGACAGCTATTGCTTTCAATGTCTAATATAATAAACTATTCGCGATACGTGTGTTGTTTGTCCTAAGGAGTTTCCATTTCTTTGTGGTTCTTTCAGTACATGACCTTGGAAAAAGTCACATATGTTTAAGAATTATTGTAATTCTAGGTATTCCCCACAGCTTTGAATGCGTAATTACGTTCATCGATACCTAAGGGGGCGGTGCCCTACACAATAAATAAGTATATCATCAACATTTTCATGCATGAAAATAATGTCACGGGTACGAGAATCGAAACTGTAACTGGGATAAAATTAGCCCACGTGTTAATACAGAATATAAACCACTTCCATTCAGATTTTCACTCAATTTCGTTGAACTATTAGGTGTAGGGTGACAAAGTAGGAAACACACAAACTTTTATATTAAAAAGTCATTAGTGTTAATTTTGCTAGATAACCCAAATAATACACACATACACTCACGCCTGTAATCCCGAAGGGGTAGGCAGAGGTGTAACCAATACAGCCACTTTTCGCCGAATTTCAGTCCAATAATGTGATAGGTCGAGTCCAACCCAGGGTCGAACCCGAGACCTCAGCACAGCAGTCGTAACGCATGCGCAATTACAACTGCGCCACCGAGGCAGTCCTAAACTAAATAAAGAAGCAATAATAACACACCCAACGGTCCCGCACATAGTCTTGACCCTACAGTAGGTCAAACTTGTATCGTAGGTATCGTAGGAATATAGGATGGACAGTGAACTACGGACACACAACACCCAGACCCGAAACAAATATTGTGGATCACGCAAACATTACAGGGATCAAATTCGTAACCTCCTGTTTTACAGATACTCGCCGGCTGTTCCTCGAACTGGATTATTAAAAGAATTACACCGTTTCGCCATTCATAGTCGTTAATCTCCTTAGCAACGCATTTAAAACCAATGGTACAGCTCATGCCAGATTACTTAACAAAACCTTTGAATCACTTGTTAGCAACATCAACAAAACTATGCAAGATAGATATTTAAATAGGCACAAATACAATGTTTATCATTTTATTGATTGATTTACCCTGATATACCCATTTAATTATCAACTAGTCTTCTTCACAACTCAACTGAACACCGGAGCGCGGAAGGTACTCTGTTTTATGCTAAACATTTACTACTCCCCACTTAGGTTGTCACTATGAATGTACCCGCAACTACTCTCCTAAATACCTTCGATATACCTTCGTTAGGTATCTCTAATATAATAGGAAATACCCTAATACACTAAAAAAAACTCTAAGAAAATATGCCTTTAATTTAGCTGCTTTGTAAATTTATCAGCACCATTTAAATATATTTGAAGCATACGAGTACGTTATCATTTGTTCGTACTAATAACCGTCGTGGCGGATGTATTCTGTTGATAACTCGATAGTAGTGTTCTGTTTGTAACGGAAGCTTTAGGAATGGACTCTGGATAAGTGGGCAGTGAACCGCATTGTTCGCCTACGCACCGCACTACATGATACATACATACATACAGCATGATTGAGCGACGTAATGACATGGTGATAAACAAGAATTGTAAGAAAAAAACATAAACAAATGTAAATTGTAATTAAAACGGGCTTTAAAATGTCGGTTTAAATCTGTTTAGAGGAATGGTATGCTAATTGACTTTTTTATTAAGGCAGACGCAATTAAGAAAATAGTACAGCTTATGTTGTATCTCATGAACAACCGTCATTCTAGAAGAGAAATGGGGCATTGCTAACCTTAAAGAGAAGGAATGGGAAAATGGATACTTTGGGCGAAGTTTCGGTGAATTTCATAATTTCGATGTAATTGACGTAAATGTACACATTTTTTTGAGTCTCCTGTTTACCATACTTATTATTATCTATGGTTTGACAAGTTAAGGAGCACATAGAGCATAATATTGCAGGAGTTTAATGAATGTCTTGTTTCCATTTCGCAAAAGCTGATGAGGACCGGGACGGATGTTAAATCGCCAAAAATTACATTACAATGGTGTGATTATCTTTTGAAACTTACTAAATTCTCGTGCAATTCAACGTTGTCGTGGTGATGTAAGGATAGAAATCGAATATTAATAAATAAGTAGAGTCTAAGTAGAGACAATAGACATAGGAGTTGCATGATAGAGACGTAATTTTGATTTAATTCTGTAATTTTATAGAAGACACTAACGAGTAGGTCATCTAGTGGAAATTAATCTCTGCTTTCACATGCTCATTATAAAGAATAGAGTATAAACGAATTTGACACGAATTTTAGCCTCCGTATATCCGGACAGTACGAAACGCAACAGCAAGTTATTATTTCACGTCGGTTTTCTGTCAGAGGTAATAAACCCATCGAGCCGGCTCAGAACTGGGTAAATACAAATGTTTTAATCTTATTTTTTTATATTAATTTATTTTTAACTACGAATTAGTATCATAGTATGTCTATTTCCCTACTATGACCACCCATTACTTTTGTTTCTATTCAAATCGAATCCATGCAAAGGTTGTCTGGAAGAAATCGCAGTTAGCGATAAGGCCGCCGTTTGTACATTCTAATTTAAGTTTATTGCAATTAATATCTGTATTCTGGTGTACAATAAAGCATAAATAAATAAGAATTAGATACTGTTTTCACTTAAATACCTAAATACAAAATTAAATGTTAGTTGTTAGGATGCGCGTCACCCGAAAACGGCTATATTGATAGGGCAATTTTTTTTTAAATATTCATTTTCCTCCAAATAACATTTTTACGTAAAGAAAAATTAGAAACTGTGAAAATACGATGAAATTTTAGTGTTCTTTTCTTTTTGATTCCTGTCTCCTTTTGTACCAATAAATGTAATTACGCGAAGCTGCGGAAAAAGTTAGTCCAAATAAAAATATGAAGAATGTCAATGTCAATTGAAATGAAAAACTGTAATATGGCAAAGGTTTCTACCACGTGTAGTATTCTACGTATGTGGGTATCTACACTATCTGGCCCAGTAACTACTAATACTACTCTGTATTGCGTGTGTGGTCGAGATTCTAATAATAAATATTGGCAGGCGAAATCCGTATATATTCCATGCTCAGTAAAACACATTAATCTGCAAATTGACTTTTAAATTCTAAAAATTAAGTACAACCGTCTATGTACTAATTACATCACCTTTTTCTTTTATTTAAATGATATAGCCAGGACCGAAGTTGCAGTTTTGAAACCCCTATGGCACGCATCTCTGACTTGTTACGCGTGTATATTTTCAATTATCACGCGCGCTAACAAAAATATCTATACTATAAACCTGAAGAGGCACTTTGTCTGTACATTAAATATTTTTGCTAAATTTTGATTGAAACGTGTTATATTATCGATATAGAACCCAAAACAATTGTTTTTGGCATTATTGTCTATCTGTCAAGCCATCACGTTCGAAGTACTGAAGTATTACGACAAAAAGTCCACAATAAAATCATAGAGTGAATCTCTAGGTAACATTTAGTTTTTTTCTCTATATTTGTTAAATCGGTGCATTCAATCAAAAGTTCTACCTGTTTGAACGAATATCTGTATTATGCAAAGAGAAGTTGTGAGATGAAATGATTGTATAAATAGTATAAGATAACTTTCTAGCGGGCGGAGCCGTAGGCAACAGCTGGTTTTAGATAATATAAAAAGTGCAAAGTTATGTGATATCTATCAACACGCTAAAGCTCGTTTAATCAGTGGCACTAACTAATAGAGGAGATCGATGCCCAGTTCGGGGACAAAATATTTTAATACACTACTGGTATTCTTATTGGAATATTTTATGATATCCTCAGAATCCAAAACATTTACTTCGCCCACGTCATGGTTATAACCATTTAAGATCTGATCCCTGATCATTTTTCACAATTTTCTCCATGTCAAATAAAGTATACATAAGTTAATGGTGTTATGATGTAAAAAATAGCTTTACCCGTGACTGCTCTAATTTTCGTCAAAATGTATAAAACCCACCCGGCCTTCTGACGTAAATTAAAAGGTACCTAACGTGTTGTGACGTAATTACCTTTACTAACGCAGTGGTTGTCGCTATTCTCGAAATACCTTTGTAATTACAGTGTTTGAGAAACGCGATACCTGTAAAGAAGTTTAGTTACCCTGTAAAATCTGAGTAACACTATAGCATAAAAGTACTATTGAATATTAAAACACACACACACATACACTCACGCCGGTAATCCCCGAAGGGGTAGGCAGAGGTGTAACCAGTACACCCACTTTTCGCCAAATTTCGGTCCCATAATGTGATAGGGGGCGAGCCTACCGCCATACCGGGCACAGATTCCAGACTCCGGGCTAATACTGAGGAATTTCTAGATAGAAAAACCCAATATCACTTTACCCGACCCGGGGATCGAACCCGAGACCTCAGCACTGCAGTCGTAACGCATACGCAATTACAACTGCGCCACCGAGGCAGTCAGGCAGTGAATATTAAAAATGTACAATAAGCCGCGATACAATACGTATAATTAGTTTTATTTCAATGTGTAATGTTCGCGTAAATATAAGGAACCATTATGCACTTTTGAATAATTAGCGATAGCGATTAGTTATCCTGTAGCAAAAACATAAAACAGTATTTTTATAAGAATAGGAATTAAGCCAAACAAAAAAAAGAAATGTATAACTACACAATAAACCAGTTATGTAAATGAATGTATATCCTTATCAAAATCCTTGATTGATATATATTTGTGAAATTTAAAAATTAAAAAGAGTTGCGAATTGGACAAACATAATTATTCCAATTATTAAGAACTTTATCTTTTTTATAGAATTTATTGTATAGTCCGTTCAGTAATAATAATAGTGTTTTTGAATCTTCTTTTGATTAGGAAATGTCTGAATATATATATTTGAAGAATAAAACCAGGCTGATTGACGCAAGTATAGACGTAACTACCCCGCTCC
This sequence comes from Laothoe populi, assembly GCA_905220505.1. Classification (NCBI taxonomy): domain Eukaryota; kingdom Metazoa; phylum Arthropoda; class Insecta; order Lepidoptera; family Sphingidae; genus Laothoe; species Laothoe populi. The sequence continues at coordinate 9,866,347 of HG992153.1, forward strand.
GTACCCCTTACACCGCCACTCAACTATAAACCAAATTAATGTTTGTTCCCGATAAGCTTGTGTGGATATCACACACCAATAGCCAGCCTTATCGGACCTTTAACCGTAAAACAAGAGTTTTGTTTAGTGACACGATAGGGCCCATCACAATCACACAAAATGCTGTCAAAATGGACATTGATATTCGAAATATCTAACCGGACATAAGCCGGAAACGTATGATGATATCATCTAAAACTAACTTGGAAACAATACAATAATCGGTATTACGAAAAGGATAAGATAATAAAGCGATAACTTGCAACTTATCATTAAAATTGTCCTCGTAAATTTTTTAACGGAGTTTTATAATACTGTTTACATATGTTTAAAGTAACAATAATATCTAAAATTAAGGGCGACGTTTGATAATTTGTATCACGACGGCCTGCTGTCTAGCTTCTTTACACTACGCCTAAGGACCCAGGATCATATACGCAAATTCGTATTTTTGCCGCACCATCAAGCTGTGGAACAGTTTGCCAGCTACCTTGTTCCCTCCTTCCTATGATTCTGGGTATTTTAGGCGTAGTGTGAAGAAACTATTCAGCAGGCTGGCATGATTGTGTTGAGAAACGAAGAAATAGTTCTCTCGCTACTTTATAATCTAATTCCACTTAGGTACCGATAAAGAAAAGATACCTAAAGCTGTAGACAAAAGTCAGTATGTACTATAAATGTATTCCTTTGCCCTAGCTTCTATCAGTCAATATAAACTAATCTATTATCATCTGTTAATAATACCACTTAAAGTAATTGCTTGATTAGTCGCCGACTTACTTAGAATTACTTAGGTAAATTAACATCAAATGATTACCTGCATATATCGTATTCATCAATTTGCAGTTAAACGCGTACATGTACAACACTTTCTAAAACAAAAATACCTTCACATAGACCACTGGCGTAGGGACTGGGGTCAGAGATATTTGGTAGATACACTTTTGGACTGGCTGTCTGCCTGAGGACAATACACTTGGAAATCAGACCTTGGTCGAATCATGTTACATCAATCGTTCAGTCAAAACATAAAAAACTGTCTTCAAACCCCGAAACGCGGTGCGTATGCTCTAATCCATTGCTGAGAAAATACCCTCTACCAGGGACTTTCGGTGTTACAACACCCAGACCCTGGATACAAATATCTGTCTGTCACACAAACATTTGTCCCAGTGTGGAAATCGAACCCACGACCTCTCGTTTCACAGCCAGCTACTCGCCAACTGAGCCACGGAGGCTGTCGTCTACTTTCTATCTTTCTACTTTCATTAATATGCATTCTCGTACTCATATAGTACTCCAGTCCTGTTCTTTATTCAGGATGTCGCCAATTAGCTAACATAGTTCCGGTGCAGTGGACCCCTATTAACCTTTCTGCCTATAGTCAGTCTCTTATTCGTCAGATAAGTAATGATAAAATAAGATGACACAATAAAGAAACCGATGGAGCGTTATAAGATTACCTACTTAATTGTCATTGGATGTAACAATTCCGTTTGGTACTTTATCGTTCCGAATTTCTGAGTTCTGAGTCACTACAGTGACAAATTTATATTTTTTGACATCAATAATTTTATTGAAAAATGTAGATTTAAGTTGACTAGGGATACGCTGTATCTGTCCAAGAAGATAAAGTATAATATTGCTACATTGTTAGCTTATAATATTAATTCAGTCATAAGTAGTATGACAAAGTCTTTGACTACTACATGTTTTAGTAGTTCTACTAATATTACTGTAGTAACTAATAATAATTTAAACATTTAAGTTTGACAACAGAGAATGATAACAATTTTATACCATTAAGTCATCAAAATATTAATCGTTTCTCTGGCAAAATCCTTGATGTGGACCTATTTATAGAAAAATATAGCATAGACATCTTGTGTATTTCAGAAACTTGGTTAAAACCAGATAGAATGGCGTTTAGTATTAATAGTTGCGGTGTCGCCAGCTCGTTCAACAGATCTTCAGCCGAAGGTGGTGGCACTTTGATCCTCATCAAGGACGGTGTTCCATACAAGGAGAGACGGGATATCTCAGATCTCTCTGTTGAGCGAATCTGTGAGGTCGCGTGTGCAGAGACTGATGAATACATTGTTATATGTGTGTATAGACCTCCATCAGCAAACATTTTATCTTTCTTATCCAAAATGGAGGATATTTTAAAGAAAATTAAAATGAATAAAAACATTCTAGTTTGTGGAGACTTCAATATTGACACATTGATCGACTCAACAGACAAAGATCATTTTCTTGCGCTATTAAAATCTTTTAATCTTAATTGTAATTTTTTCGAGCCAACTAGAGTAACCGATACATCGGCTACCTGCATTGATAATGTGATATCGAATTTTGAAATAAACCATAAGGAATTAGTCTCAGGTGTTCGCTCAGATCACAAATGTCAAATAGTCAGACTTAAACGTAAATGGTGCAACAATCAAACCACTATAAAAATTAGGCCTTTGTCAAAACATAATTTAGAGAAATTTAGCCATAGGGTAAATTCAGTGTTGCCTCTACTGTCACCTAAATCGGACAATCCAAATGAAATGTTTAAAACTTTATTTAATTGTATATCAGAAGAGTTTAATAAAACGTGCAAAGTGAAATTAGTAACACATAAAAAAACATTAAAATTTTCTGCCTGGGCAACAAAAGGTATTAGACGTAGTAGAGATATTCTTTACGAATTATATGACAAAAGATCTTATACACCCGATGTCAGCTTCAAAAACTACGTAAAGTTATATTCAAAAATTTTTAAGAGTGTATGCAAGCAAGCTAAAGCTGTCTATGTTGGTAATAGCATTAAAAACTCCGACAATAAAATTAAAAGAACCTGGAAAATAATAAATACTGAAACTGGTAAAAATAAGATAAATGACTGTAATAAGATAAGTTTGTTACACATAACGATATTATAAAAGTATTTAAGAGTTTGAAAAATAAAAGTACTGAAGATATTTGGGGACTGTCCGTTAAAGCCCTAGAGTCAATAATTATTAACATATCTTCAATATTGGCAAATAGCTTTAATTGTTGTGTAAAAGACGGTATATTTCCTGACCTTATGAAAATTAGCAAAATAGTGCCAATTTTTAAAGCAGGCTGTTTAAACAGTCCTTCTAATTATAGACCGATATCAATATTACCAGTATTTAGTAAAATATTTGAAAAACTAATGCTTAATCAAATGTTGTTGCACTTTAATCAAAATGAGATCCTGCATAACAGACAGTTTGGATTTACAAAAGGCCGGTCAACGCAGGATGCTGGTTGTACTTTAGTAAAGTCTGTGTTAGAAGCCTGGGAGCGATCTAAAGATGCATTAGGAGTATTCTGTGATCTCTCCAAGGCATTTGATTGCGTTGATCATAACACTCTCATTTTAAAACTTGATTTCTATGGAATTCGCGGCCCAGCGCTTAAGTTGATGTCGTCATATCTAACAAATCGCCAACAAAAAGTATCTATTGACAATGTTACTTCTGTAGGTTCTTCTGTTAAGATAGGTGTACCGCAGGGATCTATTTTGGGTCCATTCTTATTCTTAGTTTATATAAATGACTTTCCATACATGGTAAATAGCATCGCAGATGTAGTATTATTTGCTGACGATACGTCACTTATCTTTAAAGTAGACAGGAAGGATGAGAATCTTCTAGAGTCCAATAAAGCTCTTAGCTTAGCTCTGGACTGGTTTTCTGCAAATAACTTACTTTTAAATGCAAAAAAAACTAAATGTATTAAATTTTCAATGCGTAATGTGTCCCAAGACAAATCAAATATTACAATACATAATAATCCATTGGATCTAGTTTTTTTTTTTTTTTTAGTGCCTGGATCTAGTTCAGTCAACTGTATTCCTTGGAGTTACAATAGATGCTAAATGCACATATAAAAGTGATTTCTAGTAAATTGAGCTCCGCTGTATTTGCAATTAGGAAAATTAGACAGCTGACAGATGTGGCGACGGCTAGGTTGGTGTATTTTGCTTACTTTCACAGCATTATGTCCTATTGCATTTTGCTGTGGGGTTCTGCTGCAGATCTGCAGACAATATTTATACAACAGAAAAGAGCGATTCGCGCAATTTACAACCTCCGATCTCGCGACTCTCTTCGAGAACTGTTTAAAGATATTAATATACTGACGTTGCCGGCCGAATACATCTTTCAGAATATAATGTATGTCCGCAAAAATTTAGCTTACTTTAAAAAAAACAGTGACATACACAGTCTAAATACAAGAAATAGGAACAAACTCGCAGTTACAAAGTTAAGACTCACTAAGACAAATAATTCATTTATGGGTAACTGTGTAAAATTTTATAATAAACTACCTTCCGAAGTAACGAATCTGCAGGATAATAAATTTAAATTCCATGTCAAACAAGTGCTAATGTCTAGAGGTTACTATAAAGTAGCAGATTACTTAGCCGATAGGGATATTTGAAATCAGTCCTGCACACTGCACCAAGACACTGTAGCATGTAATTGAACTAAAAACATATTACTACAATTAAACTATGCATTTTAAAGGTCCTGAATAATGACATATTTTTAATATATAATTTTTTTTAACGTTTTGACATTGTACTTTTGTGCTAATACAATTATTATTTTGTTATTTTAAGACGTCCGATCGATCGTTCGATTTATAAGTGTATGCCCTTGATAAAAAAAGAGTTATGTAATTGTCTTAACGTAGGTATATATATACCAATGAATGTTAATTGTAAATGTGGGTTTAATGCAACTATGCACCCGTAATTTTTTTTTATTACTATTATCAAGCTTTATATTTTAGTGGTGCTATAGATGCATTGATTCATATATTATTAAAATATGTCTGTAAAATTACTATGAAAAAAAAATATATATATGACAATTGATGACGAAAAAAACAAGCCCGGAGTTTCTTTCTGCCTTTCTTCTTCGGGTCGTCATCGCTTAGGTAGTTAGTGAAAGGCTGGTAGGTTAGCTAGACTAGGGTTAACACTCATCCCTTCTATATCCGTCCAGTTTCCGTTCGCCTTCTCCCCTCCCATTCCTGCGCCTTCCCGTGATCATCTGCTCCAGTCACTTCCTTTACCGAAGACCGCGATTACCTTACTTCCTTTTTGTGGTCTCCCTCTTTTCCAGTCCAGTCCTCGTTGTATCCTTCCTTGCCTACCAGCCCTTGATGGTGGTTTCTAAGTTCCCATGACGTTAGACATAATTAATTATTTTTCCGTATGGTGAATCTCCATCTGTGTTTTGACATGTCATAAGTGCCTTTTATATGCCTACGTGATCAATAAAGATTTTTATTTTTATTTATTTTAATTGGTACTTTACCTGATTATAACATCACTAAATTTGATACTGACATTACTTAATTGCATTGAAATAGTGTTAAAAGTACTTGAATAATTTAAAAATGAAGCATGAAAATTACAACGAATAAAGTATATTTATGAAAAGACTAAAATAAGTAACTTAGATTGTGTCAAACTATAAGTAAAAGTTTTTTATTCATAAAAAGTACACCGACTTCAATAAAAAACAAATCATGCGTCCCTTTAAAATTTGAGGGTTGCCCTCGATTTTTATGAGATCCCATCATCAGATCTTGACTTGGTGCCAATGGGACCACATGGGAAGTATACCCTTTGAAACAAAAAAAGAATTTCTCGAATCGGTCCAGGCGTCTTCGAGTAATCGGGTAACATACATAAAAAAAAAGATTCCGACGAATTGTTAACCTCCTCCTTTTTTGAAGTCGGTTAAAAATAGGTTTATTCTTGTTATCATGGAAGATTCTTAGCCTTTACAAAATATCGTGACACCAGAATGGGCCCTGATGTCTCATGACCTATATATATTCAGTATAATACATACATACATATACACTCACGCCTGTAATCCCCGAAGGGGTAGGCAGAGGTGTAACCAGTACACCCACTTTTCGCGAATTTCGGTCTCATTATGTGATAGGGGGCGAGCCTATCGCCAATATATTCAGTATAATATTTTTTTACGTTTAGGTATGTTAGAAATCCAAAGGCCAATAATAAACGTAGATAATTAAAATCCTTAAAATATAATTCCGATCTAGTCCCGGTGTAAGTCTCACGTCTAATCTCATCTTAGTTCCGGCAACATACAGTCGAAGTTTCAATTAAGTACGAGAATTGGCCTCTAACAGTTTCAGAATGGTCAATTTTCTATTGGAATTTTACGCACGTGTAATATGTACGTATTTGCCATAATAATGCAATATTTCCTTAGTCATACTTTCAGTTGATTTTAGACAACTGAGATTACACTGATTTTCTTAAACGTTTGCAGTTATATTTTGACAGAACTACGAATAAAACTAAATAAACTAATAAATTGCGGGCGAATACTGACAATTTCTAGATAGAAAACCCCAATATCACTTTACCCGACCCGGATCGAACCCGAGACCTCAACACAGCAGTCGTAACGCATGCGCAATTACACAAAATGGGTTTGAAATATTTTGTTGTCAAAACTTGATTTGTTTTACTACCGATATTTAAATTTCAACGTTATTTAAATGTCACGCGACAGGTCAAGGGCGAGGCTTACGACGCAATACGTCCGTCGGTTTGCTTGCTCCCTGCGCACCACAATAATTGTAATTTAGACCAATTTGCGTAATTAATGCCCAATGTGCCACAAAGGTGCTACTATTCATTATACTTGCTTGATTTCATTACCAGCGTGTGATGCTTAGCAGAATACATTTTTATTTGCTTTAAATCAATTAAGCTCGTTGCAAACGAGTTACCGGCCACATCTACCAGTGGCCAGAGCGTTAAACATTTAATATTATGAATCATAATTTATGATTTTTATATGTGTTGATGTTGTATGGATTCATTATACAAATGTGCTACAGTACAGTCTGCGACACGCGACTCCGGGCAAAACTCAAGTGGTTTGTATTTTTCATGTCATCATATGTGTAACAGATAAATAATTACAAGTTTATGTTTTCGTCATTTCTATAACTGTGTGATGAAAGGAAAATTAGGAAGGCTCATATTTCTCGTCAGTGGTTTTTTTTAACTTATTTAATAGGCTTTGTCGCTTAGCAACTATATCGCCTAATACCAAAAAATGCAAATATATTCCTTTTTACCTTAATACTAACTCATACAATTCTTTAGCTCTGTCTCACAGCGGAGCGGCAAGAATCGAATTACATAAACCAATGTCATATAGTTTGTTTCGCCCAAACTACTATTCATTCTAGCGTCTTCATTTCCGACACTCCATCAGTATGTGAAACACATCTTCCACTACACCCACAGTCAATACAATTTGGAAACAAAACTTTTTTCATTAAATATGAGTAACTATTCGATGGGATGCAGTAGTTTCTTGTAAATGAAATGCTAGAAGACGTGAACGGAGCCGATATGCATCAGCATTCCACATTATAGAATGTTATTTTCGAAACGTATTAGTTTCGTCTGCCTTTAAGAATACAGGCGTGAATGAGCCAAATGTATATTAAAAGTAATATGCATTATTCAAATATAAGTAAAGGTATTCGTGTGTTAAATCGTTTTGCTTGTCTCTCAACACCCAATCCTAATCAAACCGCTGTATTACCCAAATTCCTAAAAAAAATTGTTGACGATGTAGTTTCAATCTTATATGTAATTAATATTTTCAAATAGACAATAATACATTTAAGAAAAACAGTTATACTTTTACACATTTTCTAACACAGTGGATGTTAGTCTATCGCTATCTAAATTTGCAATATTACCTTAAGTGAAACGGAACGCGTGTTGTAACGAGTTTCAGAAAAAAAATTATAATTCCAAACATATAACTTTTTTTTGTTATCGTTCTATAAATATGAAACAAATGCAAAGAGAGCTTAGTTTGTGAAATGTCATATCAAATTGTCTCCAGAGTGTATTTATTTGCGATTGCATTATCTGCCCTTGATATCTATTCTATGGCAATCTATCTAAGTTGTTTTATTGTCCGCTCAAGTGCTAAGTACTGCGCAGATGATATATTTTTAGAGCGTCTTTAAATTTAAGTCTTTTTTTTTGTACATCATTATATTTTTTACTTTAACGTAGTTTATGTAAGTTCTAGAACCGGGCTGTTATAGTTCTAAAATATGAATGGTACGAATCGACCTATTATAATACTATAATACTAGCCCTGTATTAAACATTGTCCCACTGCTGGGCACGGGCCTCCTCTACTAATGAGAGGGGTTAGGCCTTAGTCTACCACGCTGGCCTAATGCGGGTTGGCAGACTTCTCATACCTTCGAAAAAAATCTCAGATATGCAGGTTTCCTCACGGTGTTTTCCTTCACCGTTAAAGCAAGCGATAATTAACATTTTAATACACACATAACTTTAGAAAAGTCAGAGGTGTATGCCACTTGGGTTTCGAACCTACGACTTTCGTCTTGGCAGTCCGTACCGCAACCAACTAGGCTATCGCTGCTATACCTATTAGCGGGTATAATATATATATAACCGGGTGTATACGACTCACAGAACACTCACGTGAAATGGCTACTTTGTATTAATACAAAGAAACATAAAAAAATACAATGCAGACAGCTCAAATCTAACCTTCATCTCTCTAATTCTTGTCTCTTAAAGATCTTTAATGCTTGCATAATTCTTCAGACACCGACGGGATTTATGGATAGTGGTAATCATCTACTATCAAATGACCCATTTGCTCGTTTGGCAAATCTGTATTATACAAATGTTGTGTTACTTAACATAACATTTGAATAATTCTGAAGTAGTAAATATGACTGCCTCGGTGGCGCAGTTGTAATTGCGCATGCGTTACGACTGCTGTGCTGAGGTCTCGGGTTCGATCCCCGGGTCGGGTAAAGTGATATTGGGTTTTTCTATCTAGAAATGCCTCATTATTAGCCCGGAGTCTGGAAAAAGTGCCCGGTATGGCGATAGGCTCGCCCCCTATCACATTATGGGACCGAAATTCGGCGAAAAGTGGGTGTACTAGTTACACCTCTGCCTACCCCTTCGGGGATTACAGGCGTGAGTGTATGTGTGTGTGTGTGTGTAATAAATATGGTTAATATTTGGTAGAAAAATGCCTTTAACGCTACATTTTACAAAACAGTTTTGATAAGTAGAGAGTCCGTAACGCAGCCGGAAATATATTTAGTTCTGCTTCCTGTTTGGTTTTATATGTTGACTAAATATTATGTATTTATATATTAAGATGATTTTTATTTAAGTGTAAAATTATTATATTACGGACGCAAGACTATGTTCTATTAAATGTTATTTAAAAAGGGTTTACAACATTTTTCTTAGCTATTTCTTAGATTACAACGAAGCTGAGTATAAAAAAAGTTTTTTTATTCATAAAAAGTACACCGACTTCAATAAAAAACAAATTATGCGTCACTATAAAATTTGAGGGTTGCCCTTGATTTGTCTGAGATCCCATCATCAGATCCTGACTTGGTGCCAATGGGACCACCTGGGAAGTATACCCTTTTAAACAAAAAAGAATTTCTCGAATCGGTCCAGGCGTCTTCGAGTTATCAGGTAACATACATAAAAAAAAAGATGCCGACGAATTGTTAACCTCCTCCTTTTTTGAAGTCGGTTAAAAAGACTGTGTTTAAATAGATTTCTGTTACATTTAAATCCGCTACAGTACTGTCTTAAGACTGTATAACACAAAGTAAATCACGTAATTCGAACGTTATCGTGTAAGAATTTACTATAACTGAATAAGTGGCAGGCCAGCATGATAGTATAGGTATAGTTGTCTCTCGTTGATACTCTAACTGGACGGCACTGCGCTTACCATCAGATGCAGTGTGGTCACTTTGCCGTGTTCCCAAATTTCCTTTTACTGTCTAGTTTTATTATTTATTATTTACAATGATTAGCAGTAGTTATATTAATTTGAACATAAGTTATTTTGATATTATTAATTTTGCGAATGATTGGTAGTATTTCTAAAATTATTTTTTTCCTGCTACGCGCAGCCAATTACTTATTTAATATTCACATATCAACACGGTATTTTATGTTTGTAGTAGTTTAAAGGTATTATCCTTATTATTTGTTCAATGAAATTCATCTTTAGACTGAGTTTGCTGAGCTATTTATTTACTAAGCATCTTAGTTCTCATTTCATCTCAAGAAATTTAAAGGCATATTATTATTTTTTGTTATTTGCACATTTGTTAGTAACAAATTTAAATGTTGTATAATAATAGTAAAGGACATTGCTCAGCGCCCATACAAAGTTCGCCTAAGAACCAACAGCCTTAGAAAGAATATTTTCGGGTTCTAAAGAACACATATAAATCCTTAAAAGTTGATTAAAACAACGGACACTTCTTAGAGTTTATTTATTACCAAAAATCTTTTCTATTTTGAGGTTATATTTTTAATGTCAACATGCCTTCAATACACTTCAATACAATGTTACGATACTAAAATTCGAGCTAATTTGGTTTTATTTGACATTTAGGTTCTAATTAACGATTAATTACCTAATAATAAGAAACATAATAGGTATATAATAATTATCATTGATAATGATTTCACGAAGTAAGAAGCTAATATATTTTTTGAAGTTTTACCTGCCTTACCTGACCAAAGTATGTATGTTGTTATAGCCTTATAGGGAGATACCTACCGACATTATAACAGTTATTTAAAATAGTACCATATATTATTTTAATACTTACATAGTGTCAAAAGAATAGTTCATAAAAAGTGCACCGACTTCAATAAAAAACAAATTATGCGTTACTATAAAATCTGAGGGTTGCCCTTGATTTTTCTGAGTTCCCATAATTAGATCCTGAGGTGGTGCCAATGGGACCACCTGGGATGTACAGCCTTTTAAACAAAAAAGAATTTCTCGAATCGGTCCAGGCGTCTTCGAGTAATTGGGTAACATACATAAAAAAACCGACGAATTGTTAACTTCCTCCTTTTTTGAAGTCGGTTAAAACACGACAAAAACGATCCACTGAACAACAAGCAAATTACTAAAAAACAAAAAATATGACTACAGAACACTATTTACTTAGTACTCTGACGAACGTGACAAGTGAAAATATCGCGAAATCAATAAAATGCCTATTTATTTTTTATATTATTAATATGAAGTGTCCGTTTAATTCTAGTATTTGGAATAAAGGACATAAAATAAGCTAAGAATTATGGTATAAGTAAAATCTCTGTTGATTCTTAGGCGAATTTGGACAATCTCCTTTTAATAACTGATCTTCGATCAACAATACAACTAGATAACGGGTCACATATAAACTCAAAGCTAAAATCTGTCCGCGTGAATACACACACACTATTACACACGCGCTATTACACAGCTATATATTTTTACTAACGAACGGAGATAAAAGTTTTAAAACCATTTTAAGTTCAAAGTAATCACAGCCGTAGTAGCTAGTAATAAAGTCACAGATCTTTAAAATATTATGTTATACTTACGATAATTCATCGCAAAACAATAAATTACTTAGAAATGAAAAGACATAGGTTAAATAACATTTATTGTGAAATCAACCTAAGTAGGCAAAAAATAAAGTGCCTTTTTCTGTAATTGTCTTGCGAGTTACGTCGTTTTGTTTCGTATCTGTTTGCTTCTTCGAATTTTACGACAGGAGGTATGGAGCCGCATTGAACTATAAAATAATATAAGTACTTATGTACGTCAAAGATTTAGTAAGATGTTTTTGTTTATTACATCTACGTTTGTTAATATTTATTTATTTATTAAAGTTCTCCAGCAAAGATAACACATTTTAAATGTATAAAAAATTGAAAGTAATAAATGAACCTTGTGCATCTTAAATCTAAGGAGACACAGCATGCGAAAATAACAATGTAAAAATATTATCTTTACTTATATATAAAGCTGAAGAGTTTGTTTGTTTATTTGAACGCGCTAATCTCAGGAACTACTGGTTCGAATTGAGAAATTATTTCAGTGTTGAATAGCCCATTTATTGAGGAGCGCTATAGGCTATATAACATCACGCTATGACCAAAAGGAGCGGAGCAGCAATGAAAAATGTTGCAAAAGCGGGGAAAAATTATTCTTTTTGAGAGCTTCCGTTGCGTGCGCTACGTAAACGGTTAAAGTTACCTAACCATCATGTATAACGAAATTGTTCCTCTTAAAAAGTTCTAAAAAAAGTCTGCGATAGCATATATCTATCTGTTGGCTCACTATAACCCTTATTATGGTTATCGAATTTTTCCTGGAACAATGCATTATTTGGGAAGGGGTTTTTATAAACACGGTATTAATCCTTATCCAAATAAATACTTTATTCATCACAAGTATTTACTTTTGAACAAAGTTGCCCCTTATGTCATTTTATTTCAATGAAATTCTCAGGAGATATAACAGTTTTAAAATATCTCCGCAGGAAAATTAATATTGTTGTTTGTATGTTTGTTTGTTACCTTTTCATGACTAAACGGGTGATCGAATCCTAATCAGCAGAGGGATAGATTATATCCTAGGGAAGGACATAGGTTATCTTTTGTCTCAAAAATTATCTTGAAGGGGTGAGATAGGGGTTGAAAGTGTATGGGCAAACCGTAATACCTCAACTTAGTTATCTGAAAATTCATATTTAGGCTTTTGGTAAGAAATAAAGAAATACGTGTTTTACGTTTACGTTTATACCAAATCATCCCTAAAAGGGGCGAAGTGAGGGGTTAGCTTGTGAAATATTCTTTAAATGCAATCTCAAGCTTCAGGCACAACACATATTGAAGAATCCTAGTCTTTCTGTGTACGACGGTCATATACATTTTTTGGCTTGGTTGTTCTGAGGGACTTCAACACACTCCATGAGTTGTGGTTGGGCTTCTCCAGAACTAACCAATCAGATTATGAATGTGCCAACCTGTAATTTGGGAACTGCTGTTTTAACCAATCAACGTCGGTTAGTATTTTCGGATATAATTATCAAAGTTATCCGAACATGTAACCGAATTATTGGCTGGCCTATATAAGTCATCTCTTCTTTCTCTGGCGACAATCGATATCCATCCTACACACATAAATGAATTGCTAGGAATGCTAAAAAGTAAATATGAAATTAGTTTTTTTATCCTGGCACGGCAAGGTGACCACACTGCACCTGATGGTAAGCGCAGTGCCGTCCAATTAGAGTATCGAGTAGCCAAAGACAATCTATCCCGCGCTACTCAACACAATGATGCCGGCCTGCTCCTTTACACTACGCCATGGGCAAGAAGGTGAGGAAGCTGTCAAGGGTATAGTGTCAGAGTAGTTAGAAGGCCGCAACAAGGCCAAATAACCTATCTCAACTCTAGACCCCCGACAAAAACCTGATGTACACTGGCTGATCCACGAACGCGACATGCCACTATGGCGGGTTTTACACCCTGCGTACGGTGGTCGCTATCCGGGCGGATATGAATATCCTACCACCAACCAGAGTGACAATACAAATCTACTCCATGCATCTGCTGTTCTGTTAGCGCGTGTATTGTAATGCACTTATTCATCATTTTTTTTAAGTATTTACGGTTGGTGATCAGGGGTCTACATGAGGTCTTCTGAGCTGCAGCCCAGGGCACAAAAGGCCCCCAGCCTCCATTGAAAAGAATAGACGATTTGCTTAAAAAAATCTAAATATAAAAACTGATCATAAGATGCAGAGAGGTTGCTTTATAATTCATATATAATATCTGCACATAATCTGCAATAACGTTGTACAGTTGCTGTTAGTATATCTACACAAACACTAAGTCATATTATATAAATAAAATATTAATTGGCCTATTTTTTCCTGTACCGTATACCACTACATCCGTACATCACTATAAAAACAGTTTTTTGACAAAATGGCAATTAGTTGAGTAATGAGACAGGCCCCTAAGTAGTATTAGCCCCGGGCCCCACAAATTCACGATCCTCCCCTGGTGGTGATAGCCGTTTACAATCAGGTGATTTCAACTTTGAAGATTTCTTGATAGGGAATATAGGGTTGCGTACATTATTAGTGTTTATGGTATTAAAAAATAAACAATTTAACGGTAGGCAGCGGCTCTGCTGTGCTCTGGCATTGCAGAAGTCTATGGGCGGCGGTGACTACTTACCATCAGGTGGCCCGTCTGCTCGTCTGCCTAACCAGGCAATAAAAAAAAAAAAATACTCCACTGCCAGTGTACTCCACATAGTCTTCCACTGAAAGAAAATTCAAATGTGTTTAAAATTGAAATAGATATTTTTATCCTTCATGTTTTATGATATTCGACGTAGGCTACTGCTGCAAGTCACAGAAATGAAACAATATTTTCTTTTATTCTATTTGCTATAAGCATTTTAATGACATGCTAGACTGAAATTCAGTAGACAGAACATCCCTTCCTTATCTAATCAAAAACTAAACGCTCGTAACTATATTGAACTTAATCAGCATTTAATTATACACTCATTTGCAAAAAAAACGGGCGGTTTTGATTTTAATTCTTCTTTAAAAAAATACGGTACCAAAATGATTTCAATCATTTGAACATGTTACTGGCCGGTTTTAAAAAAGCCGTGGTGTTAAAATAGTACGTTCTAAATTCAAATTTTCGTTTGATGCTCGTTTTTACAGAAAACCACTTTTTATCCTACATTTTTGGTGCGAAGTTCCAATAGATAATATCGGTTTTCATAACTTTTAGTCAATTTTTATGAATTTATTTCATATTCTTAATAGTCAAGATAGCCTAGTTGGTTGCGGTACGGACTGCCAAGACGAAAGTCGTAGGTTCGAAACCCAAGTGGCATACACTTCTGACTTTTCTAAAGTTATGTGTGTATTAAAATGTTAATTATCGCTTGCTTTAACGGTGAAGGAAAAACATCGTGAGGAAACCTGCATATCTGAGATTTTTTCGAAGGTATGAGAAGTCTGCCAACCCGCATTAGGCCAGCGTGGTGGACTAAGGCCTATTCCCTCTCATTAGTAGAGGAGGCCCGTGCCCAGCAGTGGGACAATGTTGAATACAGGGCTAGTATTATTATTTATAATAGTCAAAGCTTCATTTATTGCTGTTTAGCTGTCTCAATAATGTTAGAGAAAGTGGTAAAAGCTACCAAAATTATTGCGCTGCTCGAAGAGGGTTGCAGCCAATGCTTCGTGGCTCAGAGGCTAAGTGTGAGTCGCTCGACGGTTCAAAGGACCTGGCAGCGGTATCAAGACACCGGTTCCGTCGAGAGAAGGCCTGGTTCTGGAAGAAAACCATGTACCCAACCACGGGATGATCGTTTTCTTGTGAGTCGCGCATTGAGAAATCGCAAGTCTTCGTATATGGACCTTAAGAACAACCTCGAAGAAGTAAGAAATGTGCATATTAGTCTATGGACGGTCAGGAGGAGGCTTCTCGCGGCCAATATACGCAGTCATCGCCCGGCCCGCGGCCCTAAGTTACTCCGTGAGCACAGAGTTGCCAGGCTTAGGTTTGCTCGAAATTGTGAGTCATGGACTCAAGAAGACTGGAATAGGGTATTGTTCTCCGATGAAGCCAGGATATCTCTGTTCGGTGAAGATCGACGTCGGCGAGTGCTACGAAGACGAGGAGAACGCTTTGCAGAGGCTTGTTTTGAAGAATTCACACCTTATGGTGGGGGCTCTGTTATGTTTTGGGCAGGAATAAATTCAATGGATCGTACAGAGTTAGTCTTCATTGAAAACGGCTCACTGACTGGACATCGATACATAACGGAAGTTCTAATTCCTCATGCACAACCCGCATTGGCTGCTTTAGGCGAAGATTCAATTTTTATGGACGACAACGCTCGCGCCCACCGGTCTGGCGATGTGGAAGCGTATGTGCAAGAGGTCGGCGTTCGTCGTTTGTATTGGCCAGCTCGAAGTCCCGACCTCAATCCTATAGAGCATGTCTGGGACGTTCTGAAACGACGCGTGAGATCAGTACAACCGGCTCCGCAGACCATCAGAGAGCTGAAGAATGTGATTACCGCGGAGTGGGAACGTATTCCGCAAGCAAGTATCCGGGATATCCTCGCTAGCATACCCAGACGAATTCAAGCTGTGATTTCAGCTAGAGGGGGTCACACTCGATACTAAACATTTATCTGCTTTTACTTTATTAAAGAAAAAACAAACAAAAATCTTTGTTAACTTTTACTTCACGAGCATATGCACTACTAGTGAACTTTAGCATTAAAACCTATAAATTTTATCAAAATTTTATGATAATACTGACGAAAACGATTATTTGCTTATTAATTTACAAAATTGTGAAAGTAAAACTACCTATAATTATCAAACAAACCAATAGTAACATTTGAAATGGTTCATTGCTTAGGTGCCCGTTTTTTTGCAAATGAGTTTATTTTTTACCATTAACACTAAAGCCTGCTAATAGTCTGTTTTGTGGCGTCCGTTACGACAAAGCTGATACGAGGTCGAAAGTTAAGGGTAAGGGTTAAGAATTAAACAATATAAAAAAAATTACTTAAGCCATACTGCGTATAGTGTATTTTCCATAACGATGGGCTATGAATTTATTAAAACTTGTTTACGACAACAACGGGGGCGATGTAAATATTTCAGTGGCTCCCAACCATTTTTCTCGGTGGCTCTAAGTACAACCCACATAATTGAAGTAGAAATGTATGAGTATTCTAGTATTTTTGAAATATATTTTGTTTTTTTTGTTTATTATATATTATCTTCGTTTAATAACCCATTGAAATTATTAGCAAATGCATATATGAGTATTTGCTTATATTGTCAAAATCGTTTTAATATATTAATATTGAAGATTTTACAGCTATTCCGAGATTATTAGTGGTGGTCTTTGAATTTATAAAATGTAAAATTTAAACGCACACTCTGTGTTAAAAATGGCTACTCAAACGATTTCAGTAATAGTTAAAATAGGTAAATTATTTTATAAACATAATTTCAACTGAATAACGGTCATTCTTCGCAAAACAATCAAAACAAACGAAACAAGTTTTATTCAGGTGTTAAGAGTTTTTTATAATGCAACATTAAACGAGCTCCATTATCAAATAAAATTAACTTTATGTTGACAGAAATAAAGGTTATTACAAAGAATATTTTCAAATACGTGGGTAAGCAATACTGAAGTTCATCCCAGAATAATTTAGGTGTAGGAATTACGATTGAAGCTTTATGTTTCAATTGGGGGTTGCGTTATTCCCATGACAAGTTGTATAAATAAGTAATCAGGATCTATAGCATATTGTTTAATAATTCAGAGAATCGCTCTCGACCCACACGAACACCTTCCATGATCGTAATTTGAGGGTTACTCTTGACACTCGATTCCAGTTTAAAATTGAGATTGCGTTCGAAAACTGTACAATTGGCACTCTTGAACGCTACACCAGCGCACGATTTAACTCAAATAGAGTAATTACGATCGCTAGTTCGTAAATATTCTATTTCATTTAGTTTAGTGAGTTAGAGTTCCAATATCCTTTTGATTGGAATTTAAACTTTATCGAGATCGAGATTGGAGTTCATTTCAAGAGTAGGCCTACGGAGGTTGAGAAACGCTGAAATAAATGATAGGGTTGGAGTTTGGACAGTTATGCTCATTTTATGTCATTTAGCAATTCAAATTTCAGTTCAGTGTTCTAGTTATTACTTATTCCATTATTGTCTGCATTGTTACAATAGTAATGTCAGTTATACTATTTGGTTAAACTTAGGTATAAATTCCACACACTTTAACTTTTCTTCCATTTTATTTTAGATTAGGTATTATTAAGATTATCTATACACAGTAATATATATTATCAGAGTTTCCACTGTTTGTCTGTTAGTTTGAACGCTTATCATGTAAAATTTCTGACATATTTCTATGCGGATTTTATAAAGCGATATATCACTAAAATTATAAACAGTAAAAAGCAAGTTATCTTTAAAAAAATACTGTCAAACGGGGGTTGGGAAAAACAGTTAGGTTTTTGAAATGGTAAATTCAGTGTCTTTCAACATGATGAGAATGAATAAAAAGTGGGTTCATATAATATTATTATAATTTAATAGAGATGTAATACTGACATATAGAGTAAGTGGCTCTACATAATTGTTTAGTTAATTTCGAAATGCAAATTGCAAGATTGTTGGTCACTCTTTTGATGTGTTAATAAATATACACACTCAAAATAAATAAATATACAAACAGCAAGCTGATACGCGTGGTTGTTAGATCTTCGATTCTTTAAGAGCAAGCGGGATTGGATCGATTAGAAAAAAACAATGGACTAGAGAACATAACGTCTAATAAGTATCTTACGTACCTACCTAATCGACTTTATCCCCTGTATGATAGTGAATATACAAAATTGTAATTTAAAAGGCGTATTGTCACCGTGTTCTGCCTAAAGTGAGTAATGGTATTTATTATAAATGTTGTGTAAATCTGTAACTTTAGCAATTTGAACAATCCAATGGAATAGTAAAATATATGTGCTGTAGATGTACCAGGCTTAAAACTGTATAGTGTTAAAAGTATATTGAACTCTTTGACATTTTGGTGTTTGGCGGATTATGGTTGGCCATCTGAGATTAAACAAATCCTCCTTTTTGAAGTCTGTTAAAAAAAAACATGAAGCAGTTCTGCCAGTTTAACCTTTGCAGTAATTAGTATTCTTGGCCAATGCAGAGGCTCTTTGTTGTCACAGAATCTTGGATTAGCACAGAATACTGTGATGCGAGTGTACTTTTGTTTAATGTTTATGTAATCTATACATACATATACACTCACGCCTGTTATCCCCGAAGGGGTAGGCAGAGGTGAAACCAATACACCCACTTTTCGCCGAATTTCGGTCCCATAATGTGATAGGGGCGAGCCTATCGCCACACCGGGCACAATTCCAGACTCCGGGCTAATACTGAGAATTTCTAGATAGAAAAACCCAATATCACTTTACCCGACCCGGGGATCGAACCCGAGACTTCAGCACAGCAGTCGTAACGCATGCACAATTACAACTGCGCCACCGAGGCAGTGAATCTATCGCACAGACAATTGGATTTTATAGCTTTAATGTTTATCAATCACTACAGATTTTTTGTATGACCAGTTTTGACAGCTTTAATCACTTTAATCAATATTGTAGTGTGTGATTGAACAATTCTAATTATGTCATTGTAGTTACTGTTTTAATTTTTTCTATCTCGTTTTCTCTCGCATGGTGGTGCTATAGTATGGTGTAATCGTGTTCGCAGGCCGCACTCCGCAGTATCGTACACGCGAACGGGCTGGGCCGCCATTCGTATTTCGTACCTATTTGACATTCCGTCGGAGTTGATGGCGCGAAACGGTCGCGTCTACTTAAATTTTATTCGTCGTACGGTACCTATAAATGTTTGTAAAGTTTACGATTGACCCGGTTACGTTTTAATATCCCATCTGTGCTAATTATCTGGAATTTGATTGGAATAAGTGTCTCGTGAAGTTTTGACCATGTGATTCGTTTGGAAATATTCTATAACGTGTTTACAATTAACGCGCGTATGGTTGAAATCAAAATGAGTCAGTGTTTTTAAAATTCTATAGTGTTCGTAGCAACAGTGATCGCGACTCGTAACCTGTGGAATGTTCTTTATATAGCTTTGTTTTAACAGAAGGCGAAGACTCACAAATAACACTAAAATTCCGATGTCACGGAATAAGTTGTTGATTTGTTATCTAAGAACCCATTAACGTTCATAGTATAACCAAAGTAAAGGAATCCAAAATGCTGAACAACTTTAACCATTGGATGCATATTGCTATGGCCGGATTTGTAATCTTGGTCTCGAGTGCGAAGGCAGATACTGATTGTTCAACAGGTTTGATAATTTTTATCTTTGATTTGGGGATGCCAACATAAAATTTGTGATGCTAAATACCTATTATTTATCTTCAAGACTACGTCTGATAATAAACTCGGCGGCTTATAAGTAGTTTAGTTAAATAACATTACTACTAAAGGTAGGTACTTGGGTATATATACTGGACCAAGTACCTATAGTGGCCATTGTGGGTAATGTACAAATCGAAAATAACAACTTACTTACTTTCCTTTTCCTACGTGGCTGATAACGTTGTTGACAACAGTAGTTTGTGTGACATACAGAACTTCCTATTTAATTATACAAAAGACTTCTGTCTCGCTTGATATTTTAACTTAGAGAAGAACAAAAAATGTTGCCATTTAAGGACTCCTTCTTTAATGTTGCTAGTTCTTACCAACTAAAATCTGTGACGTGAAACTGCGTTCAGTGTTCTGGAAATTCCAATAATGTCATCTGGAAACTAAAAGAAATCACAAATAGGAATTATCTTATATATTATATAACAACTTTTCGGTCCTTGTGGAAATCATACCAACAAACTGGATTGTCAACAAATCTTCAACGAACTAGTTACCTAGATAAAAGGTCTACCCTAATACAAGGGGCCGTATTCAATAGCGTTAAAGTAAAATTAAATTCTCACACGAATTATGCGCAGTGAGAGTGGTGGTTGGCTGTCGGGAATCGGGATGCTTTTTAGTTTTTACTGTGGAACTGTGTAGCGCGGTTTTATAATTAAATACAGTAATTGGCTTCAAAATAATGTTGGTACCTTTTAATAAACGTTGTATACGTCTATAGTGGTTTGTCTCGCTATTTTGCATATTTGTCGTTAGAGGAAAAAAGATAAACTGTTTAACTATTATATATGTTTACAACGTTTATTATCATATATACATGTATAAAATTGTATAATATATTGTAAAAACATATAAAGTCGACCGTCCAGGGCGTATGAGCCCTTAGGGTTTTGGATACAAATACTGTAATAATTCATTGTTACAATTATAGTGGAGTCAATTTTGAGCATGCACATTGCTGAGATATTATTTGACAGTTCTGATTACAGAGAATGGAAAATAAGATTTCTATGCTTCGCAAATGCCACTAGTCACTTTTGCACCCTTGTAACGTATAAGTGTGGTTTAGTTTTTTCATGGCCACGTGCCGCAAGTAACGTAAAATATGAATACTGAAATAATCACGCCAACTGTGTAAAAGGCTATTTCGTGCCGAGGACTTGCTAAAGTAGAAACTTTTGATTGTTGAAAATGCTACCCTACTATGGAAAAGGTATATAAGCTTCTGTTATCAAAATACATATGTTGTGAGTGACTACATACACTTACAAAGACTTATTTACTTACTGTCGTTAGGTAAAAACTATAAATCTTTTGTCAAAAATCATGTGTCGTTAATTTGAGCACATGCGTTATTTGTATTATGTATTGATAATAATAAATAACCCCCACCAGCCAGACGCAGTCCTGATATCATAGCAAGTTTTTTTAAATCCTGGCTCGACAAAGTGACCACACTGCACCTGATGGTAAGCGCAGTGCCGTTCAATAAGAGTACCGAGTAGCGAGAGCAATCAATTCCCCGCTACTCAACACAGTTATGCCGGCCTGCTTCTTCACTACGCCATGGGCAAGAAGGTGAAGAAGGGGTCAGAAGGCCGCAAAGCGGCCAAACATCGTACCCCAACTCTAGACCCCCGACAAAAACCGGAAGTACATTGGCTGATCCCGGAACGCAACACACTTGCGTGTGCCACTACACACAGTTTTACACCTTGTGTACGGTGGTCGCTATCCGGACTGATATGAATACTCTACCATCAGCAAAATACAGCCAGATACAATTCCCTTGCGTAGAGTCGTGGGTATCGGGAACTACGAGAGACTTTCGGTCTAACAACACTTGATGCAAATATTTTTTGATCACGAAAACATTTGTCTTGGTGTAGAAATCTAACCCGCAGCCTCTCGTTTGTCCGCCTACTATATTATCTAAATTAAATAGGTACATATCGCGCAGGATATCTTGCTAGATAGACAAAAATTGAGACGTAGGCGATATATGACATAAGATTACCTTTGTTGAATACATAATGAGACACGTATTAGCGTAATTCATATGAGTACTTTTGATACATTATATTATGATGTCATTGTATATATTGCCCAGTACCTGCGTATTATCTTCAAAATGAAACTGCCAAACCTGAAAATATTAGACGTTTGTACCACACTTATGCGAGTTAGAAATATTCTGAAACTCTTCTAATAATTAATAAAATAACAATTTATATTACTATTTTCTGAGATGTTGGCATTCTGAAATCTTTGAATTATTGTCACTAATTAGTTGTTAAGGCTTGCTACTTACCGAGTATGAGATATCGTGTATTGCCTTGGGTTGTCACATAACGTTGTGTTAATACAGAATGCTTCGTATCTAAATACTTATGCAATGTGAATAATAAAGGCGCCAGCATACCGCACAAACTTACTTACCAAGGTGTGTATCTAAAATTGAAACCATTCACCCAGTTTTGTTGTAGCTAAGTACTTTATTTTAACGCAATAAAAAGGGTAAAGCATTGTTAATGCTACAATGTTGCTTTTGAGTCTAATGGAATGTTACTTCGTCATAAAATTTATTAGATGATTGGACTTACATTGTAAAGGCATCCAACCTTGGTTTGGCTCCAGTTTTTATTTTATTATGCAGACTGTCATGATACCCGTAAAATCTTTGTTATGTCTACGCATGGTTCGCTTGGCAACCTTACAAAGCATATCTGATTGAAATAATACAAAGCTGGAAAAGTGTTTCATAAAAATATTGAATATTACGGTAGTTTGATAGATTTCATACTTGTTTTATATCGCAGAAGTCGTACAACAGACAACAGCTGTAGTGAAGATTCGTAAATTTCTTCACTGAGTCATCTGAAATTTGTTCCATCTTTAACACTCATGTATTTTTGAATCTTAACTTCACTATTCAGATGTCAATACTCGATAACACTATGACTAAGAGGTATTGTTATGCTATCCTACCAATTTATTATCGAGTCGATTACAATTATACGTAATTGTATCTAATTTAACATCACTTAGATATGTATCAAATTAATTAAATATCCAGACCATATTAGAAGTACTTGTAATCAATTAGCATGATAATTCTGTGAGGGACTCGACAGACAATGTGACTTCTTTAGGTACTCAGCCACTGGCCATTACTGTTGTCTGATGGCTTCTTTGTAACTATTGTATGTACAGAGATATCACATTCAGTGTCATTATTACTAGGGTAACTTCGGGGTTTTATTTTGTACATTATTTGATATGCAACCGAAAATAACACGAATTCTGACCGTTTTGGGAAAAGAGAAGCAAAATTTATTTAAAAACGAGGCCGCAATTATTATTTTGAATATTGGTATGAGCAAAAGTCAGGATGCTTAGTGGTAGTGTAATACTGTTTAATCTCACTGTTTCCCTCGCACGACTGCATGGCTATGGCCATTTCGAATAGTGACGTCACAAATAACATCGTGCGTCCTTTTTCTGTCATTTGACTGGTACTCTATCCACCACACTTGAATAGCGTCTAAGGTACTTATTTTTGAGCGTATTTATAAAGTTTATTCGATAACGGGTTTAAGGTCACGTAAATTAAAGATAAAAAAAACGTGTCAAGTAAGTATTGTTTCATTCATGAATTCAAAGAAATGGTAGAGCCATGCTATGGATAGTGTCTACAATGAATGAATCGACTCAACGAATACTGACGCAAAGTAATAGTTGCTGTTGCGTTACGTACGTTAAGATATCCGGAAGTGTAAATCCCCTCGCCTTTCCAATCTTCATTCCATTCCTTTATAGCTTACAATCTACTCATAATTCTTCTGATATTGGTCGGTGGACATCACTTAATATCAGGAGACACTTAAGTCTTTTGTTACCACTGCTATAAAAAGAGTACAAGATTTGAAACGTAGTTGTAGCCAAACTAAACAACAATTATGTACACTACAACTAAACAAACAAGTATGTACATAAATAAATATATATTGAAATATATACATATATCTGTGTAATCCGTTGTGAGTACAACCAAGCAAGTATGGATCCGTTTCTATTATTAAAAAGAATATACTATATATATATGTATGGCTAATTATATCAGACAGGAAAAATAGTGCACACTACGTCAATGTGTATACATATGTATACAAAGGTGCATGGTATGCATTCTTAGTCATCTGGCATATTTCATTCATGATAGAAACAAAGTATAATTATAATTCTTTTTATTCTTTACTAGATGTTGCTCGCGGCTCCGCTCGCTTGGAGCCATGGAGCCGTGGAGCATTCCATAGGAAGCGTGCATTTTTCCGGGATAAAAGTAGCCTATGTAATTCTCTAACCCCTTAACTACCACTATGAAAAAAATCATGTCGATCCCTTACTCTGTGGAAAGCAGAAATCTATCCCGTGGGAATCTTACACTTTTTCGGGATAAAAAGTAGCCTATGTGCTATTCCAGACTATAATCTATCTCTGAGGCAAATTTCAGCCAGATACATCCAGCCGTTGCGACATGATTGAGTAACAAACATCCATCCATACATATAAACTTTCGCGTTTATAATATTAGTAGATAGGATTAACCAAAAAAAACCTTAAAAATCACACAGGATAGTTGTTAGCACGTACCTATATGTAGAGGTAACATAATATAAGCTATGTAAGACGTATTATATAAGTTAATAGCTGTTGCTCGCGGCTCCGCCCCCGTGGAGGTTATTTTCGGGAGCAGATGTATCAATTCAAGGAGTTGTCTTCTGAACTGAGACACTTATAGCGATCGTCCTGACTCTCAGGTGTTGTGCTTGTCTAGATGCCTAGTCAGGCACAACTCCTAACTTTCAACTTCTAGTACTCCTTATAATACCCCGGGATCGCTCTGTAAGTGCCGAAGAAGGCCACCGCGGGGTTTTAGCTGGTAGTGTCCGGTTGGGTGTACAAAAGGGGTAGGGACTCGGCCCAGCGGCAGCCCGGATAGCCATCATCCGGGCGAGGGGGTGCTTAGTCGTAAGACGGGCTAGTCCAGTATAGCCGTTTTATTCTCATTCCGCTTCCCCCCGGAGCGGACGGTAGTAATAAAATGCTTTCCCCGCGACAAAAAAAAAGTGTTGTGCCTGCAGCTTGAGATTACATTTCAAGAATACCTCATAAGTTAACCCCTCACTTCGCCCTTTTAGGGATGATTTGGTAAAACGTTGATACACGTATTTCTTTATTTTTACCAAAAGCCTAAATATGAATTTCAGATCCCTAAGTTGAAGTATTACGGATTGCCCATACAAACTTTTAACCTCTATTTCACCCCTTTCAAGATATTTTTTTGAGACAAAAGATACCGTATGTCCTTCCCTAGCATATAATCTATCTACTTAATTTCATTAGGATTAGTTCACCCGTTTAGTCATGAAAAGGTAAGAAACAGACATACACAAACAACAATATTAATTTTTCTGCGGAGTTATTTTAAAACTGTGATATCTCCTAAGATAATAATTGAAATCAAATGACGTAAAGGGTAATTTTGTTCAAAATTAAATACTTGTGATGAATAAAATATTTATATGGATAAGGATTAATACCATGTTTATAAAAACCCCTTTCCAAATAATGCATTGTTTCAGAACAAATTTGATAACCATTAAAAAGGTAATAGTGAGCGAACCGAAATATATAGACATATGCTGTCGCGGACATTTTTTTAGAACTTTTTAAGAGGAACAATTTCGTGATACATGATTGTTATGTAACTTTAACCGTTAACGCAGCCCACGCAACGGAAGCTCTCAAAAAGAATCAATTTTCCCCGTTTTTGCAACATTTTTCATTGCTGCTCCGCTCCTATTGGTCATAGCTTCTCGATATATGGGCTATCCGACACTAAAAGAATTTTTCAATACGAACCAGTAGTTCCTGAGATTAGCGCGTTCAAATAAACAAACAAACAAACTCTTCAGCTTTAAATATAAGTATATAGATTCAAATACAAATAGACAGATTAAGCTATAGTGCCTAATCTGTCTACAACCTACTGTACAAAATATACTATATTTGGTATGATCGCCTCATTTGTTTATTGACAGAATATAATACGCTATGTCCCCCCCCCCCCCCCCCCCCCCCAGTAAAATGAATAGATGTCATTAGTGGGCGGACTAGGTTTATGGAACATCTTGTTTCTTCGACAGTTCGTGTCTACAGAATATAAGTCAATGCTGCTATCACAATAAATTTGAGTTCAACAAGTTCTTAAAAATATATTGTTTAAAACAAATTGAGAATTAAAAACCTGATTTGTCGTGGCCATTCTACAATATTATCCGATTCATTTTAATAGTAATAAAGTGTAATGAAACAGTAATTTGCAAACGAGTTTTTTCTATAAATATGACAACACTTACCGCAAATAGGCGCTATAATTACTTCATCTATTTATAAAAATAACTAGTATATCGTTACGTTCCATAAGTAATTAGGAAGGATATTTATTTCCTAAAGTGATTTAAGTCCAATATGAAATTGTAAAAGCGCGATGTGTGTATTGTATGTTTACATCTATTTCCAAACCGTTTATTTTTCTATTCAACTACGATCTAGGTCCATGTACTGGCGGAAGATAGATAGATATTCATTACATTTACCTCCCTGATGCAAGCCATTGCTGGTGTACACGTAATAGTTTCAACACCTGCGCCAGTACGAGGCACAGCTTCCGTGTGAACTCGCATAACCCGTTCTATATTCGTCTTGATAATATGGTTTTTAATTTGTATTGAGAAATCATAGTAGATGTTTGATATTTAATATAGATATTATCAGTATAACAGCGGGATCCAGCAGTTATCTATACTATAATAAAGCTGAAGAGGCATTTTGTCTGTACATTAAATATGTTTGCAAAATTTTGGTTGTAATGGCTTATATTATTGATATAGAACCCAAAACAATAGTTTTTAAATCTAATCTGTTTGAATGAATATCTGTATTATGCAAAGAGTAATTGTGAGAAAGTTGTGAAAGAGTTGTTTTATAAATAAAAGATAACTTCCACGCGGGCGGAGCCGCAGGCAACAGCTGGTCTGAAATATAATATGCGTTGTAAATTTATGTTTGATGTCAGATTATATCACTGATTCTACAAGACGGCTCTGGTTTAAATTGTCTTCAGATACACGATTTAATTTGAAATACGTAATTAAATGTGTAAATTACATTAAAACAATTAAAAATCGATATATTGATTCTGATTTAACTTTATATTGGAACTTCTTAATATGAATGGACAGTCTCCGTGGCGCAGTAGACGACTGTGAAACGAGAGGCCGTGGGTTCGATTTCCACTCTGAGAAAAATATTTGTGTGGGAGATAGATATTTACATATACACTCACGCCTGTAATCCCCGAAAGGGTAGGGAGAGGTGTAACCAGTACACCCACTTTTCGCCGGATTTCGGTCCCATAATGTGATAGGGGGCGAGTCTATCGCCATACCGGGCACAGGTTCCAGACTCCGGGCTAATACTGAGAATTTCTAGATAGAAAAACCCAATATCACTTTACCCGACCCGGGGATCGAACCCGAGACCTCAGCACAACAGTCGTTACGCATGCGCAATTACAACTGCGCCAGCGAGGCAGATATTTGTTTCGAGTTTCGACATCCATCCATCCAAACATTCGCATCTATAATATTAGTTGGATTGTATTTACAGATTTAATCTGTAAAATATATAATTCTGCTATGCAGTATTGATAGTTTCAACTGTATATACTATGAGCTGGAATTGCAATGAGTACTCTCGAAGTCGATGAGATTTACAGCATGTATGAGTCATGATGAAAGTTTACTGTCGCGTTGTAACTGAGTATGCCAAAAGCTTTAGAACCTCCAGCTTTCATTAGAATCAGATGATTCGATTTTTCGTTTTCCCTCTTAGTTAAACGTATGTACATTCTTTCTGCTCTTGTAATAACTGAAACAAATATTCATGCTCAACAGATTTAAAAAATCTAGCTATTATTAGTCAATAAATTTCATCTGACCCATGTCGAATAGCGTCTTGTGACATTGAGTGTCTAGACAAGTCCAGAGTTGGTATTAAGGTGATGAAAATGAGCTGCAACAATTCAATACATTATCTGAGTCAGGAACTGTTTGCTTCGCTTGTACCATATTATTCAGCCTCCGTCTGGGAGGGGCGCCAGCGACATTCGCTATGAGTCATCAATGGCCGTCTCGGATGAATTCACAACATTTTACGAGAAACGTATGTCGTGACCGTGATTCATTCAAGGAACTGTAGATATCGATAACTTTAATGTTAATGACGCATTCATAAGTGTGTTTGTTATAATGATGCAAATGATTAAGCGAAATTCTCTTAATTAATTTGATATATGCCTCGGAGGCGCAGTTGTAATAGCGCATGCGTTAAGACTGCTGTGCTGAGGTCTCGGGTTCGATACCCGGGTCGGGTAAAGTGATATTGTATTTTTTATCGCGAAATTCTCAATATTAGCCCGAGTGGAGTTTGTGCCCGGTATAGCGAGAGGTTGGCCCCCTATCACATTATGGGACCGAAATTCGGCGAAAAGTGGGGTTACTGGTGTACAACTCTGCCTACCCTTTCGGGGATCACAGGCGTGTGTAATTTTATATATGACAATTTCTATTCGACATTAACAATGCATAGTGATAGTGATGTTCATTGATAAGATAATTTTTTTATCATCCAACTATAAATAAATAGACATAAAAAAACTCTATTATCTTATTCGTTATAGTTGTTGCTCGCGGCTCCGCCCGCGTGGAGATCATGTTTGGGAGAAAAGTATACAATACAAAATACCAATATTCATGCGTTTAACTTAAAAATGACGTATTTTCATACAAACTTTCATTCCCGATTTTACCCCCTTAGGGGGGGGGGGGGAATTTCCAAAAATCCTGAAACATATATTTTTTATTTTTCACTAAAATGCCAAATACTAATTTTCATGAATTTAACTTCAAAAATGACGGATTTTCATACAAACTTTCATCCCCTATTTTACCCCCTTAGGGATGGTAATTCCAAAAACCCTTCCTTAGTGGATGCCTACGTGATAAAAGGTACCTACTGTCAAAATTTCAAGTCTCTAACCCCAGCCGTTTAGGCTGTGCGTTGATCGATCAGTCAGTCAGTCAGTCAGTCAGTTTCTTCTTTTATATATACAGATTTAACTGTTTTGATTTGACGTCGCCAAGAGCAGAATATCTATTAAATTAATAATAACAGTTAATTTCAATGATAGAAAAAGGTCGTTGGTTAATAGAGTGTTGAGATTAATCTAGATTAAGTGGTAGAGCCACGCTGTAGACATATTTGTCTACAGCATGAATGGGCCGGCTCGACCGGGGTAGTACCACTGTCTCACAAAAAACCAACGTAAAGTAACAGTTTACTGTCGCTTTTCGTATGGTAAGTGAGATATCCGGAGGCCCAAATTCCCCCTTCCCTTCCCTAATCCCTATTCCTGTCCTTTAAGGCCGACAGCGCATACATGATACTTTCGGTATTGTGGATGTTCATGGGCGGTGGAGATCACTTAACATCAGGTGACCCACTGGCTCGTTTGTCGGACTATACTATATAAAAAAAAAGATTACCCAGAGCAAGCTGCGTTACATTGGTATAGTTTTGATTCTATATCTGGAATATACAATATTTGGGCTTTCAGCTCTGAGTTATTCCGAGTTATTTTGGTTTGGTTCAACAGCTTCAAGTGGTTACAAAGACGGACGTTCAGGTTAGCATGTGCTGTCTAAATATGTTTTCCGGAGTTTTTCGTGATTCATTGGGTTCGATTATTATGCACATGTGTATAAGACACATCCGTTTTCTCACAATGTGTGCCATTATTCAAATTACGTTCATAGTAGACGAGTAGCAGATGTTTTATCACATGACGAAGTTTTTTCGTTATTCAATGATGGAAAATGTTTGATGTTAATAACCATATTTTAAATCTTAACTATTGACAAATTTTTGTGGTCGTCACTTAGTAATAGTATGGTTTGTAAAGTGAATATTAGTTTTGATTTTGGAATAAGAAAATATCGAAACGGTAAATTTTCTAAACTACCTCCAGTATTTTAATAAAGTAAAAACCTTTTAAATAATCTATGTAGGCAGTTAGCCTTCTAAAAGCTCTAACGGCCTATGTGAACCGCTATTTATTTTCCACTAACCACCTTTTCATATTGGCATTGGTTTAAATATGTGACTGTATTACACAAACACATGCATGTAAATGAGTTTGAATTTGCGATAATAATATGTCAATAAGATGAATGTATGTGAAAACACGGGTAAACTATTATTTTGCAAGTAGGTAGTTGTAGTTATGTACCTACATAGTACATACTATGTAGGTACATAACTACAACGGTGTTGAGAACGGCACACAATTAGTATTACATCCACCGATATGCCTGGCATCTGGTGCATGATAATTTGTGTATTGTGATAATTATACACATTACAAATTAACGCCGTCGGCCATTTCGGCTATACTAAATTAAATTTTTTTGAAATATGACCTAGTACATATAATACTACTACTAGCCCTGTATTAAACATTGTCCCACTGCTGGGCACGGGCCTCCTCTACTAATGAGAGGGGTTAGGCCTTAGTCCACCACGCTGGCCTAATGCGGGTTGGCAGACTTCTCATACCTTCGAAAAATTCTCAGATATGCAGGTTTCCTCACGATGTTTTCCTTCACCGTTAAAGCAAGCGATAATTAACATTTTAATACACACATAACTTTAGAAAAGTCAGAGGTGTATGCCACTTGGGTTTCGAACCTACGACTTTCGTCTTGACAGTCCGTACCGCAACCAACTAGGCTATCGCTGCTATAGTATATATAAACTTACTGAAAATTATCAACATTATTGTCAAATTATTCAATTTTCATATAACACTCGCTTTTACTCGTAGCTCTGCTTGCGTGGTTAAATACATCGACACCAAGGACTACGCCCATAGGCTACAAATAAGTATTTATTCCAAAAAAATATTTTCAAACTTGTGAGAATCAAACCAGTTATCCCTACATATGGTAGATATGCAAAATAAACACTTAGAGAAAAATTGGAAAGTAAAATTAAGGGAGTGGCACCGTCTTTGAATTGTATAAAAAGTGAGCATTATGCGGCTCTCCATTCATAACCCTTTCAACAGAGTAAGAGATAAAAGCAATAAAACAACAATCAAGAATCAGTTATTACAATGAAACTCTGATTTTAAAGAAATTACACCCCCAAAGCTTTCACGTATTATAAAACAAAGTCCTCCGCCGTGTCTGTCTGTTCGCTATAAACTCAAAAACTACTGAACGGATTTTCATGCAGTTTTTACTAATAGATAGAGTTATTTATGAGAAAGGTTTAGGTACATAATTAGTCAAAGTTTTGTGTAAATTAGTTCAAATATAACGAGAATTGTTGGAAGTGTCAGAAAAAGTTAAGCCATCTGGGAGCATTCATAGAAAACACTGCTTGAGATATAATAAAAAAATGCATGGTGGGATATACCTCTTTTATACACCTACAAAAATGTCCGCGATGGCATATAAAGTACCACCCTTATATATAAGGATTATATTAATATATGTATTACCAAAAAACAATATCGTAATATAATTACGTTTAGGTTTTGTACTTCACTTTTTGTTAGGCTCTGTTCGTAAAAATGCTGAAAGTTTCAGAATTACATGAAGAAATTCCGCAGTAAACATATAAACTATGCAAATGTCACTTTTATCACAGATAAAAGCTTTCATGGAGCCACAAACAAAAGCTAATATAATAAATAACTACAAAATACATCAAACATCATCCTAAGTAAGGAAGAAATAAATTAAGCATTTTGTAAAGAACTTCAATATTTCCGGATACTGGGAATTCTCTATGCCATGATGGTTATTTCCTGGATCCCGGTTATACGAAAGCTTTAGAAAAAATTGAATATGTAAATCCGAAGGCGTTACCGTAAAATTATACATCAATCCACGACCCTAACACCGTTTCGAGAACTAAAATAGTAATAAATTTTTATAATAATGTTATTCTTGGATATTCATTTTGGTTAAAAACGTAGCTTTTCTTATTTAAAGCTTTTGCTTTGTTTAAATTATAATTATTAATGTTTACCGAATTCTGCCTTTTAATTATTGCTACATTTACTTTACCTGTTTTATATAGGTTAAACATTTATTGAGTTTGCCTATTTTGAATATGAATTAGTTATTTATAATTATAGTAGAATTTTGTGTTTATATCACATTATTTCGGCATAAGTCATTAACATCGGCATACTAATATTATGACGTCATTTGTTGTTATATTATAAGATTAATATAGGAAAGTATATTCGCAAAAGTATGGTTACTTAAATGTTAGAAACACTATACAGTAAAAAGAATCCATTTTTATTGCCTTAATATGCATTTCCGATAAGATAATGCTTAAAGTACTATACTTACTCTAAAATACATATGACACTATAATCATGTTGAAATATGTGACATACGAGGTTTATTTCCAATATCTATCTTTATCTCCTTGGTGTTATAAAACTAACTAATATTGTCACACGTACAATATTAACAGCGATACAATAGTTTTCAAATCATTGTTTATTTTGTTGGTGCAGTTGAGTAAATAATAATAATACTAGCCCTGTATTAAACATTGTCCCACTGCTGGGCACGGGCATCCTCTACTAATGAGAGGGGTTAGGCCTTAGTCCACCACGCTGGCCTAATGCGGATTGGTAGACTTCACATACATTATGAGAATTCTCAGATATGCAGGTTTCCTCACGATGTTTTCCTTCACCGTTAAAGCAAGCGATAATTAATATTTAATACACACATAACTTTAGAAAAGTCAGAGTCTTTTGTTGAGTTTTTTTTTAGTTCCTTGATAGGCAGACGAGCAGACGGGCCACCTGATGGTAAGTAGTCACCGCCGCCCATAGACTTCTGCAATGCCAGGGCACAGCAAAGCCGCTGCCTACCGTTGAAGGACTACTCTTTTTAAGCCTCGTTTAAAGAAGGACATGTCATAGCGCTCAGGGAACACCGCAGCAGGGAGTTCATTCCAGAGCTTGCACGTACGTGGTAAAAATGAACGCTGGTAACGAACCGTGCTAGACGGAATCATTTCCAGGTGGTATGGATGAACTCTGTTGCGGTCTGTCTCTGAGTAAATGGTTGATAAATAATAATATATTATATATGCTGTTATTTCCTTTATTCAACACGAACAAGTAACATTGAAAGCTTCTATAGATTTGAAGAGAAAATAATTCAAAACTAGGTTTGGTGTTGAGTTACAAAAACCCAGAGTGTCTATCTCTAACGAAAAAGTTATTTAATATTGATTGTATAGATTTAACAATAAATGAAATAAATCGGCAGCCACTTGTAATCCATTTATTTATAAAAATTCTGTGTGCGTCTACTAATGACCTTTAACTTTTGAACATCTTGACCGATTCTGGGCATAATAATAATACTAGCCCTGTATTAAACATTGTCCCACTGCTGGGCACGGGCTTCCTCCACTCCTTTCTTCTGGTCATATTCCTACAAAAATGTTGTACTGTCAAGACAAGGCTCATAGGTATGCTAATTTCCGACAAATAGCGCCATAACAAAGTTATTCATAAAACGAAACAGTATAGAGTTTAAGGCAGACACAAATTGGAATTTTTACGAACGATGTATGTATTACGTTGTTAATAATGCTATTGTATTCTGTTAAAAAAAGACAGAATTTATTTAACCAGAATTTTGGTATGAACGAAATTAAAAGTTATTTCGATGACCAATGCCATCTACTGGCGGCATAGGGCTCAGTGTACAATTAACAAAATTATAAAGCAGGCGCGGAAAGATCAGTAAACTAAGATACTGGATAAATACCAAAAAACACTTACGAATTTCGAAAGAATTCTATAAAAAATGTAATGTTACAAAGAGTTCATAGTGGTAGAGCCACGCTGTAGACATATTTGTCTACAGCATGAATGGGCCGGCTCGACCGGGGTAGAACCACTGTCTCACAGAAAACCAACGTAAAGTAACAGTTTACTGTCGCGTTTCGTATTGTAAGTGAGATATCCGGAGGCCTAGATTTCCCTTTCCCTTCCCTAATCCCTATTCCTGTCCGACAACGCATACATGATACTTTCGGTATTGTGGATGTTCATGGGCGGTGGAGATCATTTAACATCAGGTGACCTACTGGCTCGTTTGTCGGACTATGCTATAAAAATAAAAAAAAAGTTTGTTTTTATAAACCAATAAGACCAGAACAATAATCGCGAACCGAAAAAGGGTAGGATGACAACATCTGCCGAATCAGCTAGTTATTTTATATAAATAAAAGAAGGCATGTCTGATGGCGCTAAAATATTTTGCGTACGTATAATGACTGAGTATTACATCTAATCATATGCATAAAGAAACATGATGCGACTTTATAATGTGAACGAATAGCACGGCTACTTCATTGTTAAAAATTCCTCATCTTGTTTTTGTGATGTTGGCCTCAGCGCGGTGACCGCTACAAGGTTACGTGAATAAAAACACACATAATTATTATGCTATTAATCAGGTTATTGATTTTTATTATTAGTAACAATATTTCGTTTAATATGTACAAACATATTCTTAAATGCATTAAAAATAAATTGAACTATATCTATTATTTACGGTCATTTTCATATTCTTATGATGTTTCAGATCTACCTTATTAACTATACTTGTAGAGTACCATCAAATTTTCAGAAGATTGAGTGATTGAGTTTAGAAATGTCCTCTTTCCTTTTCATCACCCGGGTTTTTTCGCGATGAAATGCGAAATTATAGATAAGTAGTTTGTGGCTAGAATTGTGTTCCATTTTGAAAGACGTGCGACTAATGGAGCCTAAGTAAATCTTACTTCAATCATGGTTGAATGTACTTGTTTACGGCCGCGTGGAACCACATAAAATCAATATTTGTATAGCTGGACGAAAAGACCTTATTGCAAACATA
Organism: Laothoe populi; assembly: GCA_905220505.1. Taxonomy (NCBI): domain Eukaryota; kingdom Metazoa; phylum Arthropoda; class Insecta; order Lepidoptera; family Sphingidae; genus Laothoe; species Laothoe populi. The sequence goes on from HG992153.1 coordinate 9,901,493, forward strand.
AATGTCGAATAAGATACTATGTTTTTTATTATACAAACATTGAGATGACATTACATATATTATGTCCAATTGGTTAATAAACGGTTCAGTGTCAAATCAATTTTAGCAGTAAATTAACTATTTATATGGCTAATTCACGCGGCGTCAACATGATATTTTTAAGGAGCTTTCAGATGTTTGCTAAAATTTTAGCTTTTGTGAAGCAGTCAATTTAAAAGACTATAATTTACGGATGCAAGGTTATCAATTTACATATGTATCTGTCTATTAATAAAATGACAATAAAGTCAACCCATTAAATTCCACCGTTGTAACTAACTGCAAATTTAATTCAGGTGAAATCTAGTCGCTTTCGGTAATTATTTTGCAATACTAATAATTGGACGGCATTGCGCTTACCATCAGGTGCAGTGTGGTCACTTTGCCGTGCGAGGATAAAAAAAAAATTAAGTAAAATATCCAGCCTGCAGAGCGTTAAATTTAAATGCATTTACAATGTGTAGTTATTTAGAAGAAACAACAATTAGTATGTGAAAACGAATGTTGATTTCTCATTGTTTAGGTCTATCATAGTTTCTAGTTCTCCATTAGGTTCATCAACTTATAGGTTCCTGAGGTCACTTCAAAAGCAAACTTATCTGCGGGACCGAAAAGGATTAGGGAGTTAAAGAACCGGCAATTGCATTCGATCGTGATCACAGACCCCTCTTTAGTTATATGATACTGGTCTTACTTTCGAATTATATTAACTATAATTTCTTGTAAAGTTTTTACGCAAATCCTATCCACATTTCCGAGACTCGTGACCTTAAACGGACGTGTATGACCCCAGGAACTGTGGTTGCGTGCTTGTTTTAATAAGAACAAGCTATAGTACATATCTAATATTCTACAAATACAATTCGGTACTATTTTTTTCAATTTGTCATGCAATTAACAGCAAAACACTTTATCCAGCTACAATTGTAGCTAGCTTCCATAAAACTAGTGCTAAATACTAAAAGCACATGTTGAAATGGTCCATTGTTTACTCGAGTACCATATTCTCGACTGTAATCTCTTGGAATTAGTGGTGTTATGCCGGGATATATTACATCTAGGTATATTGTGTTGATATGTTATCAGAATTATCACCTACGGAGTTTGATTTACCGTGTTATAACAGAGTTCGTAATCGACTCGCGTGACTAGATATCGCCGTTAAATACGCACTGTTATGTTTCCTAAATTGACACTAATATTTTATTATCCTATAAACTGATCATAATTCGAACAACACAGTCAACGGCTGTCAGTTGGTTCACTAGAGTTTGTAATTTCTACTTGAGGTAGTTTTTTATCCTGGCACGGCAAAGTGACCACACTGCACCTGATGGTAAGCGCAGTGCCCTTTCTATATACAATTCAAGTATTAGTGAGCAGTGTATAAACACTTTTCGTTTAACCTACTTTTCTTGCCTAGTGTCTAGTCGTCTTCACAAGGATCATAATTCATTCTTTATGCACTAAAGGAAGTATCTAATTTTATAGTAATTTAGTTACGGGCTACATATTCTTAACTAACACATCCTCCAGACAGTTACAGTTGGTAGTAATGGTAATGTGTGTGTGATGTAGTCTTACCTCATTGCAAAGATGGGTGGGCACTTGATTCAAACATAGAAAGTGTCTCGTACCGGCGAGTTGCTATGAGGTCAGCTGGTGTATATCCAGTTACTTTAAGCCAGTATTATTCTGGCGACCTTCGCTGGTTGTAACATCTCTCCACAGTCGATATGACATTGATCTGCACACAAGCAATTAAGCTATGTTAGCTAAAATTATCTGAGCTGGCATAACTATAGCTATGGTTGACGCTAGTCTTTCTAACAATAACAAATAAAACGTATCAATAATCATGTATCTTGGGCGCCCGAAACCGTACCGTACTGTACCCATTAAATGCTACAATCCAACGCGCGCATTATCTAATTGTAATGCTAAAGAGTCAATTTAAACATCAGCCCACATGGCGAGGCGACACATTTGTACAATAAAATATACACCCTAACAAAGACGTCACCATTTGCACTTAACGTGATAAGATGGCCATTAATTTGTTGATAAGTAGAGCTGCAGGGTCCTAATCACTTAATTGGTCGCCCTTTCTAGCGGTTGATACGATCAATTGTTATCAACTAGCGAGCAACGACGCGGTTCATTTGCTCCTACTGGTAGGATTAATTTTCCGAATGTTGACCGCACCCCAGTCACACCCTGAACACGAACATGGCTAATTAACAATGTTTTCGATAGACGCGCAGCTCGTCGCGACGCCGACATCGCAAACTGGTGTTTCAGCTCATATTACAACCACCATTAGCATGATGATAATCCTGTCGACTTATAAGGGCCTCATCGAACCTCTACTCCGTTCTTGATATATTGCTTTCTCGATTAGTGCAATATTACCTTAAACTTAATCTTGTTAAGGGCGTGGATGTTTGCCTTTGCATTGTGATTAATTACCATATAGGCGATCCTCTTCGAACATTGATCAATATATTTGTAATTTGTCGAAGAGGTTTATGATGCTCGTTCACTTAATAATTTGTGGCATAATTAATTATAGCTACGATGAAAATTATGGGAGATAATTTTAAAATATTTATGGTGTTTACGATTACTATTAAATGGCATTATATATAATAACTATATCTTACCTTTACGCCCCACTGCTGGGTACAGCCCTTCTCCACTAATGGGTTAGGTCTTAGCCTACCACGCTGGCTTAATGCAATTTGGCAGACCATACACATCTTCGAAATTCTTATTAAAAACCCTCAACTAGCGCGGATTAACAATAAATACCCACATTTGATAAATTAGAGGAGCGTGCTATGGGGCTGGTTTGAATCCGCGACTACTGTCTCGATAGTCCATACTACTATCCGGTAGGCTATCAATGATATTATTCAATCACATAAATTAAATATAAATAAAAATGTAGAAAGAATGTTATATCGTTTCCAGATACGCATACGTCGATCGGCCCGGTTATATCACCATGTCGAAGCGAATTTATATTGCAGAAAGGACAAAACTTCTCAATAAAGTGTAAGGGAAAAAGCGAAATCCAATTTAAACAACAAGAAACACCAGAAGAAAATCTTGGGCCATTTTATATGTCCCAAATAATGATGACCACTTTAGACGTTGAATATCCGTTCGAAACAGTTCTTAATTTGTATAACGTGGACCAATTTGCAATAGGTTACTATGCATGTTCCGATAATTCACTCAATATCAGTAATATATTGAATAATCTCATTGAAGAACCCAACAATACTGAGCATGCATCATTTTTTTACATTTTCGTTGACGGTGAGAATGACTTTATTCATGTAAACACGTATAATTGTATGATTTGTAATATAGATTATATTATCAGTTATCGGGTCGATGATATTTTAGGGACAGACAGCATTTTTGCACCGATGAGGGAGCTGGTTTTGGCTAGATGCCGTTCTAAGATCGTTATTGAATGTAGACCCTCAACACCAGATGTTAAAGTGGAACTATTGTCGGTATGTATGCGTAGAAACGGACTGAAGATAATTAGTTGCAAACGTACATTATAAAAAGTACTTCATTTACGATAGGTATTCAATATTTCAATATAAAAGTGTTGATTCACGTCAGGTGATTCGTTCTATTTGCTTTATGCATCTGCATGGTAATGTAATGACTAAATAACAAACACATATGGATACTGCAGCCTAATGGGGCAAAGTTAATCAATTCTCCACACAAGAGCTTTAATACCTTATCGAATATATTTCTTATTACTTTGTAATCAAGAAGCTAAACGGATTAATTTGAATATTGTACTTAAATGCGGTATTGAGAAAATCAACGTTGTCTCATGTAAGGCTTGTGAATAAAAAATAACTAACGCTTATTGCTGAATACATAGCCAGCACTAAAGCATGTAACTCTAATATTATGTCTTTTGTATTGTTACCTAATAACATTCTCAATATTCAGGATACAGAAATTAATCAGTTTAGTCCCAAACTTGGGTTCACACTCGATAGCAATTCAGTCACGGATGATTTAATAAACATGTTCAATTGCCATTTTACGAAACAAGACAGGAAGATAACAAAAGACGTATACGTACGAAAACGTAGGTGATTAAAAGATCTGTCGTTATTCCTTATGAATAATTGATGCCACGAACACGGGAAAAGATTTTCACATAAATGTTATTAATATATACGGCTTTGAGATTGTGAGCTGTCATGAAATCGAATTGAATAACAGTAATTAGAGCTTTTTTCGTGGAAGTGGTGCAATGTTTTTCAATTTTAACTTTCCATTTTTTTTATTTTCTTATACAGTACTTTATAGATAAACATTGTAAAACAATCATTAAAATTGAAAAACATTTCTTATATATATATATATAGGTAAATATACAAATATGCGTACTAACCATACATTATATATTTCAAAATAAAACATAGTCGCAGAGTAACAAGATACAAGAATCGATATACTTTTCTCCAAAGATTGGGTTTTTGGTAGGCAGAACTTGTAGCTCTGCTTACAAATGCAAAGGACAACGTGGATATGATAGCACACCACAATGGAAACGTATACGTAGTAAGTAGCGCTACAATCTTGATGTCACCTAACAAGGTAGCGTGGTGTGATGGTTTCATTCACTGGACGATTATTAAATAATTTTATGTTCTGTGTGATTGGCTTGGATGCTTCACTATTTCCTTTCCGATTTCTTCTCTGGTGTGTTGCTCTGCGTAATCTCTGTATGCATGCCCACATTCCTGTATAAGTAAATAATATACTAACTTTTTATTTACTTTAACCTTTGGTACATGTTATTTGTTCCTTAATATTTTAGAATAGTCGTAGTCTTACGTAATCATCATAGATAATATTTTATTTATACAATTAAATAGCACATTTAATGAATTCAATTATTTGTACACTTATAAATGAATGATTTTTACGTAGTGTATTATTCATAATTAAATAAGCAAAGTACATATTATTTTTATCAAACGATTATAAAGAAGCTTTTTATGTATATTGATGTAATGTATAATTGTTATTCTAGTAATATACATTTGAACGTTATTTAAAATTAAGGTAACTTAATTAATTTTAATTTATTTACAGTGACCAGCACCCCGCCCACCCCACAAATAATGGGTGGTAACAGGAAATTTCTTAAAGGTGAAACCTTTACTGTTAATTGCACTGTCGAATATCAGAACACTTGGTCAGTTAATTTGATGCTGATTCATCCAGGTGTCATACCCAAGGTATGTCAAGTTTAGACCTTCAAATAAATATTTTTATTTAAAAGTGCATTTATTTGATTGTTTTTTTTATATTTTTAGGAAAATGAAGTATCTAACGAGTATCAAGTTGTTGGTGGGTTATTATATCGTAATGTAACAGTAGTAAATGCAACTAAAGAACATGCGGGTAACTACACGTGTGTCTCAAAAAATAGCTGCGACAATAAGACTAACTATGTTGAAAAGGTTTTCGTTGGTAATTATAAGTTTAATTAATTATCAGTTTGTCATGTAGTTACCAATAAATTTTCTACCATTTACATTTAGGTCGTATGGAGTAGTTATTACAATTTTAAGTAGCTGCTTGTTTCAAACAAATGTTTTACAAATTTCTCTTTATTTTACGACCATTATAATCATCAAGAAGTGATGGTGACATAATACCGAGTGAATAACATGCTTGTCTCAGGAATTTGAAAACTTTTGTTCGTCTAAACTTAAGAACGCCTGAGTTCATGCCTACTCTCTAGGACGTAGTTATAAAAAGGCATTGCACTAATCATAAGCAGTTGCCCATACACTAAAGACCTTATTCATAATGAGTTATCGGAGCTTTATAAGGCCGTTAATAGGAGTTTGTTAAAAAATGTTATTTATAATGGCTCAATAGAGATAAAACGCTCAACATTGTACGCCGGAGTTGTGCGGTCCATGGCCCTGTACGGCAGTCCCGTCTGGGCCGAATCCCTGAGCGACCGGTGCGTCGCTCTGCTGCGCAAGCGTCCGGCGTCTCCCGCCCTGTGGTTTGGGGACGTTTGGAGAATTTTGTTTGTACATTTTTTTTTTTTCACGGCAGCACGGTTGGTTGGCCTCGTTGCTGCCGTAGACGCCAAGGGCGTCCTTCGGTGCGCGGGGGCTTTTGCGACCCCCCCCCCCACACTTGGAGACGCGAGCCCGGGACCGTCTCTTATGTGCCGAAGAGGGCCACCGCGGGGTTTTTAGTTGGTATTGCCGGTGTAGGGAATTTGTTAGGGACTCGGCCCAGCGGTCGTCCGGATGTCAACATCTCTCCCGGACGGCTTAACGCTGGGTCGTAAGGCCGGCGAGCCCAACATAACCGTCCCCCCCCCCCCCCGGAGCGGTAATGATAAATCGCTTTTCCTCGCGAAAACAGAAAAAAAACCCTCCTTCGCAATCCTTATTCCTTTCAAGAAATTCGGTAACGTATCAAAAATATCAGACCGGTATTTCTCGGTGGTATCCAACTGCCCTGAAGTGACTTAAGTACTTAATTTCTAGCCACTTGCAGCAACGAAGCAGTATTGTAAAATACATTATTATATAATATGCATTTTGTTTTAGAAAAACCGTATATTATTCTGACTAAAGGAAACAACCAACAAAAAATAATAAATATTAAACAAAATATAGTATCGCTTCACAGTGAATGCGACGCCTATCCTCCAGTGAAATTTTCTTAGTAAGTTTTTATACACTATATTGTACTCTGACATCCTCCGTAGCGTAATGGGCGACTAGCCAGCTCTGAACACAGGTGCGATCCCGCACCAAGACAAATGTTTGTGCCATCTGCAAATATTTGCGTCGAGCCTGGGTGTTGTGAGACCCTAGGTCTCTCTGAATACCTGATTCTCATCACCAAGATGAAAGCTTCAGGGGGTGTTATTTCTCTAAAATCCAGCAGAGTTTCATTGAAATAACTGATTCTTAATTGTATAAGTTTTATAGCTTTAATCTCTTACTCTGTTAAAAGGATAATGACACGAGAGCCGCCTAATGCTCACTTTTTATACAATTCAATAACGGTGCCTTCCTAATTCCTTCATTTTACTTTCTAATAAGTCAATACAGCAATATAATTATTTAAAGCTATCAAATGAAATATTGAATAAATCTCAAAATACTATTAACATTAAACAACTTAGTATTTCTAAAACGTGAGTTTATAAAGTGAATACTTTACTTTTACAATTTCTTTAATAATATCTACTCACGTATCATTCCAATCAAATCAATACAAGTACAATTTTTCTCTAAGTATTTATTTTGTATATCTAACAAAGATAATTGTATTTTTCAGTGTGTAATGTGTGTGGTTGTTATGTTATTTCTTGTCTTTATAACTATAATAGATTACAGATAATATTACTTTTTTGCAGTTTTAAAAATGATAGGGAAATATTCGGAGATGGCGTGAAATATAATATCCGTAAAATAAATCAGGATACGATTTTGACGATTCGGACCCCGACTCTAAATGACACTGCTAACTACACAATCATTGCCAGGAACGAGTTTAACATGTCGGAGCAGATTACGTTTGACGTGCGTATTCTAAGTAAGTCATTTATAAAACTATCGTTACCCATCATTAACAATATTAAAGACCAATAAGTATCGAGTTCTTAGTCTAGTGCCAGTAGCAGGCTGAGCGACCACTTAGATCCTTCTAATCAATCACTAGTCAAGCAATGGGAATGGTATTTTGCCCAATATAACGACAGGTTCGCCATCGAGCAATGGGAATGGTATTTTGCCCAATATAACGACAGGTTCGCCATCGCGCAATGGGAGTGGTATTTTGACCAATATAACGACAGGTTCGCCATCGAGCAATGGGAGTGGTATTTTGCCCAATATAACGACAGGTTCGCCATCGAGCAATGGGAATGGTATTTTGCCCAATATAACGACAGGTTCGCCATCGAGCAATGGGAGTGGTATTTTGCCCAATATAACGACAGGTTCGCCATCGAGCAATGGGAATGGTATTTTGCCCAATATAACAACAGGTTCGCCATCGAGCAATGGGAGTGGTATTTTGCCCAATATAACGACAGGTTCGCCATCGAGCAATGGGAATGGTATTTTGCCCAATATAACGACAGGTTCGCCATCGAGCAATGGGAGTGGTATTTTGCCCAATATAACGACAGGTTCGCCATCGAGCAATGGGAATGGTATTTTGCCCAATATAACGACAGGTTCGCCATCGAGCAATGGGAGTGGTATTTTGCCCAATATAACGACAGGTTCGCCATCGAGCAATGAGAGTGGTATTTTGCCCAATCTAGCGACAGGTTCGCCATCGAGCAATGGGAATGGTATTTTGCCCAATATAACAACAGGTTCGCCATCGAGCAATGGGAGTGGTATTTTGCCCAATATAACGACAGGTTCGCCATCGAGCAATGGGAATGGTATTTTGCCCAATATAACGACAGGTTCGCCATCGAGCAATGGGAGTGGTATTTTGCCCAATATAACGACAGGTTCGCCATCGAGCAATGGGAATGGTATTTTGCCCAATATAACGACAGGTTCGCCATCGAGCAATGGGAGTGGTATTTTGCCCAATATAACGACAGGTTCGCCATCGAGCAATGAGAGTGGTATTTTGCCCAATCTAGCGACAGGTTCACCAGTAAGCTATCACATCATGGGATTAGGTACATACGTGACATGCATTGATAATATTTCATATTTCAGCTCCACCGACTGTCCGTTTTGGAGGCTACAAGAAGGTTGTGATAAACAAAGTAGCGAGTTTTAGTTGTAGCGTTACTGGTTATCCCTTACCTAAAATTACTTGGATGTTTTCTAACGGGGTGCAGGAAGAGGAATTGGTATGTTTGAGTTTATTAACTTTTTGGCTGTAATTGTTTATTGTATTAGATATTTTGTACAGTGAAAAAATCATGTCATTTACAAATACTGACTACTGTATACTTATGTAGTCTATGTGCATGATCAGAAAGTATAAGGGTTAAGGAATGACTCGTCTTAAACTTATCACATCCGTGAATAAAAATACAATCCAAAATCAATTCTATTTTTTTACCGACTTCAAAAAAGGAGGAGGTTAACAATTCGTCGGAATCTTTTTTTTTATGTATGTTACCCAATTACTCGAAGACGCCTGGACCGATTCGAGAAATTCTTTCTTTGTTTAAAAGGGTATACTTCCCAGGTGGTCCCATTGGCACCAAGTCAGGGTCTGATGATGGGATCTCCGAAAAATCAAATTTTATAGTGACGCATAATTTGTTTCTTATTGAAGTCGGTGTACTTTTTATGAATAAAAAACTTTTATATTAATGTTACAAATACCCTTAATACACACGTTAATAAGGGCGAATATTGCCAGTTTTTCATTGGACACCGGTGTCCGAATGATCTGTGAGTGGTTAATTGATTATAATACGGCTGTTTGGTGATATTGTGAGTTTAATCCATAGATCGGGCAATCAGGAATTTCTTTAAGCTTTCTATTTGAAAAATCAAATCACTTGGCCGTATATTGACATGAGACTGATATATAAATACCCAGACGCTAAAATTACGGGCCACGTAGAGAAATTGTAGTTGTAGCTAGTTATATAGATGAGATTTGAAATTATAGCAGGCTATATAAAAATAATATATAAATCTTATGAAGAAATATCAGAGTACAGAGAAATACAAGTAGTAACTAGAAAAACATACATATACACTCACGCCTGTAATCCCCGAAGGTGTAGGCCGAGGTGTAACCAGTACACCCACTTTTCGCCGAATTTCGGTCCCATAATGTGACAGGGGGCGAGCCTATCGCCATACCGGGCACAGGTTCCAGACTCCGGGCTAATACTGGGAATTTCTAGATAGAAAAACCCAATATCACTTAACTAGAAATACTTTTGATATTTATATATATTAAGCTGGCAAAAACAGTATTGTGAGTCGCCTGATCACCACCGTTCATAAACACTCACAGCTCAAGATGTTGTGTTGCTAAATATCGGCTTCACGTTAAAGAAATTGTGGGCGAAGGGATTTTTCAGCTTGCGGCTGTCTAAATATAAAAAATAATGTACAATACCCAATATCAAGCTAGCGCTCATCGGTTTTGTATGCTGTAAGTAGTATAGGGATTCGTCGATTCCTGAGCACAAATCTAGGCCCGAGCTAGGGAGCTAGGGTCCCTAGACTTGCTCCAGAATCCAGGTACCCTACTACCCGCGAATAGGTTCCAGAACAGGACTCGGCAGCCGCGAATTAAATTTATATCAACCGCGAATTAAATTTATACCAACCGCGAATTAAATTTATATCAACCGCGAATTAAATTTATATCAACCGCGAATTTAATTCATATCAACCGCGAATTTCATTAATATCAGCCGCGAATAAAATTGATATAACACGCGAATTTGATTTATATCAAAGGAGATTTTATACCTCTCTCGAATTTAATTTATATTTAAACATTTTACGTTTATTTTGCACGTTTGTCAGCCAGCTTGAGGAATGGTCTCATTTTTGTTTGTATGCAGGTATGAATCCCTTTTTCTATGAAGTTACGCTTGTCTTCCTACGGTAATAGTCATGTCTCAACGTGTCTGTATAATTTCTTAGAAGTAGTCTCTTAATATTACCTGCGTTTCAAAGCTTCATTGTTCATAAGGGAAAGCTATTAAAATTAGTGATGGTATGTATTCTTTGAATATAGGTAACAACAGAACACACGGTTCTTTATAAGTTTTAGGTAGCCATTGTCCATAAGAGAAATCGGGTAATTTATTAGGTACATCAATCAAATGTAATGACAAAGCAGTATTACCTATTGTTCAAAGTTTCATTGTTCATATGGGCAAGCGGTGTTAAAATTAATTACGGTACACGTATTGTTTGAATATACCATTGGACCACATGGGGTTGTTAATGTCACCCTTAAGCAATGAGTTTTGGGAACCCATTGTCCATAAGAGAAATCGAATACTGGTCTATCGTATCAGTTTTTGCTTTTGCTACAGCAAAATGACCCTTAGCTGCCGTATAAAAGCGATGACAAAAATTATACTACACCGTATTCCACAGTGTGCTCTACACCACAAATGAACTCCGGTTGTTTGTATAGTGAATTTTTAAATAGTGACTCTGCTGCAAAATGAATGTAAGTACCTATGTATAATTCGATGTAATATAATATTAATTATGTTTTATTTACTGTTAATATTGTGTTTTGACCTCAGATTGTTTTAATCAATTGTTGATGATGTATATATTTTTATGTATCCCATATTCCTACACTCCTCTCTATGCCAATACTTATAATAGTTTACTTTTTGTTTCAGTTCCCTGATAATACTTTCAAAAACTATTATTATGCAGATAACGACGATGATGATCAGCCCAGCGACGAGGAAGGCACCCTGGCATACAAAGTTAAAAAAGCAATAGCAAAGAGATCAAATTGCATCGACGACTTCTTCGAAAAACCTAAGAAGAAAAAGAAGGTGGCAAAAAAGTCGTCAAGTGTTGGTCGCTCTTCCAGTGGTGGAGTTTCATACATCACATCAAATAAGGACGACATCGCCGATGCATCTCATCTTATAAAGATTGAGATATATGATGTCAACAAGATAAAAAATATCGCTCCGATGGAACACTGGAAACATGCTGAGGTGCGTGTTAAATATTACGCAGAAGCCGACGCAGACAAAAACTTGCAGTCAGTGAGAGATACAATATTTAATATCACCAAGCACTTGGCTACGAAAGAGGACTGTGTGAAATATTTTATAGACACCGATAAATAAGATAGTGCGTAAGCTTATGTGTAAAGTGTTGTAATTGAGTGTTTAAGGTCGTTATTGTAGTATAAGTTATTATAAGTCATTGTGCATGTTAATACTAATTTAGAATATTAATATTTGGTCATGATCATAATTTGAATTGTAAATTAATTGTAAACATTTAGTGCTGTAAGTGAGTGTTTAAGGTCATTGTGTTATTGTAGTATAAGTTATTATTAAAAGTCATTGTGCATGTTAATACTAATATAGAATATTAATATTTGGTCATGATCATAATTTGGATTGTAAATTAATTGTGAACATTTAAGAATTGTTTGTAAGAATTTGTATATTATTTAATAGTAATAACTTACTTAAATGTAACATATCGGTGAAATGTATTTACTTAGCACTATATAAACTTTTGATTTTTTATCGAAGATATTAATTGTTAAGCAAGCTATTACCATGGATACATTACGCTGTGATGTTTACGACTCAGAGCTCGTCATGCTTCTTAATAACATTGACCCATTGATGTCGTCACAATTCGATGAAGGACTCTACGAGCTTTGTGAGGAAATAGACCAAAACCATTTTGAAATGTAAGTATTAATAACATGTTTATACACGTTTCTGTGATCCATGTAGAGGGGATACATTTTTAAGTATTTAAAACGTTAAAGTCATCTTTTCAAACTCATTCTGTACGCTTGTTCTCATTGTATTTTTAACCAAACATTAGAAATGTATCACGCTCTTGAGTTACAGAGTTTATGTTTGTCACAAAGTGAGATTGCAAGTTTAAATAAAAATCTTATTTTACACAAGTTTCATCGTTTTATACGACTTTGGTTCATACAAAATTTATTACCCGAGTCAATGATGAAAGATCCGGATTTTATTCCGTATTATACACCATGTTCAGGACATAAAATTTTGAATTTGTCTCATTCCGATGAAGATGAAATTGATGGTGTTTTATCAATGCAAGCATATTGTTTGCAATGTAAAAATGTTAGTAATTAAGGAAAAAAATGTACATGATTATTTTTATTGTTGTTAGGTACGATATATATATATATTTTTTTTTGTTTTTTGATCAGACTTAATCAGAATGGGAGTGGTGGACAAAAGAGATCAGCATCGATGAAGTTAACCGAAGTGGAACCAGCGAAAAAGAGGATAAATACATCTTCATCAAGCTTACAAGCAAGCATACTTGAAGCTCCTTCATCATCAACATCGTTGCCAACACCTATTTCAAATGTGAGTACAGAAAACAATGATAAAATTCAATGTCCTGACTGTCACGTATTTGTATCGAAAAAATATATGACTAACCATTTAAAGAGTAATGCTCATAAAAACAATTTACTACGGAATGATAATGAATTAACGAATGTTCAAATAATTGATAGTGCTTTTGGTAATAGAATTCTTACATTTAGAATCATGTCTAATAAAACATCGAACCATCAATTTGAAACGCCTGAATTATTTTTACAAAAAACTAAAGACGTAATATATAAATTACTTACACGTTCCATTCTAGAACACTCTGTTCTGAAAGTTAATTTTATTCTTAATGCAGATTTTACACAGGAAACCAAAAATTTATTTAACACTTTTGACTTTCAAATCTCCAATTATCTTATTTGTCAAGGTGATGATAAGGATATAATTTTTCCATCTATAACAACTGAAATAACAAACAAAATGGCGAATTTTGAAAAAAAAGGTAGTGGGTGGACTTTAGTTAAAATAAATCACTTAGATATGAATATAAACAAATTTAACCCATTACGAGGATCATCATATATAGACTTACCGTTAGATATAAAATATAAGAAAGCTGTAATTAACGTTCAAAATAATGATCACGAGTGCTTTCGTTGGGCTGTATTGTCAGGATTGTATCCGGCTTCTCAAAGTTCTAATAGAGTGTCATCTTATATAAAACATAAAAATAGATTAAAATTTGATAAATTATCTTTTCCTTTCAAAATAAATGATATTCATAAATTTGAAAAACTAAACAATATCAGTATTAATGTTTTTGGTTTACATTATGATTCAATAAAAAAGTCAAATAAAATTATAGGTCCATTACACTTAACAAAACATAGAAAAACTACTCACTTAAACTTATTGTATATATCTCGCGGTGCCAACGGTCATTATTGTTATATTAAAAATCTTTCGAGGTTAGTATCTAAACAGTTATCGACATCCGAACATGCAGTTCATATTTGCGATGGTTGTTTATTAAGTTTCACATCAAGGGATAATTTACAGCGTCATCAAGCAAATGACTGTTTTAACGTTTGCATTAATTTACCATCGGAACATGATAACAAAAGGAATTGGTTTAATGAATTAATTCCATCAAATCAAATCTCATTCAATAATTATGAACGTAAACTAAAGGTCCCTTTCGTTGTATATGCTGATTTTGAAGCATTTTTAAATCCAATAGAAAGTTGTTCTAACAATCCAAATATATCATCAACAACTAACATTCAAAAACATGAGATTTATAGTTTTGGATATTATGTTAAGTGTTCATACGATGACAACTTTTCGATATATCGATCGTATAATGGAAAAGATTGTGCAAAACAATTTATGAAATTAATCAAAACAGATTTAGAAAACATATGTAAAAAAAACACTTTTGTCAAATCTCCATTACCATTAACGAATGAAAATAAAATAAATATTTCTCAAAGTAAGTTGTGTTATATCTGTAAAAGTAACTTAAATGAAGATGTCACAATAATATACAATTGGCATACTGGTGTTTATGAAGGAGTCGCTCATTCACTTTGTTCTGAGAAATACAGAACAACTAATTTCGTACCAGTATTTTTTCACAATTTAAGTAATTATGATGCTCATTTTATAGTCCATGGTCTTAATTTTGATGAAGGTGATATAGAACTTATTCCTGAGAATAAAGAGAAATATATATCTTTTTCGAAGGTTCTGCATATTAATAACCGTGCTGTGAAACTTAGATTTCTTGATTCTTTAAAATTTATGTCTAGCAGTCTTGATAAATTAGCTCAAAACTTACTACCTAATCAATTCCGCGAACTCAAATTAAACTATCCACGCGAAGATGACTTTAAACGTTTAATAAGGAAAGGTGTTTATCCGTATGAATACATGACTTCATTTGATTCTTTAAAAATAACTTCCCTTCCTGCTCGCGATGAATTCTACAGTTCTTTAAATGATAATCATATTTCAGAAAATGATTACCATCATGCTCAAGATGTATGGTATCACTTTAATTGTAAAAACATGGGTGATTATTCTGATCTTTATTTAAAAACCGATGTTTTATTATTAACAGATATATTTGAAAATTTTAGAAACGTTTGTCTTAAAACTTATGAATTGGATCCTGCTCATTATTATACAGCGCCTGGATTGAGTTGGGATGCTATGTTAATTTATACTAAAATTAATTTAGAGCTCCTAACAGATATTGACAAAATTACTTTTATTGCGAACAATATTAGGGGAGGTATATCGCAGTGTAGTAATAGACATGCTATAGCAAATAACCTGTTTATGACTGATTATGATTCTGATAAACCATCTTCCTTTCTCATGTATTTAGACGCAAATAACCTTTACGGTTGGGCTATGTCTCAATGTCTTCCAACAGGTAAATTTGAATGGGTAGATGTAAATACAGATTTTAACATATCCGACGATGCCGAATATGGTTATATTTTAGAAGTAGATTTAGAATATCCAAAAATCTTACACAATTGTCATTCAGATTTTCCCTTTTGTGCTGAAAATATATGCCTAGGGAATACCAAGAATACAAAACTGATTCCAAATCTAAAAGATAAAAAGAAGTATGTTATCCATTACAGAAATCTTAAACAATGTTTAAAAAATGGTTTGAAACTGCTTAAAATACATAGAATTCTTAAATTTGAACAATCTGCATGGTTAAAATGTTACATAGATTTAAATACACATATGCGTTCTTTGGCGACCTCAGATTTTGAAAAAGATTTTTACAAACTTATGAATAATTCAGTTTTTGGGAAAACAATGGAAAATGTTATAAAACGCGTAAACGTTAAATTGGTGAACCATTGGTTGAATCGTGGGAAAACCCAGGGAGCTCAATCTTTGATTGCAAAACCTGAGTTTCACAGTCTATCAATTTTTTCTGAAAATTTAGTTGCAGTGCAATTAAAGAGAACTAGTGTTTTATACAATAAACCAATTTATCTGGGATTTTGTATATTGGATCTTTCAAAAACATTAATGTACACATTTCATTACGATTACATGAAAGAGAAATATCGAGATAATATTAAATTACTTTATACAGACACTGATAGTCTAATCTATCAAATATTTACAGAAAATTTCTATGCTGATATAAAAACTGATTTAGAAAACTATTTTGACACCTCTGACTATCCATCTAATAATGAATATGGTTTACCTTTAATAAATAAAAAACGGTTAGGGTTTTTCAAAGATGAAACTAACGGTAAAATTTTAAAAGAGTTTGTAGGCCTGCGATCAAAAATGTATGCATTAGATGTCCAAAATAAATGTATATGTAAAGCAAAAGGTGTTAATAAATGCATCACAAAAAAGTTTTGTCTTAATGATTATAAATCATGTTTATATGAAAACAAAACTCAGTATAGTGAAATGTTAAGATTTAAATCCATTAAACACATAATATATACTCAAAAAATAAACAAAATATCTCTATCACATAATGATACAAAACGGTACTTATTACAAAATTCCACTGATACTCTTGCTTGGGGTCATTATAAGATAAAGGACATTTAATTTTTTCATATTTTCTGTACAATAATAAGAATTATTTATTTATATTTTTGTGTATTATTAAATTAAATTAAAGCACTGTAATTATAGCTGTAATCTAATTATTATGTGCTTAATTAGACCTATGACTGAAGAAGTTGGTGTTGCTTTCTAGATCACTGGGTATTTGTGATGCACCAGTAGATTGGTAACGGGCGTGTATATTATAAAATCAATACATATAAGACATTTAATTTTAATGAAATGTTTTATTCATTCCAATACCTCTTCAGAGTTTACACGTATATTCAAAATGATTCATTTTATTCATCCTTTTACTGCCATAGTCGCAGGTCCAACTGGATGTGGAAAATCTAATTTTGTTACAAATTTCATTAAATATATTAAAGAAATATGTAATAGAAACTTCAGTCAAATAACTTGGTGTTTTGATGAAATGCAGCCTTTGTATAATCTACCAAACGTGAATTATTATCAAGGCATACCAGATTTGAATATGTTTGATGGAAATGAACCAAACCTCATTATTATTGATGACCTTATGAGGGAATCTGATGGTCGTGTTGTTGATATATTTACCAAAGGTAGTCATCATAGAAACTTAAGTGTGTTTTACATAACTCAAAATTTATTTCATCAAGGTAAAGGTCAAAGAGACATTTCTTTGAATTCAAGTTATATAATTTATTTCAAAAACCCTCGTGATAAAACTCAAATTCGTTATTTGGCACGACAAGTTTCACCCGAAAATAACAAATTCATCGAAGATGCCTACAGAGATTCTACTAAGGAAGCACATGGATATCTGATGATAGATCTAAAACAAGATACCAGCGATATATGTCGAATAAAATCGAAAATATTTCCATCCGATGGTTATTGCATGGTATACATCCCTAAAAAAGAGTTTAAATATATCAAGAATCAACAAATACCCGTCATTTACAAATGATGGATCGACACCTCCAGACGCATAAAGATTTATTAAATGCACTGTATAAACTTAAGCCGAAACATCAACAAGCTCTTTTAAAAGCCTGTAACGAAAAAGAAATTAATTTTATTTGTGAGTGCATTCATAACGTTCTACAAGGAAATATAAAGCTTGAAGAAAAATCTAAGAATAAGCTACAAAAATTTAAAAATATACTTCGTAAATTAGTGCGTAAAAGCACAAAAAAAATAAGAAAGAATATAATAGTTCAAAAAGGTGGTGCTTTTTTACCGATTATATTGGGATCTATTTTAAGTGGATTAATAAGTGGTCTTGTTTAAAATGGATCATGCAAAAAAAATGTTATTAGTTGAACCAGGTTTAATAGATAAATTAAATCAAAGTAGAAATGAAAATCCTACCACTCGGTTGGATGCTGAAATGCAAAACATTTTGAATAGTAATATGGAAGACCGAAAAAAATGTAAATTGTACTTACAAATTTTACAAAGGTATCTCCATTTCACGGAAGAAGATCGAAAACCGTTTGAGCTCCCTATAATAACTCAAAATAATGATTTTACTGAACCAATGGATAAAAGTGAAAATCTAAATATAAATAACGACATCAAAATTAAAGATCTAGTTGCCAGTCAGACATCACGTAACCAAGAGAAAAAGCAAGATAATTGTGCGGATGAAAAAAATCCTCTCTACACAAGAAATCAAATTCTAAGCTTGATACCTAAATCATACGTAAAAAGAGGTGAGTTGTTATTGGATTCGCTATCATTGAGTAAAAACAAATTTTTTTGGAACGATGATGGTACGGTGATTATAGACAACGAAGTAATTCCTGAAAGTAATATTATAGATTTAGTAAATGATACACTGCGACCATTAAAAAGAAACGATCCGATTGGTTGGGAAAAATTTGCTAAAGCATTGAAGGATTTAAAAATACCATTAACCTATATCGGAAATCCCAAAAGACGTGAGTACATAGTTCAACTTCAAAAAGATATCGAAGATTCGACACCAAAGAACAAAGAGCTATATTATACTCCAAAAAGCGACGATAAGCATATAAGAAAAATAAAAACAAAGATAGATTGGGAAAAATGGACTCCTTATTAGAAATAAATCGACTATATTATGATGTGTCACACCCAGCTGGATATAGCAGTATTGATAAATTATCACAAGCTATGAAAGGTAAAATA
This sequence comes from Laothoe populi, assembly GCA_905220505.1. Lineage (NCBI taxonomy): Eukaryota > Metazoa > Arthropoda > Insecta > Lepidoptera > Sphingidae > Laothoe > Laothoe populi. Next base: position 9,920,379 of record HG992153.1, read on the forward strand.
AATAAAGAAGATGTTAAAAAATGGTTGCAAGCCCAAGAAACGTACACACTTCACAAACCAGTACATAGAAAGTTCCCACGAAACAAATATATCTTATCTAATATAAATGAACTATGGCAAGTTGATTTAAGTGATATGAGAACTTATTCTAAAGATAATAAAGGTTTTAATTATATTCTTTGTGTTATTGATGTATTTAGCAAATATGCATATGCTAGATCATTGAAAAAGAAAAATTCTGAAACAATAAAAATATGTTTCGAAAGTATATTTAAGGAAGCTAACATAACTCCTACACACATACAATCTGATAAAGGTACTGAATTCGTTTCAAAAGATGTACAAAGATACTTGAAATCTAAAAATATAAATTACTATACAACAAATAATCCAGATATTAAGGCAAGCATTGTAGAAAGATTTCAAAGAACGCTAAAAATGAAAATGTGGCGTTATTTCACGCATAAGAATACACATAAATATATTGATATTTTACATGATTTGATTTACTCTTACAATCACAGTTTTCACTCTAGTATTAAGATGTGTCCTTGTGATGTGAATTCCAATAATATAATGACTGTGTGGACAAATTTGTATGATAAAGGAAATACAAAAAAATCATTTAAAACTACGTTACCTAAGTTTCATATTGGTGATCATGTAAGAATAACTAAGTATAAACATATCTTTCAAAAAGGTTACGAATCTAACTGGAGTGATGAAATATTTGTGATATCCTCTATAATACACCGATCTCCGTGGTCTGTATATACTATCAAAGATTTAGAAGGAGAAGAGGTAGTAGGAACATTTTATGCACGAGAGTTACAGAAGGTGATTTATGACCCCACCATAGAACATAAGATAGATAAAATAATTCGCTCTCGCTACACGGGCGACAGACAAGAACTGTTAGTTAAGTGGAAAGGTTATCCGAATAAATTTAATAGTTGGATTTTAGTTTCTAGTTTAAAACAAATATGAATAAAGACTTTTATTTAACTTTACTTAGCAATAGTTCAATGGAATATTTTCCTGATAACAAATCATCAATTTTTTCAACTAAATTACCGAAATCCATCATACTCGAGGGGGAGTGGAGTGTGGGAATTGTTGAATTTCAATATCCATGCACTATGTGTACTGTTCAAGAGCATGAGAATATTGTATACATAACGAAATTGATGAAGATGCCTAATGAAGCAAATCCTTCTAAAGTGTACTATAAGCATTATATACCTGCCACAAACTATGATAATATCAACCATATTTTATCAGCATTGAATAGTATACGAGAAAAAATTAAATTTACATATGATAATATATCCAAGTTTGTATACGTTTCTGTGTTAGATGAATCTATAAAATCTGTAACATTATCACCCAAATTAAGTTTACAATTGGGATATGAACCAGGTAGAAACCTTGTTGATAAAAATATTGCAAAATGTCCAGCTAATTTGCATTTAGGATTACCATCTCAGTTATTTGTTTATTGTGATATAGTTGAACCTCAAATTGTTGGTGACGTAATGACTCCTCTTCTAAGAATCATACCATTGGACCCTTCAAAATACATCTACGGAGCCAATAAAATGCATGTTTTTTCACCACCTCATTATTTATCTGTAATGCGTAGAGAATTCGATACCATTGAAATAGATATAAGGTCAAGCACTGGCCAAAAGATACCATTCCAATTTGGAACAGTGTGTGTTAAACTGCATTTCAAGAAACTATAATGTATTCTCAACACAATAACAACACATGCCCTTACGAACGCTATTATTCTCATCAAGCTGGGTCGGGTATAGGAGTGATTTATAAAGGAGCACAGTATCAAAAGGGTCATGGAATTGGTAGTTTTCTTGGGGGTTTATTTAGATCAGTTTTACCATTACTATCAAGTGGTGTCCGCGCTGTTGGTAAGGAGGCATTGAGTGCTGGTGTAGGTCTTTTAACGGATATGGTTAGTGCCCGACCTATGGAAGATTCAATAAAAGCACGTCTTAAAGAAGTTGGTTCAAATTTAAAACGAAAAGCAGATGAAAAAATAGATAGAATTAATATGTCTGGATCGGGATATATAACAAAACGAAAACGAGCATCTGCGTTCAGTCCATCGCTGACTGCGAAAGGGAAAGCTATAAAAAAATTGAAAACTAGATCCAAACAAATTAAAGACATATTTTGTAATTAATCGAAATGTCTTTTTTACATAGTCATTCCTGTGAATGCATTAAGTCGGAATTGGATTTATTTGCATTACCATCTACTCAGACTAGCATTGAAAGTGGAATATGGATCCACTATAAACCAATTTCATCACTGGCTGATGATGGTCCTATTGAATTTCAAGTACCTGGAGCAGGTGACGACTACATAGACCTATCGCATACATTAATTCACATAAAAGCTAAAATATTGAATCAAGATAACACTAAACTAATGTCATCTACAGTTGTAGCTCCAGTTAATAATTGGTTACATTCACTCTTTAATCAACTTGATGTTTACTTAAATCAAAAACTTGTATCACCACCCAATAACACATATGCCTACCGTGCTTACATAGAAAATTTGTTGAACTATGCTCCGGCAGCTAAGGAATCTCATCTTACTTGTGCCCTATGGTATGAAGATACAGCTGGAAAAATGAATTCTATCGATGAAACTAATAAAGGATTTGTTAAAAGACAAGAATTGGCTAACGAAAGTAAAGAAATTGAAATGATTGGACACCTACACGGTGATTTGTTCAACCAAGAAAAGTTTTTGATAAATGGTGTTGATATGTGTGTTAAATTAGTTCGTTCTCGAGAAAATTTCAATTTAATGGCTTCTACAGTTGATCTTAAATTAAAAGTTTGTATTACGGATGCAACTTTGATTATTCGTAGAGCTCGCATCAATCCTTCTGTTTTACTTGCCCATCAAAAAGTCTTAGCATCTACAACTGCCAAATACCCAATTACACGTGCAGAAGTTAAAGTTTTAACTATACCATCAGGAGTTCAAGGAAAAACTCTTGATAACATTTTCCTTGGTCAAGTACCTAAAAGATGTATAGTTGGATTTGTGAATAATGCCGCATTTAATGGGAACCTTACTAAAAACCCATTCAACTTTGAAAATTACAATATTAATACATTTTGTTTGTATATAGATGGTCATCAAATACCCTCAAAAGCTCTACAACCTTCGTTTGATAGCAATGTTTATACTACAGTCTATCATACTTTGTTTTCCGGGACTGGTATACATTTTCTTAACGAAGGTAATGGAATATCCCGTGAGAAATATGCTAATGGATACTGTATGTTAGCGTTTGATTTAACGCCTGATTTATCAGCAAACTCTTCTGGTCATTGGAATCTTATAAAGCATGGGAGTGTGAGATTAGAAGTTCGTTTTGAATCAGCTCTAACACAAACTATTAACTGTATTGTATATGCAGAGTTTGATAATGTAATAGAAATAGACAAAAATCGCAATATTTCGGTAGATTATAGTAGCTAAGAAGAAAAATGTTTGTCAATTAAGTATGGTATATTTTAATTAAGGTGTATTTATTTATTGTCGACTGTTCAATAAAATAAATATAAATTATTTCAGTTTTTTATTATGACTATCCTTGCAACCCTCTTCAACTGGTTACTTTAATTATAAAGTACCATAATTACCTATTTCACTATTATTCCATAACATTACTTCTTAAACATTCGACCGAATAACGTTTCCTTTATTTAATAAAATGAACACAACAGAGATAATGAATTACTTGATGAAAATAGATTCATCCATCCAACATAATGTGTATGCAGCCAATCGATTGCCAATACATGTAGTAACTCCTACATACATAATCAGCAACCTAGATCCAGATAATAAACCGGGTTCTCACTGGATTGCTATACATATAGATAAAAACGGGATTGGTCAGTACTTTGATTCATATGGTCGACCACCCCAAGGCTATCATCGAATGTTTTTAGCAAGGAATTCTAGGATGTGGAATTATAATACTAATCGAATCCAAAACGACTTTACTATCGTTTGTGGAGAGTATTGTATAATGTATCTATATTACAAATACCATGGTATGAGTTTAAAAGATTTTCAAAAACTATTTGATGCCAATACAATGTGTAATGATGTATTATTATCTGGATTGTTTAAGTCATGTTTTAAAATAAATAAATAAAATACGAATAAAGAGTTTCTTATATTTTTTTATTGATTACTAATAACCTTATTTAATTATAAATACAAATTCTTACAAACAATTCTTAAATGTTCACAATTAATTTACAATCCAAATTATGATCATGACCAAATATTAATATTCTATATTAGTATTAACATGCACAATGACTTTTAATAATAACTTATACTACAATAACACAATGACCTTAAACACTCACTTACAGCACTAAATGTTTACAATTAATTTACAATTCAAATTATGATCATGACCAAATATTAATATTCTAAATTAGTATTAACATGCACAATGACTTATAATAACTTATACTACAATAACGACCTTAAACACTCAATTACAACACTTTACACATAAGCTTACGCACTATCTTATTTATCGGTGTCTATAAAATATTTCACACAGTCCTCTTTCGTAGCCAAGTGCTTGGTGATATTAAATATTGTATCTCTCACTGACTGCAAGTTTTTGTCTGCGTCGGCTTCTGCGTAATATTTAACACGCACCTCAGCATGTTTCCAGTGTTCCATCGGAGCGATATTTTTTATCTTGTTGACATCATATATCTCAATCTTTATAAGATGAGATGCATCGGCGATGTCGTCCTTATTTGATGTGATGTATGAAACTCCACCACTGGAAGAGCGACCAACACTTGACGACTTTTTTGCCACCTTATTTTTCTTCTTAGGTTTTTCGAAGAAGTCGTCGATGCAATTTGATCTCTTTGCTATTGCTTTTTTAACTTTGTATGCCAGGGTGCCTTCCTCGTCGCTGGGCTGATCATCATCGTCGTTATCTGCATAATAATAGTTTTTGAAAGTATTATCAGGGAACTGAAACAAAAAGTAAACTATTATAAGTATTGGCATAGAGAGGAGTGTAGGAATATGGGATACATAAAAATATATACATCATCAACAATTGATTAAAACAATCTGAGGTCAAAACACAATATTAACAGTAAATAAAACATAATTAATATTATATTACATCGAATTATACATAGGTACTTACATTCATTTTGCAGCAGAGTCACTATTTAAAAATTCACTATACAAACAACCGGAGTTCATTTGTGGTGTAGAGCACACTGTGGAATACGGTGTAGTATAATTTTTGTCATCGCTTTTATACGGCAGCTAAGGGTCATTTTGCTGTAGCAAAAGCAAAAACTGATACGATAGACCAGTATTCGATTTCTCTTATGGACAATGGGTTCCCAAAACTCATTGCTTAAGGGTGACATTAACAACCCCATGTGGTCCAATGGTATATTCAAACAATACGTGTACCGTAATTAATTTTAACACCGCTTGCCCATATGAACAATGAAACTTTGAACAATAGGTAATACTGCTTTGTCATTACATTTGATTGATGTACCTAATAAATTACCCGATTTCTCTTATGGACAATGGCTACCTAAAACTTATAAAGAACCGTGTGTTCTGTTGTTACCTATATTCAAAGAATACATACCATCACTAATTTTAATAGCTTTCCCTTATGAACAATGAAGCTTTGAAACGCAGGTAATATTAAGAGACTACTTCTAAGAAATTATACAGACACGTTGAGACATGACTATTACCGTAGGAAGACAAGCGTAACTTCATAGAAAAAGGGATTCATACCTGCATACAAACAAAAATGAGACCATTCCTCAAGCTGGCTGACAAACGTGCAAAATAAACGTAAAATGTTTAAATATAAATTAAATTCGAGAGAGGTATAAAATCTCCTTTGATATAAATCAAATTCGCGTGTTATATCAATTTTATTCGCGGCTGATATTAATGAAATTCGCGGTTGATATGAATTAAATTCGCGGTTGATATAAATTTAATTCGCGGTTGATATAAATTTAATTCGCGGTTGGTATAAATTTAATTCGCGGTTGATATAAATTTAATTCGCGGCTGCCGAGTCCTGTTCTGGAACCTATTCGCGGGTAGTAGGGTACCTGGATTCTGGAGCAAGTCTAGGGACCCTAGCTCCCTAGCTCGGGCCTAGATTTGTGCTCAGGAATCGACGAATCCCTATACTACTGCTGTAAACTACTTTTATCTTATTTTAAGATTATGAATAACGAATATTAAATATATTTTGATTGCAGGAACAGACAAAAACAGTTTCGTCTAAAGTTTATGAACAAACATCATATCTTGACATCCCCGTGAATTCATCAGGAAATTTAACTTGCATTGCAAATAATACCGAAAAGCAGAGCTCTGCATCCCTTTCAATTCTAGCGTATGAAATAGAAGATGGTTTTGGCGTCGATGAAGGCAATACATGGTTTTCACAAAATGATAATGTGGCTATTAAATGTTTGGCATCGATATACGATTATAATAACGTAACGTGGTTAGGAAATGACGGCAACACAATTGAAAGTATAGGTAAGAAATAATTATTTGAATTTGCTTAATTTGTATCTTATATATTGACGGCGAAGTGTCTATAACTCCAAATTGTCGACGTCGAGAACTTACTTAAATTAAAAAATAGTTTAATTTATTGAAATTTAAGCTGTCAATGAGATGAAATTCATACAAAATTAACATTATTTTAATTATATTAATGTTGTATAAATATTATTAAGATTAAAAGTTTTTGCAATTAAAAATACACTGTCACAAAAACATGCGAATAGCGCCTCGAAATTATAAAAATAATTTTCCCAAAAAATCTCAGTTATGAGAGGTATTGGTACTTTAGCTTCTATTTAGCTTTATATTACAATGATCGTCATTCACAGTGCAATACACAAACACGAAGTTCTCGCATGTTGCAATACTGAAAATAAACGAGGTTACGGTGAGCCACTCCGGCAATTATACATGTCGAGCCACAACAAATAAAGGAGACCAGAAGGAACAAACAATACAAATCTATGTTGCGGGTATGTACATATTACAGTTTGCTACTAATTCAAAATAAATGTCATAATGAAGATGTCCTATAAACATTATTTTTTATCCTGGCACAGCAAAGTGACCACACTGCACCTGATGGTAAGTACAGTGCCGTCCAGTTAAGAGTATCAAGTAGCGAGAGACAATCTATCCCCGCTACTCAACAAATTCATGCAGGCCTGCTGCTGATTTGTCTTTAAAGTTATAATATATAATACTAGCCCTGTATTAAATATTGTCCCACTACTGCCCACGGGCCTCCTCTACTAATGAGGGATCATGCCTTAGTCGACCACGCTGGCCTGCCGCGGGTTCGTAGACTTATCATAATAATACTAGCCCTGTATTAAACATTGTTCCACTGCTGGGCACGGGCCTTCTCTACTAATTAGAGGGGTTAGGCCTTAGTCCACCACGCTGGCCTAATGCGGGTTGGTAAACTTCACATACCCTCGAAATTCGTATAAGAATTCTCAGATATGCACGTTTCCTCACGATGTTTTCCTTCACCGTTAAAGCAAGCGATAATTAACATTTAATATACACACAACTTAAGTAAAGTCAGAGGTGTATGCCACTTGGGTTTCGAACATACGACTTTCGCCTTGACAGTCCGTAGCGCAACCAACTAGGCTATCGCTGCTATTATATGCTTTTAGCATATACTTATCTGTAGTACTTCGTTGTAGAATTATTAAAATATTGTCAATGATAAAAAATAACAACAGTTTTAAATTCATTCAGTATGAATGTTTAGGATAAACGAAGTATCAAGGCACCTGTTATCCTGAATGCGCTCATTGTTCTACACGCAACCGAGTTATTTGTTTGGCTTGCCAAAATTCATCGACAGCTGTGTTTACAGTTGGCGCTGTTTGGGCAAAATTAAACATAAAATCTGTAAAGTTTAATTTATTTCCAATTTTAGTTTTAGTCACTTGACATATTTACATTTTAACTGAGCGTGTACAGCGTGCTGGTGGTAGGATATTCACATCCGCCCGTATAGCGACCACCGTACACAGGGTGTAAAACCCGCCATTGTGGCACACGCAAGTGTGTCGCGTTCCGGGATCAGCCAGTGTACATCCGGTTTTTCTCGGGAGTCTAGAGTTGGGGTACAATGTTTGGCCATTTTGCGGCCTTCTGAGTACTCTGACAATAGACCCTCGACCGCTTCTTCACCTTCTTGCCCATGGCGTAGTGTGAAGCAGGCCGGCATGATTGTGTTGAGTAGCGGGGGATAGATCGTCTCTCGCTACTCGATACTCTAATTGGACCGCACTGCGCTTACCATGCGCAGTGCATGGTGCAGTGCGGTCACTTTGCCGTGCCAGGATAAAAAAAACATTCGAAATCGTTTAATTATCAACATACCATTATTGAACGATGCGACCTAACGATTATAGTTGTAATATCATAATTAGATCGCATTTTTATACATTTCAATCCTACAGCATTACGACCACTAAAAATATATGAGCCTGAATACGACAGAAATGTAGAGCTGTACCCGTCTCTACAAATTCAATTCAACTGCCAAGCCGATGGCGTGCCCCCACCGAAGATAGAATGGTATAAGGTAATTAGTTTGTAATTATTTTTATTAAAACAACCGGCCAATTATAAAAGTATGGCCAACACCGCTAGCTCAAGCAGACAGAGATTCTCTCAGAGGAAGGTTGCCTGCCTTAGACATGTTTTTCGACGTCAGAGGTACGACCTACTGCAAATTATTATGATGCCATGGGCAAAGTAGCTTGGAAACGAGGTGTTGAAAAAAAAGTCGTGGCTCAGGAATATTCGGGAGAAGACTGAAGTCACGAGTGCTGCAGAGTTGTTCCGCCCTGCAAAGGACAAAGACAAATATTCGAAGTTGATGGCCAACCTCCAGTAATTGGAGAGGCATCTGAGAAGAAGAGTTATAATAGTACCTAGTAGTTTTATAGTATTAAAAGGAAGGGTAGCTTTATTACTGTTTACTATGCGATGAAATATGTGTGACTAAAATGAATATAACTCAGTTCCAAGATAGAGGAGAGAACGAGCAAGAAGGTTTCGATAGGTTGTGAAACGGAGAGGCCGTGGGTTCGATCACCGCATGTGTGTGTATATGTGTGTGGTCCACAAATATTCGTTTCAGGCCTGGTTGTTGTGGGACCTTAATGCCTCGCAGTTCTTGATACCCATGAGACAGACTTGATCTAGTGTAGGGTCAGGACTATGCGTGTAACTATTAGGTGTATTTAATAATATCTATTTATTGATTTATTAGATTTATTTCATTAGAATCGCCGCTGTCAATATGCTTTTTGATGATTTTAATAAATACGCTTATAGGTGAGGATATATACAAGGTCATATTAGTATTATTGTCGATAAGGTATTATAAATATTTGTTTTTAAAACATTGATGCGCACATATAAATAGCATGTGCCCATAATAATACATAATACAAAACTATACCCCGAAATAATGAATAAGGACTTGTAAAATGATATGCCACAAACCGGCTCCGGTTTTTCAAGAAGTACTAATTTGGCTAATCGACATCTATTCAAAATTTAACGTATGATTTTATTTTGTAGGATGAAGAATTATTAACAAATAATAATGACGTAAAAATCGACGAAATCCGTTTAAACAAAACCAGCATTAATTCCACAATTGAACTAGGAAGTATGCAAGAAGAGAAATTGGGAAAATACGAATGCGTGGCAATCAGCGATACAGAACAAGAAAGAAGATCTTACACGCTGCTATTGAAAAGTACGTATCGTTAATATTGTTAACATATTATAATATTTCTTTATTTTTCACGTTTTATCTCTAAAAAATCAATCATCAATCAAAAAAAATAACTCAATAGAATGTTTATTTTGTTGACACATGAATAAATTTAAAAACATCAACAATAAATTCGTATTTTTGCTTTTATATTTTAATTAAAACCAGTTTTTATCTTAATTGTAAAACGGAAATTGATTTGGTGTTTAAATGGGATGGGAAATTTAATTGTTCTTTCGAAAAAAAACCAACATTATAAAATATGTTAGAATTAGCTTTGGATGTTTTTTTTATTTTTGAAAAGTTAATTGTTCTAAACTAAATAGAATATAATAGAATAGAATTTTGTTTGATCCTCATCTCTGTTCCAGAAGAAGAAGCAAATGCAACATATTTAAGCGTGATTGCAGTTATATTCTTTTTCCTTATATTACTCGTGGCTTACCTTACATGGAAAATAAAGAAGGAGAAACGGTTTAGAAAGGAACTGGCAGCTGCAGGCTTATTGTATTTTAAAGAAGGAGTTACTAAGTCTTTGAACCCAGACCTCGGTATTGATGAGCAAGCTGAACTATTGCCTTACGACGAGAAGTTTGAATTCCCCGGAGATAAATTAGTTTTGGGTAAGAAAAAAAATGTGATTCATTTACGATGTGCCGGCTTGCACAACGATCCTTAATAGTGTCTATACATAGTATAAATAAATAATACCCAACAGTTACCACATAGCCCCGAACCCACACTAAGATACGAGTCTTGTGTTGTAGGTATCAGGGACTACGAGACACGCACGGTCTCACAACACCCAGACCCCGGACACAAATATCTGTCTGTCACACAAACATTTGTACGGGTGTGGGAATCGAACCCACGGCCTCTCGATTCACAGCCGGCTACTCGCCAACTGCGCCACGGAGGCTGTCGAGGAGTATAAAAGGAAGTCGCCCTCCTCATCTGTCTGTTTATCACGCAACGGATTTTGAAACGGTTTTCACCATTATGTAGATATTTGTATCGGGAGTTTACATAGTATGTCTTTATTAAAATTTTCGTATGTGTAAATAATAAACATATTTCGGTACCAAGTCGAAAAAAGTTTATTTTTGGCTTGCGTAGTTAAGCCATAAGACATACAAAAAACTTGAAATGGTATTTTTTTATTTATCAACTAAATATTTTCTTTCTATTAAGCGGTTTGCTTTTTTTCTTTTTTTGCACCCATGTGAAGCCGGGCCGGGTCAATAGTTTAAATATATTTCCTAATGTAATTTTTTTATGCGATTGGCCGTAAACATGTTTAGTGGTATGTGAAAGTTGATCGTTATATTATTTTATGTGCTGTTTAAATTGTAGGTATACTCCCAATAATTAATATTAAATCAAGCAATTTTAAATTTTAACCGTTCATTAAATTTAATTTGTTATTCTAAACGTCATAAACTCTATTTAACGATATTATTGCGAAACGTTTAACAATTTGCATTAACTTTATTGAAATTATATTTGTTTTTTTTTAATTATTAGCTGTAATAAGACAATACGTATCGTACAATGTACCTAATTGGTAAACAAGTTATTTCTGTCAACCAATAGGTAACTATTTCACATGTCCGATAAACTATGAGTCATTCAAGTACGCAGCTGTAAAAACATACCAAATGCACGCCAATTTGATAATGACATTTTCTTCGTAAAATGTACTCGTTATAGCTTTTATAGTAGAATTCATGGCTACTAGTAATTACAATTACTCAACACACACGTCTCTGAGGTACAATAGTGTTCATTGGATAAATTGTGTTCGTAGAATACTGTTGTTATTATTTTGAATGAATTATAGTAATGTTTAATTCTATAAAACAATAAACAATGTATACATATGTTTATAATCTTAAAACTACGAGATTTTGTATACATACATAATACACTCACGTCTGTACATCACAGTACACCTACTATCATATCATCAGTACACCCACTTTTCGCCGGATTTATTACGGGCCTATCGCCATACCGGTCTCAATTCTAGACTCCGGGCTGATACTGAGTATTTCTAAATAGAAAAACCCATTACGTTACCCGACCCGGGATCGAACCCGATCACAGCACAGCATAACGCATGCGTTATTACAACTGCGCCACTGAGGCAGTCCGTATTATATAATAGGCAAGTATATGAAATTGGAGAAATGGGGTACATTTTGTACTCGCTTCTAAGAGAGGTGCAACGTATGCATGTATGTATGTATGTGCAACATGCACTCATTATCACTATCAGTATATTTGTTGCCTATTATTAGTGTAAATACTTACTCAACTAAACTAACACCAAACCAAAACCAATATCATTACTTGAGATCTTATAAGCTGTAAATGGTTATTAGTCATTTGATACATGTAAATAATATTTTAGTTCGTGATTCTAATTTTAGAATATTTTCATTTTAAATAATTCACATTAGCTATTAATCGACCTAAATATATATATTCAAAGTAATTATTGGAAAAATAAGTAATAAAAGAAGCAGGCCGGCATGATTGTGTTAAGTAGCGAGGGATAGATTGTCTCTCGCTACTCGATACTCTAATTGGACAACACTGCACTTACCATCAGGTGCAGTGTGGTCACTTTGCCGTGCCAGGATAAAAAAAGTAGATTTGCAGGGGTATTCTGCGCGTAAGTTACTGATAAATTCTTGTGAATGAAGTGACGTCACTGGTAAAATTCAACGCTAGAATTTATTTATTCAGCACCTAGCTAGTACACAAGACGGATACGAGACGATAATATGCTCGCCATATGTCGCTTGTGATAAAAATAAAACATGATATGTTGTTTATATCCGTTTCGATACAGTTCAAGTTTAAATTTATCGGTATCGTAGAGATGTGGATACGTAAATAGCATCCAATTCATAAATGTAAAGAACGGATTGAGCGCTCTCAATCCTGCTGTTTAGTGAATAAAAGAAAAATGTGAGAGAGATAAACCGTGCGATAAAACAGTTTTTTTTCTAGAAGTTTGATTGGTATACGTCACAGACTTGCAGGAGCAAAAAGAAACAGGTCTTGGTCTTTTTCTAGATTTTTGATTGGTCTACGTCAGAGACTTGCAGGAGCAAAAAGAAATAGGTATTGGCAGCACAGTCGCTTTGTCTCTTTCTAGTCAAAGTGGTCAATTTTGTGAGGATATGGCACAGTCTATTCTCTACGTCTATGACCAAATTACACACACAGTTATAGAAATAGCCGATATAAACACATTTTTTAAAATCATGTTAGGGAACAGCGCGACGGCGCGCGCGCTTTAAGTCAGTTTGGTAATACTTTGGCAGCTTTTTATTGTGTCTATGTTTCATTTGGTTTTAGTTCGTATCATAAGTCGATTACAAAATAAAACCTTAATAAATTAAATTGGATTCTATCAATTATAATTGTTAATGTTAAAAAAATACGCATGGATGAAAAAATTCTATATACATGTGTTGCAAGAATAACACACACCCTTAGACATCCCAATCAAAACATCTAGACACGCAGTAGCGTGTCAAGCCAAGTTCAAGCTAACATAATGGCGAGTGGTACCGTGTGTAATATTACACGAAGAAGAAGTGATATTTTAAGTTGTTATAAAATATTTTATGTTATTATTTAAATTAATTTAAGGACTGACCATTGAACTTGGCACCCATTTAGATCTCAGTTTTGTCGTTGAAGTCAACAACCAAGGCATATAGGTATCATAATATTGAACTTGGCTCTCATTTCACATTTACGTTTTGGTGGGATAAAGTTACAATTGTAATACATACATTGAAATTATACTTATTAATTTAAGTATTGCTTACGTACTTGAAACTGTATTTATCTGCCTTTATTTCCATCGACATAGTTTATTTTATTTGATAACGGATTTCGTTTACTGTTGTATTTTAAAAAGAACTTATCACTGGGATTTATGATTCATTTTTGTTTGTTTTGCATGTATGAAGGGTGACTGTTATTTACTGAGTTCTAATTATGTTTAAGTAAACAATTACGTATTTGACAGCGTCCGTGGCGCAGCGAGCGAGTAGCAGGCTGTGAAACGAGAGGCATTGGGTTCGATTCCAGCATCGAGATATATGTTTGTGTGACAGACAGGAACAGTTGTAGGAATGTAGTCGCTCATAGTTCTTGATTCTCACGACACAAGCCTTCTTAATCTTAATGTGGGGTTAGGACACGTGTGAAACTGTTGGGTGTTATTTATTATAAAAAAATGTGTAATCGATTCTGTAACCGATTCTTAATTAATTCATAAAAGTACACCGACTTCAATAAAAACAAATTATGCGTGCCTATAAAATTTGAGGTTTCCTTCGATTTTTCTGAGATCCCATCATCAGATCCTGACTTGGTGCCAATGGGAGCACCTGGGAAATATACCCTTTTAAACAAAAATTCAATTTCTTGGATCGGTCCAGGCCTCTTCGAGTAATCGGGGAACATACATAAAAAAAGATTCCGACGAATTGAGAACCTCCTCCTATCTTTGATGTCGGTTAAAAAACTACTTTCATGGTGTCCGTTTATTATGTTACACATAATTAATCCGTTGTAGGTAAGCAACTAGGTGCAGGGGCATTCGGCGTGGTATACAAGGCCGACGCGCGTGGTATAGTCAACGCTGAAGAAACAACTCCAGTCGCTGTGAAGATGGTCAAAAAGACCGCTGACAACATGTATATTAAGGCACTAGCTTCGGAGCTGAAAATTATGGTCCACCTGGGCAAACACGTGAACATTGTTAATTTACTCGGCGCTTGTACGAAGAATGTTGGCAAACGTAAGTAACCCATACATACTTTATATAAAATCATCATCATCATCATCATCAGCCGGGGTCAGTCCACTGCTGGACGTAGGCCTCTCCCAAGATGCGCCACTGAGCTCGATCTTCAGCTCTTCTTTTCCAGTCACTGCCCACCGCTTTGCGTATGTCGTCGCTCCACCTGGTCACAGGACGTCCTACGCTACGTTTGCCTATTCGTGGTCTCCACTCTAGGACAAATTATATAAAATATGTCTTGCTAATTTACTTAAACGCAGAGATAGGAGAGTTTGTCACTACCTACATACGACTTTCGTCTCATTATCGCTTGCTTAAACGGTGAAGGAAAACATCGCGAGGAAACCTGCATACCTTAGAATTCCAATACGAATTTCAAAGGTATATGATGTCTGCCAACCCACATCAGGCCAGCGTGGTGGACTAAGGCCTAACCCCACTCATTCGTAGAGGAGGCCCGTGCCCGGTAGTGGGACAATGTTACAGAGCTAGTTGTGTATATTGTATTGTAATTTACTTAAATATACAAAAATAATTGATAGCTTTGCATCATAACGCTACCGACATTGAATTTTGTTTTATAACTCAATTTTTTACATATAGGTATAATGGAAGTCTGCCTACCACCAACGGTATAACGCTGGTTAACAATTTTTTTTTATATCATAGTCCGACAAACGAGCCAGTGGGTCACCTGATGTTAAGTGATCTCCACCGACCATGAACATCCACAATACCGAAAGTATCACGTATGCGCTGTCGGCCTTAAAGGACAGGAATAGGGATTAGGGAAGGGAAGGGGGAATCTGGGCCTCCGGATATCTCACTTACCATACGAAACGCGTCAGTGAACTGTCACTTTACGTTGGTTTTCTGTGAGACAGTGGTACTGGTTGGTCGTATATTTCGTGTCAATAGAAAATCATTAGGTATACTTATTTAACTTAGATGCATTTACGTGATAATTGATGTCAGGAAAACTATTCTCTAAAAATGTATTTGACGCCATGTGCATGAAAACAGAGCTCCTTTTCTATAAATAATACTTGCATCATTCTGCACGAGACATCAAAAGTCAGTGACCTGCGTATTTTACTTACATACAGTATAGCGTAGTGTGAAGAAGTAGGCCGGCATGATTATGTTGAGCAGCGGGGGATAGGTTGTCGCTCGCTACTCGATACTCTAATTGGACGGCACTGCGCCTACCATCAGGTGCAGTGTGGTCACTTTGCCGTGCCAGGATAAAAAAAAACATTAAATATCTTTCGACTACGATCCAGCGAATATTATAATGTAACACCAAGTTTTCTAAAGTTATGTGTGTATTAAAATGTTAATTATCGCTTGCTTTAACGGTGAAGGAAAACATCGTGAGAAAACCTGCATATCTGAGAATTTTTCGAAGGTATGAGAAGTCTGCCAACCCGCATTAGGCCAGCGTGATGACTAAGGCCTAATCCCTCTGATTAGTAGAGGAGGCCCGTGCCCAGCAGTGGGACAATGTTTAATACAGGGCTAGTATTATTATATAGGTATATTATTATAACACCAAGTCAAACTGTATTGCACTATTTACACATGTTTTAAACATGTGTATTGTGGTTATTGAGGTTTTTACCAGTAAATAGTTCTATTCTGTAGAAATCGGGTCGTAGGTACATTGATAAACCACGGGAGAGTACGAACGCAGTTAACCAGTTTCTTCTGTATTGTGTATTAAGAAAAACACTTACTACCCAGTATATTTATTTAGTCACGGTAGGCAGCGGCTTTGCTGTGCCCCGGCATTGCAGAAGTCTATGGGCGGCGGTGACTACTTACCAACAGATGGCCCCGTCTGAAAAAAAAATATTATTTATGAGTAATTACACGAGTATAAGCTCAATTCGTTGCATTTTATATAAAATGGCCAACATTAGTTAGTAGCTCAAATGATAAGTGATCTCGGCCGCCCACGAATTCCCACAAAACCAGTAAAACATGGTGCGCTCTCAAAATATAGAAAGGAATGTGTGTGTGGGTTTAGATTCCATATTTAAAAACATGTTTATTTTTAAGGCACAGCAAAAACATCTTGAGTTTTATTTTCTTCCTTATATTGCACCCGTGGCTCAGCGGGCATAATACTGGCTGGCTGTAATATGTAATAATGTAATACGAGAGGTCGCGGGTTCGATTCCCGCACCGAGACAAATGTTTGTGTCATCCACCACCTATGTCTTACAATAATGTAATATGCTATATAATAATAATGACGAAATTTTCTAACTGAATAGAATCTCTTTTATCTAAATATTATCTATTACGTTCCTATTCTATACCTACTAAAATATGAGTTGAGATATCCTAAAAAACCTAATGGAAATAAAATGTTAACGATTAAATGCAATACAAAGCACTGCATCTCGGGCGCCCGAAACTTCCATTTCAGCCGCTTTTTGTATGGCGCGGTCAGCGCTATTATTATATGTTTGTATGCAAACTGTAAAATGCAGAGTTAACTTTAAAAAGTTTAATTTGGGAATTCAAGAAAGGGGCGGGCATCCATCAATGACGTGAGGCGATATTGGAGATTTTTCGACACCATCTCTCGCCTTAGAGAGATATCGTGAGATTTTGTTATCTTTTATAATAAATATCTTTAGGGGAGGCCTACGTCCAGCTGTGGACGGCCAAAGACTGAAGAATAAATAATATATATTTTCTTTTCATTTCAGGTGAACTAATAGTAATCGTAGAATACTGCAAGTTTGGCAACATTCATAACTATATGCAAAGGCATAGGGAAGTTTTCATAGACCAACTTACAGATAATGTAGAAAAGAATCTCGGAAAAATCAATAAAGGCTTTACATATACTGGAAGTGTTGGGTAAGATGTTTCATTATTTATTACATTAATTTGTTAATATAGGAAATATTAACTTGCTACTAAAATTAGCTACTATGATAACTCCTCTAATTCTATGCCCCTTTTTGCCATTAAGCTTATCGCTTTCTCATGGATATCACTTCGTGTTTAAGACCATTGATCGTAGGCCCCACTAAAAATAGATGCACGGATTGCTACCTTTCGGTTAAAGATTAACCTTTGAGTTAAATTTAAAAACCAGTTTGCAAATTAATTCATTCAGTGTGTAACATTGTCCTTAACTCTTAGTAGGAATAACAAGACTAATATCTGTTTAAAATATATACTTACGTCATAGTCTGTTCATTGCTGTATTTATTTAAAACAGGAGGAAATACGTAATCTTGTGTCTGTATTGTAATTGTGTCAGAATAATTATTTAACTAGCATTTGCTCCCGACTTGCGTTGAATCACTTTGTTTCTATGTCACGTATTTCTTAATTCTCATACAAACTTTCATCCCCTACCTCACTCCTTTATGAGATGATATAAAATAATAAAGCCCCTTTGTACGTCCTCGTCAACGTACGGGTTGATAAGTATCCCCATACTAACTTTCATTAAAATCGGTTCAGTAGTTTAGCCGTGAAAACGTAAGACACAGAAAACTTTCAACATCTAATACACTCTCTTATGTTAGGAACATCAACAAAATTATGCCAGATGGATATTTAAAAGGCACAAATACAATATTTATAATTTATTAATTGATTTACACGTCACTGTTACACATTTCAGTGCTTAATATTAACACACATGCATGTCGGGATTCACTTAAGGCTTCTCTTTATAATTAATCTACCAGCATTACCCTTTTAAACTGAACAACGCCATTGAACTGATTACGATTAACTCTTACGACACCGAACCAC
This sequence comes from Laothoe populi, assembly GCA_905220505.1. Taxonomy (NCBI): domain Eukaryota; kingdom Metazoa; phylum Arthropoda; class Insecta; order Lepidoptera; family Sphingidae; genus Laothoe; species Laothoe populi. Next base: position 9,938,930 of record HG992153.1, read on the forward strand.
GGCTATCGTCTCGTCTACTTTACAAAACAACTGAAGTAAACACCGGAGCGCGGAAGGCACTCTGTTTTATATTAAACATTTACCACTCCCACTTTGGTTGTCATTATTAACTACCCCCAACTAGTCTCCTAAATACCTCAGTTATACCTTCGGTATTTCTAATAATAGTAAATACCCTAATACTTCGGAGTGAAATTTGCAAAGATCCGTTTTATTGAGCTACATCGCGAAATGTGTAACATAGTAGCACACCCAAGTGTGTCGTATTCTGGGATCAGCCAGTGTACATCCGGTTTTTGTCAGGGGTATAGAGTTGGGTTACTAGACACTACTGGGTACTACTCTGACCCTTGACCGCTTCTTCACCTTCTTGCCCATGGCGTAGTGTCAAGAAGCAGGCCGGCATGATTGTGTCGAGTAGCGGGGGATAGATTGTCTCTCGCTACTCAATACTCTAGAAGGCACTGCGCTTACCATCAGATGCAGTGTGGTCACTTAGCCGTGCCAGGATAAAAAAGCTACACTAAATTTCAAGTCATATGTATGCATTAATCCATATATTGATACAATATGTTTATAAATTTATTATAATGAGAAGAAAAAAATGTTACAATTGATGACGAAAAAAATAAGCCCGGAGTTTCTTTCTGCCTTTCTTCTTCGGGTCGTCATCGCTTAGATAGTTAGTGAAAGTCTGGTAGGTTAGCTAGACTAGGGTTTACTTTCCTTCCAAATCCGTCCTGTTTCCTTTCAACTTCTCCCCTCCCATTCCTGTCCTGATCATCATCTCCCGTCAGTTCCTTTACCGACGATCATGATTCCTTTCATTTTCCGGTCATCCTCTTTTCTCCTTTTCCAGTCCTATCCTCGACGTTGTATCCCTGCCTACCAGCCCCTGATGGTAGATTCCAAGTTCCTCCGCCACTAACCATAATTACTCATTCCCGTATGGAGAATTTCTATTTGTATTTTGACCTGTCATAAGTGCTTTTTATATGCCTACATGATGAATAATGATTTTTATTTTTATTTTATTTTATTCGGGTGTATACTTTTAGAGATCTCGTGATAAGTCAACCAGTGGTATTTCTCATATATATGTATAGAATATAGATGGTCTGTCACAAATGTAATAATTTAATGAATAAATAAGTCATATCTATACCACTGTTTATTTCACAGCGCTCAATCAGACTACTTCAGTTCTGCAAACACGCAGGAAACAGATAACACATTCCTGAATACGGGAAATACCAGCAGATCGGCGAGAAAAGGTACTACTTTATACAATTCAGTTTATTTTGTAGATTATTAACATTTGTGGAATTACATACATATACACTCACGCCCGTATCCCATGGGGGTAGGCAGAGACTATTGAGTGCCACAAGCTACGATCCTGACACACTTCTTTCGCCTCTTCCACATTCATACATCTTCTCATACATTTACGACGGTTGGAGGTACTTCTGATTTGCCCTTTTAGGAGAAGATCGTTTATCTGATTCGTAAACGTTCTCCTTGGGCGCCCTCTACCCACTCTTCCAGTGGAATTGTAATTTACAAAATAAGTATGATGATTTAGTATTAAGTAGTTGGAATCAGAAAATTGAATGCAATAAAGAGATATCAGATGATTTTCATTTACACAAAATTAAATTGTTTTGTAAGAATCATTCCAAAAGTCTTTGTAATAATTTATCAGACACAAGTTTATACTTTCGAAGTTAATCATTTTCGAAATTATAACTGGGAACATCGACTACATGTTAATGAAACAACGCAAAACCTTGAAATAGTTTTGAATCGTAAAAACTATCGATAGAAGTACATCACTATTCAAGTAAGATCTTTAAAAAAACATGATCGTTGTTTTTCATATATAGTACCACATAATTTAATAAAACCTTAGAGTAATAAAACACAAGATTTCTGTACAATGCGTAAGAAAGAGAGCATTCAGATTTGCAGAATTCGAAACATTTAAAATGTGTTTCTAAAACAGATATCATTGTAGAATATTCAACGAAAACGAATAATTCTTTATAGTTTTACTTTATTTAAACAGTCGGAGTGCTAAGGTTTTGAATTATTTCATACACATTGGTTTAAATTAGGAAAATAGAAAAAAACTTATTTTATCTGTGTTTGAGCTAAAATTTATTTTCTATCAGATAACCCAAACCAACCGGTGGAAATGAAACAAGGTATCTACATACAATTGCATGTGGAATATTGAATGTGATTATCGTTCTCTTCACATATTTAATGTATCTCAACTAAAAGCATTATATTGTATGATATTGTTTGTGGAACGTTTAAAACTATTTTTACGTTGGCTTCGTTTTTAATTTTAGAAACAGATGTGCAATCCATTTATCATCTTTGATTTCTACTTGCGCCTCTTTCTCGTAATGTAAATATTTTTGCCGTAAATAATATTTTTGATGTTTCAAACAACAATTGCATTTTTGTGAGCGTTGGTATACTTTTCTAAAGTAGGTTTACTTCTCTCTAAAAACAATATTAATGGGTTTTTTATTGTCAAATAATATTAATACGTTTCAAATGTTTATACTGATAATTTTTATTAGGTTTCATGAAAAAGTACCGAAGGGCTCAGCACTTCTATTATGAAGGACTATTTAATCTTCTTGTGTCAACATTTTTAAATTCATACGGCATTTTCTTAACGAATGTTACCATTTGATACAGCGATCAAACTTCTTAGTCTGGGTTGGGTTCAGTATTATGTAGTTTTATACACATGTTAATATAAAATTCCCGTGTCACGATGTTGGTCCGAGATGAACTCCGAAACCGCCCCATTGTTTTCAATTACATTTTGGGAACATATATGGTTGGCTTGTAAGCTAGAATAGTTTTGGACCCGAAGGACGTCTGCCCGGGGCTACTAGTTTTAATAGAAATAACTCAAAGCAAATGGTTTTATATTGTCATGATAACAATTGCATTGTGTAAACATAACTTACAATGTAAACAATGTTACAATGACAAACACTGTATATACTCATCCACAGTACGTAGGCACATGTTAAACATATCATTAACGCATGATTAGGTCCACGCTTTTATCTTTGAGGTCGCCAGAAGTGTTATTAGTGCACGATTCACCGAGCTTAGTTCCATCCCATGATGTGATAAGTGGCTTATCAACATATATGCTACAAATTCCAATCTTAAAAAATCGACGCAATTTGTGACTTCTCACCCTGGCATTTGACCTCAGGACCTCACCGCTTTCATAGGTTAAATACGCTGCCACTAGGGTTGCTATCTTTTGGCTGAATAACTTTTTTTTTGCACGCATGTCTATTTTTAAGAAATTTAAAATTCCGGAAGAGTTTCGTTAATTTTCATTCCTTACGGGAACCGGGAAAACTTATTTTTTGGGTTAATTCCAGGAGACTCCTGGAAATCCGGGAGAGATGGGAACCCTAGCGTCTACTAAACGAATGAGGTGATAATACGTATATTCAATATAATTCCAGTGTCCGAAGGGTACGTCCAACCAGAATGGCGTTCGAACTACGAAAGCGATTATAGTTACGACGGGCGCACTCCTCGACCACTCACGTCACGTGATCTTCTCGCGTGGGCCTTCCAGATAGCCAGGGGAATGGAATACCTTGCTAGTAGAAAGGTGAGACCATAAGTGACGAAACTATGAATTAATTCGTTTTCGCCCTCCGCAGCGGGCGAGTCGGCTGAGAAACGACAGGGCGTGGGTTCGATTCTCGCACTGAGACAAATCCTTGTTTCGGATGTGGGTGTTGGGGGACCGTAGTCCCTCATAGTTCTTGATACCATACAGGTTTAACCTTGTGTGGTATCTGGACTGTGTGTGACTGTGCTGGGTACTGTGTTACTTCCTCGAGAAAATATACTGACGGTACTAGAATTTACTCGACAGTACAAAAATAAATATTAACCGCTAATATGTAGATATGTATATGTGCTGTGTCAATAAAAACGATGGACAAACGAACTTAAAGAAAAAGTGATAATTATTATTGACAAAACTAAGTGTAATGTACCTAATTATTACATTTCAGGTCCTGCATGGAGACTTGGCAGCAAGAAATGTTCTTCTAGCCGACGATAACATCGTTAAGATATGTGATTTCGGTTTAGCCAGGAGCATTTATAAGAACGATGAATACCAGAAAAAAGAAAATGTAAGCAATATCTCTATACTACGTCAGATAGAGATAGTTAACATGATATTTAGTATTTTAATGAATAACTTATTTCACCAAAAGTCTATTAAAAAAACCACTCAAAAATAAATAACTTGGAAGCCATTAAAATCTGGTAGTAGGAGTAGTTGACTAAAAAAAGAATGCAAGATATGAGTGATGACGTCACCGCCCGGAATAGCCATTACGACGTAATCGTGCGAGGGAGACAGTGAGATGTTCCCACTACGTACACACTACACACTATTATTGACATAAATATTAAGTAACAATGGTCACACCATTGTTGAATCGATATGATTCTGTTCTCGGAAAAACTTGCGTTTTCGTATTATTACCCGACTTCAAAAAAAGGAGTTTCTCTTTTTTTAAGTTGCATCTATGTAGTGTATAATATAAATTTCATATAATGTATAAAATTAAACAAGAAACTTTCCCATTACTGATAACTTTCGAATCGCCACATACGAAACTATTTGGCGATACGAATTGGGTTTGATCCCTGTATTGATACAAATGTTTGTACGATCCACAAATACGAGATACTTCGATATCACAACACCCAGACCTGAAACAAATACATGTCTGCCACACAAATATTTGCCTTGGCCTATCTGACCCACGGCCTCTCGTTTCATAGCCGGCTATTCGCCCGCTGCGCCACGGAGGCTGTCATAAGCTCTATTTTTGGCTTTATTAGATTTATCGTTAATATTTTCCCAACTATGATAACATTGGAAAATAGCAGCGATAGCCTAGATGGTTGCGGTACGGACTGTCAAGACGAAAGTCGTATGTTCGAAACCCAAATGGCACACACCTCTATCTTTTCTAAAGTTACGTGTGTATTAAATGTTAATTATCGCTTGCTATAACGGTGAATTAAAACATCGTGAGGAAACATGCATATCTGAGAATTCTCATAAGATTTTCGAAGGTATGTGAAGTCTACCAACCCGCATTAGGCCAGCGTTGTGAACCTAACCTAACCCCTCTCATTAGTAGAGGAGGCCCGTGCCCAGCAGTGGGACAATATTTAATACAGGGCTAGTAACTCTTTCAACTTTTTGAATCGTTATATCTTTAAAACGGTGGCTCTTAGGAAAAAAGTATTTGGACATTTTTTATAGTATTAATTATCTGAACTACAATTTTTGTCTGGGCTAATTTTATGATAAAACTTACCGTTTTGTTGAAAATCGCGAAAAATCCGTTTTTGTGACCCTTGACCCCGAGTAATTTTTTTCCAGGTGTCGGATCGATGAGGACTTTTCACATTTTATTTATAATAGTGTTGTGTTATGTCTTAATTGACCGGAGTATCTTTACGTAGGTATATAATTCTACTGTACGTGTGTATGTCACTGAACTCCTCCTAAATGGCTGGACCGATTTGAATGTTTTTTTTTGTATGCGTTTGGGTGGCGCCCTGGATAGTGTAGATTCACAAATCAGCCAGGCAGATGGCGCTGCTTTTCCGGGCAGCACGACGTCTGCCGGGCCCGCTAGTAGGTATAATATAATATTTGATATTTATTCCAGAGTCCATTGCCAGTGAAGTGGTTGGCGATAGAATGCATGACGGACAGAATATTCTCGACGCAGTCGGACGTGTGGTCGTTCGGCATCGTGCTGTGGGAGTTGTTCTCTCTCGCCAAAACTCCTTACCCCAACATAAGTCCTTCGAACTTACTGCAGTGGCTTTCTGAAGGGTAAGTTTGTTGTTGCTATATGTATTTGATATGGTACTTCTTGACGCCCTTTGAAAGTGAAATTCCAGAAAATGTTAAATAGGTTAGGTATAGGCTTAGTTGCGTCACGTGGTATGGAATTATCTTCTGGGGCAATTAAACTAACAAAGAACTTTCAAAGCCCAAAAACGATGCTTTAGAACCATGTTCAAACTTCAGTCAACTGATAGTTTTAAACCCTATTTTGTGAAGTATAAAATATATAAAAATATAGGTATTCAGCTAGAGTTATGTAATAAAAGGAAAAAAGGCACTATATGTATCTTGGGTTGGTTTATATATACAAACAAAATATTATGTCCAATGTTTGTTTTTCTGAAAAAAAATTATAATATTCTTCTCCACACAGAGTGAACCTTCTTTAGACGCGACTATGTGATAATTATATAACACCTATATGAAATGGTTCTTGTATAAGACCGTCATAGACCGCCTCTATTACGTCCCGCGTCATTTTAATATTGAAATTATTTATCACAATTTTCAAACCATGTTTTTTTCTCGAAATATAGTTCTAAATCTATACTTTACGAGACCATTGTATAAATCATACATTTAATTAAATAACGTTGTGAAATGTAGGAATCGTCTGGAAAAACCACCGTATGCCGACGACCGAATATACGACGTGATGATGCGATGTTGGCAACTGAAGCCCACGGCGCGGCCTTCCTTCACTGAACTACAAGAACTGCTCGGCACATTCTTAGAGGACAACGTACGAAATGTAAGTTTTTTTTATCCTGGCAAAGTGACCACACTGCACATGATGGTGAGCGCAGTGCCATCCAATTAGAGTATCGAGTAGCGAGAGACAGTATATCCTTCGCTACTCCACGCAATCGTGCTGGCGTGCTTCTGCTGCCTGTAAACAAAGAAAATCTGTTTATTTGCCACGTTTACTACCATCATGGATAATGGGTAAGGGGTCATTCATTCATTACGAAAATTAGATTTTGCCAATTTTTAATTATCTCCCATGTAAGAAAACATAAGATTTCTTGGACTCCCCCTCACCTCCCTACTTCACTTCTTACGTAAGATTTACCTATTATATTTCATATTAATAAAATGACATTAAAAGAGCACCAGTTGTACTGATGCTCATTATTTGACATAAATTAAAGGTTTTTATTGTATAAAAAATAATTGTCATGCACATCCCGATTTAAAAAATATTATGTAATAATGACTTTTACCTCCCCTCCCCCGTGATAAGGTCAAGTAGAGATTTTTTAAACTGCCACTCCCCGTTACGTAATTGATAAATGGCCCTAAAAAACTACTAAAAATTCGTTTTTAGTGACGCATGATGCGTCATGGCCGAGCCAAGAACATAAGATAACATAACACATTATGAAATAAAACTAAGTTTACAGATTTTATTATTTTCGATAATTTATATAGCGTTCATAGTCACGGCGGCGTGGTCACGTCATATTTTTGTAAAAACAGTATTTTTTTTTAGTTCTTCGATAGGCAGACGAGCAGACGGGCCACCTGATGGTAAGTAGTCACCGCCGCCCATAGACTTCTGCGATGCCAGGGCACAGCAGAGCCGCTGCCTACCGTTAAATGTGTTATATTTACACAATTATAACGTTTGACGTGACGTTTACACAAACATCACGTCAAACCGTCTCGCTAATACCAGGTTCACCCCGAAATAATTGTAATCGTACCAAATTCAATGATTCACTTTAGCGTTTTACTTTACTTGAACTAGAAATGAATCTTTCGAATGCGAAGTAAACGTTTGAATAAGAATGAAAGTCCTATCAGAGAGAACCTTATCAATTTCAATGAGCGAATGAATAACAATATTCATTCCACTGCTCGGCCTCGACCTTTTACAATAATAGAGGATCAAGTCTTTTAGAGTGGCTGATAAAAATAAACAATCTTGTAAGAATTTTTGTGTTAGTTATTTTTCGTTGATTGTCTTCTTTATGAATAATTTATGCGTAATGATTGACTATATTGGACGTGGTTATGTGTAACTAACTATACTCTGATTTTTAATTAGATAGACTAACATGACATTTGGTGGGTTGACACGTTATCATAAAGTAAAAAAAATGTTGTTTAAGCTCTGGTACGTTAAGGGCGCACGGAATATTCGTACAACAAATCGCTAGCGGAGAAGGAAGACGAATGATGCACAAAATGGCGGATGCCTCCCTTTGTTACCGTATTAAAATACTATTAGTTAAATTCTACACAGACAATAGAACTAATACACATACCTACGAACAAAAAGTGTAAACATGAACTAAATTCTATCGATTGCATTTATTTTATTGTTGATTTCCTATTTATTACAAGTAAAGTTAATGTTATATAGCTAAATTATTTCATTTTATTACTATTATATTTATTAAACATTTAATAACACCAGAAGTAAAATTAAATCGAAAGGTCATGTCACAAAAGGTCGAATAATTCAGAAACAGCTGTACTTCAGCAATATCCTCTACGTTTGCAACATTAAAGAAAAGGTTGATCGCAGCTGTCATTTTAGTCTACCTCTCTAGAAGACACTGGAATCAAGTCGGTACTCAGAGAGAACTTATATTGACGTATATCGACAGCCCCTGTGGCGCAGCGGGCGAGTAGCCGGCGGTGAAACGAGAAGCCGTGGGTTTGATTCCCGCACCGGAACAAATGTTTGTGTGTTGACAGATATTTGTGTCGGGTCTGGGTGTCGTGGGACCGTAGTCTCTCGTAGTTGTTGATATCCACGATACAAATTTGACCTAGTGTGGGGTCACGACCGTTATGGGACTGTTTTTGTATTAACATATAATTGCAGCACTACGTAGATCTGAACTCTGCGTACATGGATTTGAACGCCAGACAAGTGAACCAGGACGACTACCTGGCGATGGTCTGTTCCCCGGACTACAACAACCTGGTGACGCCGAGTCCGCATCACTACGTCAATATGACGAGGAGTTTCTTCCCACCAACACCGACGCCATTGGGTACGTGTAAAGGACTTTAATACGTCACCAAGTCAGGATCTGATGATGGGATCTCAGAAAAATCGAGAGCAACCCTCATAATTTTATAGGGACGCATAATTTGTTTTTTATTGAAGTCGGTGTACTTTTTATGAATAAAAAAACTTTTATAACAAGCCCCATCGTACCCTAAACACAATCTTACTTATCGTACGTTATTTATGAATTTATATCATTATAGCTGTTTCAGATAGAGTAGAGGAGTAGATCTGCCAAGTAAATAAATATTTTGGCAAATCACAACATTTAACAATGTAACTTTGAATGCATTCACCAGAGCCTCTCTCAAAACTTGTCCTGACACATTTCATCAACAAGTGGACATGCTTCACATTTTATTTACCCTAATTGAAAGAGATTGATCGAACAACGACTATTACTGTCCTTTCATACACTCCATACACCCTAATTGATTTCACTATTGAAATAATAATAATACTAGCCCTGTATTAAACATTGTCCCACTGCTGGGCACGGGCCTCCTCTACTAATGAGAGGGGTTAGGCCTTAGTCCACCACGCTGGCCTAATGCGGGTTGGCAGACTTCTCATACCTTCGAAAAACTCTCAGATATGCAGGTTTCCTCACGATGTTTTCCTTCACCGTTAAAGCAAGCGATAATTAACATTTTAATACACACATAACTTTAGAAAAGTCAGAGGTGTATGCCACTTGGGTTTCGAACCTACGACTTTCGTCTTGACAGTCCGTACCGCAACCAACTAGGCTATCGCTGCTATATTGAAATATTTGTTATAATATTTTGGCCCGTATAAAAGTCAGTACGGCAAAGTCTTGATTATCACGAACGAATAAGAACGTTGCTTGACAAAGAATCTGGACTCCGTGCACATTCCATCAAAACATGTACATCTTACGAATGGCGTATATTGGATCAGAGATATTGGGCCTTAGTTCTATTTACCGTAATACTACATTATTACTCAATATATAGTTACGATGTGTGTATGCCTCTGAGCCCCAGTTGTAATTGCACATGCGTTACGACTGCTGTGCTGAGGTCTCGGGTTCGATCCCCGGGTCGGGTAAAGTGATATTGGGTTTTTCTATTTAGTAATACTCAGTATCAGCCCGGAGTCTGGACTTGTGCCAGGTATGGCGATAGGCTCGCTCTCTATCACATTATAGAACCGTAATAAATTCGGTGAAAAGTGTTACACCTCTGCCTACCTCTTCGGGGATTACAGGCGTGAGTGTATATGTATATGATCTATACCCACATAAATGTTTAATCTAACGTATTTTCGTTATTTGCAAGCTGCTGAAGTTAAAAAAGGTAAAATGATACATATAACCAATTTTATTGTCAATGTGAACTCCGATAGACTTCCATTTAATTTAAAACCTGTATTTATCGGTTAAAAGCATAGACACGCATTCATAATGTAATTTCCTTTTGTCAGACGAAACGAATAACACCCCGTTGTGACTATGGATATTTTGGATATCAAATACGTACGTAATATTCTGTGCGTAATGCGCACTACAAAAAACTTTGCACGGGATGTTTTCGGTGTATGATGTTTTATTGTCGTTACTAACAAAAATAACTATATATAAAAAAGCACTCTGTCGTCTATACCTTTGCTTTTGAAAAGTTTCTACTAAAGCAACTCACGCACTCCGAGTTAATATCTACTAAAACTACCAAATAGTAGTGATTCCTTGTTAATATTTGTGTGTGTGTACTAACCCCAAAACATGATTCCAGACGAGGAGGGCTACCTTCAAATGAGTCCGGCGAAGCGCGAGATCTTCAGCCCTCGAGTGCAGGGTCCGACATTCGACTTCGACGCGAGGAAGTTCAACCCGCGAGAATCGGAGGCGAGTAGCGGAGGGTCTGAACTGACTCCCATGTTGACCCTTAACAACCTGCCGGCGAGGAGTGGGTCAGAGTCCGAGACCGAGGGAGCGTCGCCACAGCTCGGTACGTGTCCTCGTATCGAAGAAGAGAATGATGACGTGTTCACGCACAACAACAAGAACCAGAACAGTGCAGTTAGCAATCCCACATATATCACATTTGACGTGGACAAGCCACGGGACCTTAACAACAAGCCACGCGACCTTAACAACTACGTCAACATCGTGCCCAACGGTCTAGTCAACTAGATTCTCTGTCGTATTGTGTCTATTCTATAATACCACGGTAAAGTTATCTATACAGTATTGTGAGTATTGTGATTCAGTCCTAAAGAAAGAAAGTCAATTCCTAAGTTCTATCTTTCTTCTTTCCTATTATTGAAATAATTGGTCAGTATTTTAATGTCATGGACATAATTGAGTTTCTTTGTAGTTTTATAATCGTAAATATTATATATTTAAAAAAATGGAAATCGTTGTGAATGAAATATGAAGTGCACAATAAAAATACATGTTGTGTTTTTTGATTAGTAGATTGTTATTTCCAAAACAGCACAATATAGTATATAACTCATCTTTGCCATATTGAGTAAGTACTTGTACTTATTTCAACCGCATATTGACGAATCGCATGCTTACTGCTTACAAAACCATCACACCGTTCGTTCGTTCGTACGGGGCGGCCCGGGAGCAATCGCACCTTGTCGACCGAGTGCCGACCGAGATCGGGGCGCGTAGGTATATCTCACCTTCTGACCGTTTGATGAAGATAGAATACTGTATAAATAACTTTACCGTGATAATACTGTTCGCAATCGCTTTGTGTACTTTTTGTTACTCAATGATCTCTTTCTTTTGTTAAATTGTAGATTCAACTCATACTTGCACGTTTTGCTGTGTGTTGTGTTAGTTTAAAATGATGTGTGTCGCTATTGGTTTATGTGTATAGGATTAAGGCTAACGCTCCACTTGCATTTTTTTTATTCAGAATACATATTTACAAACTAACATACACATAGCAAGACTTGCAGAACCATACGATCTGTCTATAATAATGTCTCATCACTTCCATCTGTACATTTTCTTTTATCTTCTTCAATTCTGTATACCTTCTGCGTATTTGTGTATTTTTACACACAATTAAAATCGTAAAGGATATGCTCACAATATTGTTCATACAGAAAAAACAAATGCCGTGAACTTCATAACACTTGATAATGTTTGTATCAAGTGATGTATATGTGATATTTTGTTAGAATATTATTCGTTAATATGAATATAGCCCACCATTTTAGGATTTATTGTAAATATATTTAATTGTTTTCTTCTCATAATCATTTCTCATTGTGTAATATATTCAGAGATATAACAAAACACATATAACCCTTAAGAAATATAATAAAATTGGCTATTGGACCAGTTTTTGATTTGTTAAATATAACGGGCTTAGTAAAAAGTATAGGCAATTTTTTGTCACATTAGGAAGGGATGCTCTGTCCCTTTTCTGCAAAGCGAATTTCAGCATAGAACTTGTATGACGTACTTACCAGTGACGTCACTTGTAAGTATAGTGCGCTCTGTCTAGCATGACATTAAATGCTTATATCTTTCTTAATAAACACATTATGATTTTGTTTTTAGTGATCAGCTTTATCTTTTTTATAAGACAATAAAAAACTATCAGTCCAGTAGCCTGTTATAGGGATCATCTATTTTAAAATGAAACAATCAATTATTGGCCAATCAATTATAACTCTCATGCTCAGAAAATTGAGTGAAACATTGATTTGCTGCATCATTTTAACTTATTAGAGTTATACATAGTTTATGGTAAACTTTAATCAACACCAATTTTACATTCATTGTCTAGAGCCGCCAGTACAAATAATTACAGCAACTGTCACCAATAGCTTTTACTATGTAATATTTTAGTTTTTACAATACAATCAGTACGATAAGTACCTTGTATATGGTATCATTTTTACTTATTTGTATTCAAAAATGATTGATGTGTTTAATGTGCGATAAGTAATCAATAAGTTCAATAATTAATCGATAAAAAATCGAAATAACTGATCGGTTAAATCGACGGTCCCCACGTAAACAAACGAAATTGAAAAATATAAAAAAAATAAAATTTGTTGTTGCCACTTTCGATGTTTTAATACGTTTACTAACAATTCTGTTCAATTGAAAAACATTTGAGGTATAAAAATTGGTACAATATTATTATATAGAATAACTAGATGTTGCTCGCGGCTCCGCCCGCATGGAGTTATTTTTGGAAGGAAAGGTATACAATCCACGGAGGCGTCTTAAGCTATTATAACTTTCTATATTTTGCTATCCCATAGGATGCGTGCATTTTTCCAGGATAAAAAGTGGCTTCTGTCATTTACTGATCCCTAAACTACCACTATGCAAAAAATCATGTGGATCCCTTGCTCTGTGAAAAACTAAACTATCCCACGGGAATTGTTCATTTTTCCGGGATAAAAAGTAGCATATGTGCTATTCCAGACTATAATCTATCTCTGTGCCAAATTTCAACCAGATCCGTGCTATGTATCAGCGATGGCGCTGTATGTGAAAAAAGATTTTACCGCTTTTCTGTTGAAATTTCTTTGCTATAAACCTCACGGAGCCCGAGATCTTTCCAACGAATGCAAAATCGTGGAAATCGGTTCGTGCGTTCTGGAGTTATAGCGTCAGGAAGGAAAACCCGACTTATTTTTATATAATAGATAAATCCTTATCCTCTACTAGTAGAGGATTGAAAAAAAATAGTTTTATTGCACTAATGGCTAGCCATTAGTGCAATAAAACTATTTTTTTTCAATTTCCACAGTTTACATGGGGGCCATCGAAATGTAGCTATTTGTATTACGTATTTGTAACTCAATGTTAGATTGACTGCCAATTACATGTTTAAGATCTTACAAGAACTTTACTCAGTGTATACCTTTAGTAATTCAGTCAATACTCCTAGTCTCAATGTTACAGATTAATATATGTTGTTATGTATAAAACAAAATTGTGGTTATAGGTATTTGCAAAGTTAGTTGTTTTAGATGAAATATCTATAGTATATTGTATCGCATAGGTACAACCAAGTATACTAAGTATAAGGAAATAAATTAATGTGATATTAAAAATATGTGCTTTTATTTTTTTAGTTTATGATGTTGATGGTTATAGAAATCTAAATTATAAATGTATGCAAATAAAATGAACATAGAAATTATTGAATTGGAGTAACTATAGCGGAATGCGTAATTGGTATTATACTTAGAGAAGGTAACCAAATACGATTCTGTAATCAGTATAGCTCACTGTAATTTATTTTTAAATCATGCCATATAGCTAAAAAAACTTTAACCTTTTTGGAACAATGTTCATGTCCCGGTGGAAACTATTTTTTTTTATCTTTACCATTTGAAAGCTGACAGCTCCTTACAAACACCGCTTGAAGCCATAGATTTAGTATATATATAGATGAGGCATTGGCGTACACCCGAAAGGGACAGGTGAACTCTATGGGGCTACCAACTAACATTATTTTACCCAGTTCATGAAATCTCAGGTGTGCGTGTTTCATGTTAAGATAAAATTTAAAATTTTATGAGACATAGACATAATATTATAATTTCTCGAAAAGGAAACTCACAGTTACATAATAGGCACAATAACTTTACTAACAGTGAAAAATTAATTTTGTATATAGGTAATGTAATATTTTCTAATACCTACTGTCTTTTTTATTTACGTAAGATTTTCCAGCATAGTATGTCCTGACATTTAAATAGCTTTTACAAATACTTTTGATTAGCATTAAGTAGTGGTTATCAAAAGAGAATGAAAAATCGCGAGGAACTCCTGCAAATAATTGACGACCAACATATTCATGCATTCTTATAGGAGACGATTAGCGAGTTGTAGAGTTTATAGACTACTCACCCCATCCGCCAACACCAGATTTGCACAAGAGCGCATGTTTATAAGAGTGTAGCCAAATATTGTGATATAATAAAAGTTTTTTAATTCATAAAAAGTACACAGACTTCAATAAAAAACGAATTATGCATCCCTATAAAATTTGAGGGTTTCCCTCGATTTTTCTGAGATCCTATCATCAGATCCTGACTTAGTGGGACCAATGGGACCACCTGGAAACTATACCCTTTTAACAAAAAAATAATTTTGCGAATCAGTCCAGGCGTCTTCGAGTAATCGGGGAACATACATAAAAAAAAAATCCGACGAATTGTGAACCTCCTCCTTTTTTCGAAGTCGGTTAAAAATGATTTTAAAGTCGCCTTGAGTCAATATCGATGCATAAACATCACATTCACGTAAACCAGGGCACTTATGGATTAAAAACAACATGCTGATATCTACAATTAGTATAGTTGCAAAATGTAAGAGTCCATTGTCCAGACCATCCATTGGACCACACTAATATTTCGTCTGGCCTTACGATGCGAGTTGCGAGAGAATAGAATAAATTAAATATATTATTGTGAAGACATTGATCCGGTTCCCTAATCATTACAAGTGGCTTATCTTCTTTATATATATAATTCTACTGTACGTGTGTATGTCACTGAACCCCTCCTAAACGGCTGGACCGATTTGAATGATTTTTTTCTATGCGTTTGGATGGCGCCCTGGATGGTTTAGATTCCAAAATCAGCACGGCAGATGGCGCTTCAGTTGGTGTGGCGCTGCTTTTACGGGCAGGACGACGTCTGCACGGTCCGCTAGTAGAGATGTAAATTTTTAAGGTGCTGTACCATAATTTTGCTGGTGGTAGGATATTCATATTCGCCCGGATAGCGACCACCGTACACAGGGTGTTAATCCCGCCATAGTGGCACACGCAAGTGTGTCGCGTTCCGGGATCAGCCAGTGTACATCCGGTTTTTGACGGGGGTCTAGAGTTAGGGTACGATGTTTGGCTATTTTGCGGCTTTCGGAGTACTCTGACACTAGACCCTCGACCGCTTCTTCACCTTCTTGCCCATGGCGTAGTGTGAAGAAGCAGGCCAACATGATTGTGTGGAGTAGCAGGGGATAGATTGTCTCTCGCTACTCTATTCTCTATTTGGACGGCAGCATCAGGTGCAGTGCTGTCACTTTGCCATGCCAGGATAAAAAAAAAGTTTTGATCTGTAATGACTGTAGCTGTAATAACTTATAACTATACAATTACACGCATAACTAGTCCCTCCTTTGCCGTGGCAGAATAAAAGTGCCGTGTCACTTTACGTTGGTTTTCTGTGAGACAGTGGTACTACCCCGGGCGAGCCGGCCCATTCATGCTGTAGACAAATATGTCTACAGCGTAGCTCTACCACTTCTATGCCATAAAATGTACTTACTTTACGCACTTGCCATGATAAAATATCCGATAGTCATCTGGACATATTTTACTGCGGAACACTGATTTGTTTGGAACTGGGTTCGTTAGTGCGCTCGTCAGAAACAGACACATCCAAATCAATACGAAGTATAACTTGAAACCCATTTTTATGTGAGGTAAGGCAGCTTCTCGCGCTATAGTGTAGACAGTCTGGAGCAGAATGTGCGGAGAATGTTTTCACGAGGCTTATAAATACCAGCCGGCTAATTTTATTGTTTTTAAGAGATACGAATATGAGATAAGTAATATTTATTTCGCAGAAAGATTGAATTCCGCCAGTGATAAATTTAATAAATTCTCACATTGGGACGGGACATTATGCGCTGCAATAAATAGGCATAAGACTGGGAGCTCTCGAAATTCTGAAATTGTGTGTATACACGGATCGCATACGCCTTCTTGCTATAAGAAAATACAAAAAAAAATGACATTCCTATTTTATTAAACTTCTTAAAAAATAATCTTCTTCTTTGTTCTCCTTCTTAATCTCTTTTATTGGCCTTATGTTACAAATAGTGCTCTAAATAACATAAATAAGACTTAACCTTTACATGGTAATTAAAACTTTATTTCTCACTAGCTTTTGCCCGCGGCTCCACCCGCGTGGAAGTTATTTTTGGGAGAAAGGTACATGTCGGAGTATAATGAATACGGAGACTGAATTGACCTTACAAATAATTTTATCTTGTGTAAATTGTGGGTAGCGTCAGTTGTTTTACTTTTTTGAAGGCAGGTTCGAGTTGTTTATTGGATGATCTCATTCGTAGTGGGGCACAACGAAAATCACAATATAAAAGAGTGCCTCGTCATTTCGCGGAGCATTCAGGAATAATTATTAGACGAGTCAATATCCTATCTCGAATAGTTTAGTAATTTAGAGGTCGTAATGCCCAAGTGCTGTTTAACTGATCGTTGCCTACAATTAGTGATGATTCAACGCCATGTGCGTCTCAGTGAAAAGTGTAATTGTAAACCATGGTTTTTCTTGCCAGTTCTTTTTTCCGTGGATTATTGTATTTCGAACTGGCAGTAGCTTAATAAACTGAAGTGTTCAACTCGTGTTATTTCTACGAATCTATCATACCATGTGCATCCTGTCTATATCTGGAGATCGGAGACGGATGTATAAGCCCTCTTCCAGCCTCTTCATATGGTGACCTGTGACTTCATGACCTTTCATCTGGACATAAGAAGTGGGATCTACCCGTGGATTTATGTGAAATTTGGTGAGTCTCTTTCAGTTTTTAAATTTAATGGCCGGTTTTTAATTTTGATCGTTCTGCTAAACTTACGATTTATTAAGTTTGAAATATGAGGATTTGTTTCCTGCCTCATTGATTTTTGTTTTTGGATTTAAAACTGATTGTAATTAACGACTATTAAGTTATAGTATGGTTTGTTTCCAACCTCATTGATTATTTCTTTATTTTAATTTGTACTGTTACAACCGATGGAAATTTCATCGAGTTTTTTGGCTCGGCAAAGTGACCACACTGCACCTGATGGTAAGTGCAGTGCCGTCCAGTTATAGTATCAAGTAGTGAGACAATTTATCCCTCGCTACTCAACACAATAATGCCGGCCTGCTGTGTAGTTTATAACACGCTAAGCGAGGAAATATCCCTACGCAGCTGTAACGGCTCTAGGCTGTTACTCACGTCTTGCACTCAGATTTTGCTTAACTGCTAATTACGCAGTGATATTATAATTGGACGTCCACGGTCCTCTGTGGCGTAGTTGTAATGTAAGCGGTACGACTGCCGTGCGGGGTCTCTGGTTCGATCCCCGGGTTTGGTAAAAAGATATTGGGATTATCCGCCGGGAGCATGGAATTGTGCCCGGTGTGGTATAGGCTCACCCCTATCACACATATGATAATAAGCTGCGCGAATTATGGGTGTACTGGTTACACCTCTGCCTACACCTTCAGGGATTACAGTTGTGAGTATGTATGTGAAAATACGTAACAGTTGACGCGTGTGATGATTTAATGAACCTTGAATTTGAAGTGGTTCAATTCTAGCTTGTATAAGGGTTGAAAAACATTTACTCTTATAACTAGTGTTAAATAAAAAAACTATAATCAAAGGTACCCCTCAAACCTAGGTTTTAACGCGTTATGAAAAAACTGCATTGAATGAATAATTCAGTAATTTAATGGTTACTACCATATTGATTTATTTATTGTTTTACGGGTCTAGTTTTTATAAAAGTTTCAGAACTAATAATCGATAATCAAGTTAGTCAAGTACAACCATTTAAATTTTTAATTTTAATGTTGGTATTGGTGGTGACTGTTAGTTCTGGTTTTAATTTCTACCCGGTAATAAATTAATTTTATATTAATAGTTACGCTAAACTGTGCAATTAATAATTGTAACAATTGAAGTAAAAATGAGTGTTTGTGTCTTTGTCAATGGTTCATAACATTGTTGATGGCTTACGTTCGTAGCCTGGTTATGGTCTTCTCAAGATCTCTTGGGTGACTACGGATGAGCGGTCCGCGCTTAAGGTATCCGATAGTCTTAGTGATCGTGTTAAGTTAATTATCCGTAATTAAACTAATTATATTCTGGTAGTAATATTAAAGAAAATTTATTTGTATGTGCATTGTTGCATATAAATTAATAAACTTTCTATCTATCTATAAGATATTTAGCTAGCTGTGTCTTAAATGTATTAAATGGGTGTACGTTTTTTTAAAGGTATTTTATTATAAAGCTGTGCTCCCGCAAACGTAAGTCTTTTTCCCATAGTTTGTTCTGATTTTTGGCAGAACCAAAAAACTAGCACGTAGAGTGCTACTTTGGGCGATTTGTTTTAGTTTAGTGAATGTAAAGCTGGTGTGGATATCTTTGCTAAGTACTTTCGAATAAAAATACATGTGTTATAAATATATAATTGATTGATTATTAGGGTATTTACTATTATTAGAAATACCGAAGGTATAACGTAGGTATTTAGGAGACTAGTTGGGGGTAGGTTAATAATGACGCCCAAAGTGGGAGTAGTAAATGTTTAATATAAAACGGAGTGCCTTCCCCGCTCCAGGGTTCAGTTGGTTCAGTTGTTTTGTAAAGTATACGAGACGATAGCCAGTATATTCGTAGTTCGGTGTTTCGTAATCAGTTCAATGGCCGCGTAGATCAGCTTGGAGGGTAATGCTGGTAGATTAATTATAAATAGAAGCCTTAAGTGAATCCTGACATGCGTTTGTGTTAATATTAAGCACTGAGACGTGTAACAGTGTCTTGTAAATCAATCAAATAATTATAAACCTTGTAGTTGTGCCTTTTAAATATCCATCTTGCATAGTTTTGTTGATGTTCCTAACATGATATTCATTATCTTAGTTTAATTATAGATTTAATTGGTTGAGGTCAGGTATAAGTAATTAAAAAGATGTTTGATAATTTTATTTTGGGCAATTTGAACAATTGCTACTTTAGTTTTAGAGGCACTACCGTAGATTTCAATAAGATACATATGTGACTTGACTAGAAGTCTTTGGGATGCGACAATATTACGAAGGGAACCAAGCAGTGATGATAACTTATTTTTTATGTGTTCGATATGATTATTCCAAGTTAAAGCCCTATCCATTCTCAAACCCAGATATTTTTCAACATATTTTTATGATATTATTATTTATTATTTTCGATAATACAGGTAAAACCGATGTAGGTCCGTAATTGCCTGGGTCTGTTGTTGGTCCGGATTTATATATGGGTGTAACTTTTGCCAACTTTAGAGTATCGGGGAAATGACCATCTAATAACAATTTATTGAAGCATTTACTCATCGTGTTTGCCACCAAATGTTTTATGCATTTTATTACTTTTGTGTTAATTTCATCTAATCCAGTGCTACAATTTGAATAAAGATTTGAGATTATTTTTATTATTTCTTCAGGTCAACAAGGTTTGAGGATGGACAAAGAAGAGTTTTGAGCCAGAACTTTTGGTAATGCTCGCGTGTGATTGTCATGAAATTTATTAAGTATTACTTTCGCTAAAATTGGTCCTATTGTTGAAAATATTTATTAAATAGTTCACATACACTTCTTGGGTCAGTAACATACACTGAGTCGACAAGTAATTTTGGAGGAGCACAGCTTTGTTTAATATTATAATTTGCTAAAGAGTTAATTAGACCCCATATTTTTTTAGGTTTATTAATACAAATTGTGAATTCTTTATCGTGGTAAACATTTTTTGCATCTTGTATAATTTTAGCTACATATTTTCAGTTCTGCCCACACATTTCTTTGATTAATTTCATTTATGATGTCCATATTTATCCAATTTTTTTGTGGTGAATTTAGGATCTTTGTTTTTGATGTTTTACTTTTACTTGTAAAGAGTTTTATTGTATTTTCGAGTTTCGAGTAGTCTTGTAGTTCCTCGAGATTTGTTGTTTCAAAAAAGATTTATATCATCGTGTAGTTTATGGCTTCATAGTGTGTCCGAATCTTTGGTGGAGGTTTTTTCTTTTTTAGTTCGATATATATTTGTTTATGATCGGACTTGGAAGAATCAGTTATTACCATATGTAACTTATCATTTCTCAAATTTGTACTTACATGATCCAGAATAGATTTTCTTGTAGTCGATTCTCGCGCACAGTGTTTTTTATTTATTTTATTTATTAATGTCTTGCTTCCTTTGCGAGGTATTTATATACTTTAGTCAGCCCTTTTCTTGAGATGGCTAGACAGGCGCCACGGGGCGCCTACGTTCCGACTGACACAGGTATTAACGGACCATGGGTGTTTCGGTTCGTTCCTGTGTCGGATCGGAAAGGTGTCCGCCGTGTGCCACCACTGTGGCAACTGCCGCGAGGACACGGCACAACATACGTTGGAGGAGTGCCCAGCCTGGGACGAAGAGCGCAGCGCTCTCCAGAGTAGTCGTTGGAGGAGACCTCTCTCTGCCGGCCGTGGTGTCGTCCATGGTCGCCAGCCGGAGGTCCTGGCGTGCGGTGGCCCACTTCTACGAGAACGTCATCTCGCAGAAGGAGAGTGCTGAGAGGGATCGGGAACGATATGATCCCTCCCGCCGCCAGAGAAGACGTAGGAGGCGCCGGGTGGACGACTGACCGGCGTCTCCCGCCCTGTGGAATGGGGGCGTTTGAATTCCCACACGGTAACCCTTGCCTGTCGTACGAGGCGACTAATAGGGGCCATCGGGGTTCGCGGGCGCGCAGCGGAGGGCTGTCAGCCCGTATCGATGCACTTAATAAAGATTTTAAGACTTAGTAAGACAAATAATTCATTTATGGGTAACTGTAAAATTTTATAATAAAGTACCTTCCGAAGTAACGAATATACAGGAAAATACATTTAAATCCCACGTTAAACAAGTATTGATTTCTAGAGGCTACTATAAAGTAGCAGATTATATAGCAGATAGGGATGTTTGGGATCGGTCCTGCACACTGCACCAAGATACTGTGGCATCTATTTGAATTTATAACATTACTAGAATAATCATAAACTGACTGCCTCGGTGGCGCAGTTGTAATTGCGCATGCGTTACGACTGCTGTGCTGAGGTCTCGGGTTTGATCCCCGGGTCGGGTAAAGTGATATTGGGTTTTTCTATCTAGAAATTCTCAGTATTAGCCCGGAGTCTGGAACCTGTGCCGGTATGGCGATAGGCTCGCCCCCTATCACATTATGGGACCGAAATTCGGCGAAAAGTGGGTGTAATGGTTACACCTCTGCCTACCCCTTCGGGGATTACAGGCGTGAGTGTATATGTATGTATGTCATAAACTGAATTTTAAAGGTCCTTAATGTATACTTATTTTAAAAATTCTAGTTTGTCATTTTTTCTTTGTCTGACATATTTATTCATTTGAGATAGACGACCGATCGATCGTTCAGTTTATAAAGTGTATGCCTTTGAATTATATTTTAAATGTAAATTGTCTCAACGTAGGTATATGCCAATGTATGGTCAATTGTAAATGTGGGTTTAATGCACACACCCTGTAATTTGTTTTTTTTTATATGTTATCAAGATTTACGTTTAACGGTGCTATGTGTGCATTAATCCATATATTGATACAATATGTTTATAAATTTACTATAATGAGAATAAAAAAAATGTTACAATTGATGACGAAAAAAATAAGCCCGGAGTTTCTTTCTGCCTTTCTTCTTCGGGTCGTCATCGCTTAGATAGTTAGTGAAAGGCTGGTAGGTTAGCTAGACTAGGGTTTACTTTCCTTCCAAATCCGTCCTGTTTCCTTTCAACTTCTCCCCTCCCATTCCTGTCCTGATCATCATCTCCCGTCACTTCCTTTACCGACGATCATGATTCCTTTCATTTTCCGGTCATCCTCTTTTCTCCTTTTCCAGTCCTATCCTTGACGTTGTATCCCTGCCTACCAGCCCTTGATGGTAGATTCCAAGTTCCTACGCCACTAACCATAATTACTCATTCCCGTATGGAGAATTTCCATTTGTATTTTGACCTGTCATAAGTGCCTTTTATATGCCTACATGATGAATAAAGATTTTTATTTTTTATTTATTTACTCCCAAAATCGGAGCATCGTGCGACCCCGAGATGGACGGCAGCGCGGGTGGTAAGGCCTCGTTCGCTGTCGTTGTTAGGTGCGCGGGGGCTCCTTAGCCCTCCATGGAGATGGGCTGCTACGCAGCACCGCGCAGGGGCGATTCCGGCTGCAATTCTAGCACTCCTTAGAATACCCCGGGATCGCTCCGCAAGCGCCGAAGAAGGCCACCGCGGGGTTTTAGCTGGTAGTGTCGGGTGGGGTGTACATAGGGGTTAGGGACTCGGCCCAGCGGCAGCACGTATAGCCATCATCCGTGCAAGGGGGATGCTGGGTCGTAAGACCGGCTAGTCCAGCATACCCGTTTTATTCTTAATCCGCTTCCCTCCGGAACGGGCGGTAGTAATAAAACGCTTTCCCCGCGACAACAAAAAAAAACCCTTAACTTTCGTTGTAGCTAAGAATCATATTCTTCTCAGAAATCCTTAGTCAGTGTCACCTGGGTTATATACAACTCCAACTTCTAGCGCGAATATCTTTCTAACTGTATCCATAAGTGGTTGTTTCCTCCCAAGTATTCTGCTTCAGATAAACTATGTTTCAAATCATTGTGGATATACGCTGAGAATCTACCTCTTCTTAAATCAGTTCTATAGTTGTAGTGGTGTGAGTAGTTAGTTGTTGATTTGTAGTTCCATTGCTTGAGTTTCGGAAGAGATCCAGGTTTCAGTCAATAAGATAACGTGAATAGTCACAGGTAGAGATTTTATGACTTGATCTGCCGGTATTGATACTTTGGTATTAATTGAGTATTTAATAGTTATTACAATCTGTGGTGATAGTTGTATTATCATTTATTGTTTGGAGTTTTTTGAAGTCAGTTTTATTATTTTCGGTGTACCCTTAACATATTTGATGGTAAGTCCATTTTAGTCTGACTTTTCGGACCTCGAGGTAGCTATCTATGACCCTTCTGATGTTAACTGGACATCTTTCAAGCAGGTTTTGTTGCCTCCTTCCAGGTGGACGTGAAGTGGCCTAGTTCTTGGCGTTTGTTTGCCAGTGATATGTACAATTCTGGGTACTTATTTATTGCTTGCTTACAGATATCTGCCGTTAGACCGTCTGCTCCCGGGGCTTTCTTTGGGTTGAAGCTATAACAACCATACTTAGTTCGTCTAGTGAAAATGGTGGGTCATGGTACTCAGCATTGACTTCGTCATTTACTCGTTCGCATGTTTTCCTCTTTGTCATCTGGATAAAATGTTTCTTCCAAGAATTTTGCCGACTCGTTAGGGGCTCTCCATTTCTAGTTAATGGCAGGCCTTCTTGTCTCTTAGACACCTTTGTGATCACTCTATATGTTTTCCTTGTCCTGTTTCCTACGAAACTCCTTCCAGCTTTCTACTTGTACCCTCTTGGCTTCATTCTCATATCTTTCTTTTGATTGCAGGTACTCATCGACGACCTTGTCTCCCTGGATCGGTGCTGCGCATTGGATTCTCCTCCTCCGGGTGATGACCTCCTGCTTCATCTCGGCGATAATAATGGAATCGTATCATTGTATTTTTCTATGGTTTAAGTTTCTAATAATAAATGACAGACAGACAGACAGACAGACAGACAGACAGACAGACAGACAGACAGACAGACAGACAGACAGACAGACAGACAGACAGACAGACAGACAGACAGACAGACAGACAGACAGACAGACAGACAGACAGACAGACAGACAGACAGACAGACAGACAGACAGACAGACAGACAGACAGACAGACAGACAGACAGACAGACAGACAGACAGACAGACAGACAGACAGACAGACAGACAGACAGACAGACAGACAGACAGACAGACAGACAGACAGACAGACAGACAGACAGACAGACAGACAGACAGACAGACAGACAGACAGACAGACAGACAGACAGACAGACAGACAGACAGACAGACAGACAGACAGACAGACAGACAGACAGACAGACAGACAGACAGACAGACAGACAGACAGACAGACAGACAGACAGACAGACAGACAGACAGACAGACAGACAGACAGACAGACAGACAGACAGACAGACAGACAGACAGACAGACAGACAGACAGACAGACAGACAGACAGACAGACAGACAGACAGACAGACAGACAGACAGACAGACAGACAGACAGACAGACAGACAGACAGACAGACAGACAGACAGACAGACAGACAGACAGACAGACAGACAGACAGACAGACAGACAGACAGACAGACAGACAGACAGACAGACAGACAGACAGACAGACAGACAGACAGACAGACAGACAGACAGACAGACAGACAGACAGACAGACAGACAGACAGACAGACAGACAGACAGACAGACAGACAGACAGACAGACAGACAGACAGACAGACAGACAGACAGACAGACAGACAGACAGACAGACAGACAGACAGACAGACAGACAGACAGACAGACAGACAGACAGACAGACAGACAGACAGACAGACAGACAGACAGACAGACAGACAGACAGACAGACAGACAGACAGACAGACAGACAGACAGACAGACAGACAGACAGACAGACAGACAGACAGACAGACAGACAGACAGACAGACAGACAGACAGACAGACAGACAGACAGACAGACAGACAGACAGACAGACAGACAGACAGACAGACAGACAGACAGACAGACAGACAGACAGACAGACAGACAGACAGACAGACAGACAGACAGACAGACAGACAGACAGACAGACAGACAGACAGACAGACAGACAGACAGACAGACAGACAGACAGACAGACAGACAGACAGACAGACAGACAGACAGACAGACAGACAGACAGACAGACAGACAGACAGACAGACAGACAGACAGACAGACAGACAGACAGACAGACAGACAGACAGACAGACAGACAGACAGACAGACAGACAGACAGACAGACAGACAGACAGACAGACAGACAGACAGACAGACAGACAGACAGACAGACAGACAGACAGACAGACAGACAGACAGACAGACAGACAGACAGACAGACAGACAGACAGACAGACAGACAGACAGACAGACAGACAGACAGACAGACAGACAGACAGACAGACAGACAGACAGACAGACAGACAGACAGACAGACAGACAGACAGACAGACAGACAGACAGACAGACAGACAGACAGACAGACAGACAGACAGACAGACAGACAGACAGACAGACAGACAGACAGACAGACAGACAGACAGACAGACAGACAGACAGACAGACAGACAGACAGACAGACAGACAGACAGACAGACAGACAGACAGACAGACAGACAGACAGACAGACAGACAGACAGACAGACAGACAGACAGACAGACAGACAGACAGACAGACAGACAGACAGACAGACAGACAGACAGACAGACAGACAGACAGACAGACAGACAGACAGACAGACAGACAGACAGACAGACAGACAGACAGACAGACAGACAGACAGACAGACAGACAGACAGACAGACAGACAGACAGACAGACAGACAGACAGACAGACAGACAGACAGACAGACAGACAGACAGACAGACAGACAGACAGACAGACAGACAGACAGACAGACAGACAGACAGACAGACAGACAGACAGACAGACAGACAGACAGACAGACAGACAGACAGACAGACAGACAGACAGACAGACAGACAGACAGACAGACAGACAGACAGACAGACAGACAGACAGACAGACAGACAGACAGACAGACAGACAGACAGACAGACAGACAGACAGACAGACAGACAGACAGACAGACAGACAGACAGACAGACAGACAGACAGACAGACAGACAGACAGACAGACAGACAGACAGACAGACAGACAGACAGACAGACAGACAGACAGACAGACAGACAGACAGACAGACAGACAGACAGACAGACAGACAGACAGACAGACAGACAGACAGACAGACAGACAGACAGACAGACAGACAGACAGACAGACAGACAGACAGACAGACAGACAGACAGACAGACAGACAGACAGACAGACAGACAGACAGACAGACAGACAGACAGACAGACAGACAGACAGACAGACAGACAGACAGACAGACAGACAGACAGACAGACAGACAGACAGACAGACAGACAGACAGACAGACAGACAGACAGACAGACAGACAGACAGACAGACAGACAGACAGACAGACAGACAGACAGACAGACAGACAGACAGACAGACAGACAGACAGACAGACAGACAGACAGACAGACAGACAGACAGACAGACAGACAGACAGACAGACAGACAGACAGACAGACAGACAGACAGACAGACAGACAGACAGACAGACAGACAGACAGACAGACAGACAGACAGACAGACAGACAGACAGACAGACAGACAGACAGACAGACAGACAGACAGACAGACAGACAGACAGACAGACAGACAGACAGACAGACAGACAGACAGACAGACAGACAGACAGACAGACAGACAGACAGACAGACAGACAGACAGACAGACAGACAGACAGACAGACAGACAGACAGACAGACAGACAGACAGACAGACAGACAGACAGACAGACAGACAGACAGACAGACAGACAGACAGACAGACAGACAGACAGACAGACAGACAGACAGACAGACAGACAGACAGACAGACAGACAGACAGACAGACAGACAGACAGACAGACAGACAGACAGACAGACAGACAGACAGACAGACAGACAGACAGACAGACAGACAGACAGACAGACAGACAGACAGACAGACAGACAGACAGACAGACAGACAGACAGACAGACAGACAGACAGACAGACAGACAGACAGACAGACAGACAGACAGACAGACAGACAGACAGACAGACAGACAGACAGACAGACAGACAGACAGACAGACAGACAGACAGACAGACAGACAGACAGACAGACAGACAGACAGACAGACAGACAGACAGACAGACAGACAGACAGACAGACAGACAGACAGACAGACAGACAGACAGACAGACAGACAGACAGACAGACAGACAGACAGACAGACAGACAGACAGACAGACAGACAGACAGACAGACAGACAGACAGACAGACAGACAGACAGACAGACAGACAGACAGACAGACAGACAGACAGACAGACAGACAGACAGACAGACAGACAGACAGACAGACAGACAGACAGACAGACAGACAGACAGACAGACAGACAGACAGACAGACAGACAGACAGACAGACAGACAGACAGACAGACAGACAGACAGACAGACAGACAGACAGACAGACAGACAGACAGACAGACAGACAGACAGACAGACAGACAGACAGACAGACAGACAGACAGACAGACAGACAGACAGACAGACAGACAGACAGACAGACAGACAGACAGACAGACAGACAGACAGACAGACAGACAGACAGACAGACAGACAGACAGACAGACAGACAGACAGACAGACAGACAGACAGACAGACAGACAGACAGACAGACAGACAGACAGACAGACAGACAGACAGACAGACAGACAGACAGACAGACAGACAGACAGACAGACAGACAGACAGACAGACAGACAGACAGACAGACAGACAGACAGACAGACAGACAGACAGACAGACAGACAGACAGACAGACAGACAGACAGACAGACAGACAGACAGACAGACAGACAGACAGACAGACAGACAGACAGACAGACAGACAGACAGACAGACAGACAGACAGACAGACAGACAGACAGACAGACAGACAGACAGACAGACAGACAGACAGACAGACAGACAGACAGACAGACAGACAGACAGACAGACAGACAGACAGACAGACAGACAGACAGACAGACAGACAGACAGACAGACAGACAGACAGACAGACAGACAGACAGACAGACAGACAGACAGACAGACAGACAGACAGACAGACAGACAGACAGACAGACAGACAGACAGACAGACAGACAGACAGACAGACAGACAGACAGACAGACAGACAGACAGACAGACAGACAGACAGACAGACAGACAGACAGACAGACAGACAGACAGACAGACAGACAGACAGACAGACAGACAGACAGACAGACAGACAGACAGACAGACAGACAGACAGACAGACAGACAGACAGACAGACAGACAGACAGACAGACAGACAGACAGACAGACAGACAGACAGACAGACAGACAGACAGACAGACAGACAGACAGACAGACAGACAGACAGACAGACAGACAGACAGACAGACAGACAGACAGACAGACAGACAGACAGACAGACAGACAGACAGACAGACAGACAGACAGACAGACAGACAGACAGACAGACAGACAGACAGACAGACAGACAGACAGACAGACAGACAGACAGACAGACAGACAGACAGACAGACAGACAGACAGACAGACAGACAGACAGACAGACAGACAGACAGACAGACAGACAGACAGACAGACAGACAGACAGACAGACAGACAGACAGACAGACAGACAGACAGACAGACAGACAGACAGACAGACAGACAGACAGACAGACAGACAGACAGACAGACAGACAGACAGACAGACAGACAGACAGACAGACAGACAGACAGACAGACAGACAGACAGACAGACAGACAGACAGACAGACAGACAGACAGACAGACAGACAGACAGACAGACAGACAGACAGACAGACAGACAGACAGACAGACAGACAGACAGACAGACAGACAGACAGACAGACAGACAGACAGACAGACAGACAGACAGACAGACAGACAGACAGACAGACAGACAGACAGACAGACAGACAGACAGACAGACAGACAGACAGACAGACAGACAGACAGACAGACAGACAGACAGACAGACAGACAGACAGACAGACAGACAGACAGACAGACAGACAGACAGACAGACAGACAGACAGACAGACAGACAGACAGACAGACAGACAGACAGACAGACAGACAGACAGACAGACAGACAGACAGACAGACAGACAGACAGACAGACAGACAGACAGACAGACAGACAGACAGACAGACAGACAGACAGACAGACAGACAGACAGACAGACAGACAGACAGACAGACAGACAGACAGACAGACAGACAGACAGACAGACAGACAGACAGACAGACAGACAGACAGACAGACAGACAGACAGACAGACAGACAGACAGACAGACAGACAGACAGACAGACAGACAGACAGACAGACAGACAGACAGACAGACAGACAGACAGACAGACAGACAGACAGACAGACAGACAGACAGACAGACAGACAGACAGACAGACAGACAGACAGACAGACAGACAGACAGACAGACAGACAGACAGACAGACAGACAGACAGACAGACAG